>JAKOGI010000237.1:0-450000 GCA_029747015.1 Carnegiea gigantea | reverse complement strand
GCGACATGTGGAATACGTTATGTACTCTCTGAAGTTTGGTCGGTAGTTCCAGTCGGTAAGCTACCTGTCCGATTCTCTGTATGACCGGATACGGCCCGACGTACCTTAGGCTGAGCTTCCCTGCCTTCCCAAATCTCGCGACTCCTTTGGTTGGAGAAACGCAGAGAAATACCTGGTCTCCTACCTGGAATTCAAGGGGCCTAAACCTCCAATCAGCGTAGCTCTTCTGGCGGCTGGGTAGCTTTCATTCGTTCCTGGATTACTCTTACTTTATCCGTGGTGGCTTGGATCAATTCTGGTCCGATAGTCAAGGCCTCATCAATCTCTTGCCAGCAGAGCGGGGTCCTGCATTTCCTCCCATATAGTGCCTCGTACGGGGCCATGCTAATGCTCGCGTGGTAGCTATTGTTGTAAGAAAACTCGATCAGTGCCAGCTGTTCATTCCACGCGCTCTTAAAGTCCAAAGCATATGCCTATAGCATATCTTCCAAGGTTTGATGGTGCGTTCTGTCTACCCGCCTATAGCAGGGTGGAAGGCAGTACTAAAGCGCAGTAGCGTCCCAAATGCTTCTTGCAGCTTCTGCCAAAATCTCGACTGGAATCTGGTGTCCCGATCCGACACTATGGAACTGGGTACCTTGTGCAACCGTACTACCTCCCGAGGTAGGCTCGGGCTGACTGATCTAGGGTCCAAGTATTCCTCATGGCTACAAAATGCACTGATTTCGTGAGTCTATCCACTATCACCCAAATCACGTTGTTCTTTCGTCGAGTCAACGGCAACCTTATGACGAAATCCATAGACATAGAGTCCCATTTCCACTCAGGGACATCCAGCGGTTGTAAAAGTCCCGCTGACAGTTGGTGTTCGATTTCACTCGCTGGCAAGTCAGGCTCTTTGCCACATAATCCGCCACTTCTTGTTTCATGTTACTCCACTAGAACGTCTACCTTAGGTCCTTATACAACTTATTATCCCCAGGGTGTACCGAGTGTGGAGTATTGTGCTCCTCATCTAGGATCTTCTTCTTAAGTGCCTCTACGATTAGAACACACACACGATTATGGAATTGTATGTTACCATCCTCATGAATTACGAACTCAAGTGCTTTACCCACCAATATTTCTTTCTTGATTTGCTTGAGTTCAAGGTCCATGGTTTGGGCTAGTCGGATTTCCTCTATGAGGGTCGGTTGTGCCTCCAGGGCGCAAAACATAGGTTTGGCCTTGGGGTAATCACATTAAGTTCTAATCTCCGAAATTCCTTACACAACTCATCTGGGAGCGCTATTAAACAACTCAGTGTTGGGTATGGCCTGTGACTCAATGCATCTGCTACTACATTGGCCTTCCCTAGATGGTACTGAAAATGAACGTTGTAATCCGTTAGGAATTCTAGCCTCCTAGTCTGTCTTAGATTTAGATCCTTCTATGAAAAAATGTACTTCAGACTCTGGTGGTTAGTGAATACTTCACAACGGACCCTGTATAGGTAATGTCTCTAGATCTTAAGAGCAAACACGACCGCTACTAACTCCAGGTCGTGAGCTGGGTAGTTTCGCTCATGTGTCTTCAACTGTCGCGAAGCATACGCTATGACATATCCATCTTGCATTAACACACACCCCAACCCACTCCTAGAGGCATTGCTATACACTACGAAGTCCTGATCCATCGTAGGTAGAGCCAGTATCGGCGCACTCGTGAGTCTCTTCTTAAGCTCCTGGAAAGCTTCTTCACACTTTTCCGTCCATTCATACTTGGTGACCTTTCTGGTCAAGTTGGTAAGTGGGGTCGCGATCTTTGAGAAGTTTTGGATGAATCGACGATAATACCATACCAACCCCAAGAAACTCCTTAGTTCCGTCGGGTTCTTAGGTCTGGGCCAGTTTGTCACAGTCTCAATCTTTTGGGGTCCACCGATACCCCTTTGTTGGACACTACATATCCTAGAAAAGCTAACTTCTCCAACCAAAACTCACATTTTGAGAACTTGGCATACAACTCATTTCTCCTTGATATGTCTAGGGCTGTCCGTAGGTGGTGGGTGTGCTCATCTGGGGTTCTCGAGTAAATTAGGATGTCATCAATGAAGACCACCATGAATTTATCCAAATAGGGTTTAAAGACCCTGTTTATAAGGTCCATGAATGCTGCTGGGGCGTTGGTGAGGCCAAAGGGCATCACTACAAACTCATAGTGTCCGTATCGGGTACAAAATGTAGTTTTGGGTATATCCTCATCCTTGATTCGGAGTTGATGGAACCTCGAATGGAGGTTAGTTTTCGAAAAGGTTCCCGCACCTCACAGCTGGTCAAATAAGTAGTCTATTCTGGGCTGGGGGTAACGGTTCTTGACCGTTATCTTATTCAGCTCCTGGTAGTCTATACATAATCTTAGGGTCCCATCCTTCTCCTTCACAAATAAGACCGGGGCTCCCTATGGAGATATACTAGGTCGGATATAACCTTTCTCTAAAAGTTCTTCCAACTGTATCTTGAATTCTTTGAGTTCAGCTGGTGCCATCTGATAAGGCGCCTTGGAAATGGTGGTGGCCTCGGGGGTTAAGTCGGTACAAAACTCCACCACTCTAAGAAATGGCATGCCGGGAATCTCACCGGGAAATACATCTGAAAATTCTCGTACCACAGGGATGTCGTCTAAGGGGGGTCCTGCATCCTTGGTTGACACTATGTGACATAGGAATCCCTCGCACCCTTTGCCTAATAGTTTGCGAGCTCTCATCACTGACACCAATTTTATCCCCATTCTGGGCCTCTGGCCCCTATGCACTACCTTATCCCCGTTAGGGTGATTTTTCATTTGAGGTAGTCTATCTGGGCCTGATATTTAGCTAACCAGTCCATCCCTAAGATAACCCCAGAATCTGTCAACTCAAACTTATACAGGTCTGCCGGAAATTCACATTCATACATTTTTATAGGGTAACCCTCGTATAACTCTTCGCACGACACAATTTTCCCATCAGAGAGCATCACGGATAGCAGTGAAGATTTTCGGGCGGGGTGTAATCCCAAGGTCTCAACTAACTTAATAGATATAAAGGAGTGCGTGGCACCTGAATCAAACAGGATATCTATTGACTGAGTTAGGAGAGAAAATGTACCCACCACCACATTGAGAGCATCCTCTGCTTCTTTTTTCCGCATTACATAAACTCTAGCCCCATTATTCTGAGGCGATTAGTTGGAGGGTCAGGATTGAGCTGGTTGGGGTGCCCAGTACCATTAGTTGGTTGGGGTGGGCCGCCTGCCCTCCCCTGCTCTGGTATGATAGTTGGGCTCGCTGCCCTTCTCCATGACTCTGCCCCTGCCCTTGCTCGGTAGGGGGCGGAGGGAGTGGGCAGTCCCGAACTTGATGTTGGTGGCTTCCACAGTGGAAGCACCTCTTTACCGACCCACACTCTCTGGCAAAATGCTCTGGTTTGCCGCAAGCGTTGCAGGTTACCTTAGGCCGTGTATTAGGATACTGGCCACCTTGATTAAAGTTGCCCGAGTACTGACCCCCAGCAGGTCGACGGTTCTGCTCTTACGTCTAGTAGTTTCCCTGGTTGTTCCCTTTCCTTTTGGTGCCCCTCTGCTCATTGAAATAGTTGTTTCGCTCCTTCATCGCCCTTTCCACGTTGGCTGCAGTGTCGTATATGTCAACGTAGGAGGCATACTGTCGCATTGACATCCTTTCCTTAATAGTCGGATTCAGCCCGGCCTCGAACCTATTCATTTTCAGCCTCTCGTTAGCTATGAAGGCTGGGGCGAATCGTGACAATTCTATGAACTTGGAGGCGTACTCGAGGACACTCATGGTCGCTTGCTGTAGCTGCATAAATTCGCTCTCCTTGGCCTTCTGGAGGGAGATAAGGTAGAAATGATCATTGATCATTTCCTTGAACTTATCCCAGCCAAACCCGGGCTCATACTACCTCTCTCGCACCATAGCCCACCATAGGTCGCTTTATCATTAAGGTAGAATACAACAAATCCTACCTTCCACTTCTCGGGGCATTGGAGTGCGTTGAATAGTTTCTCCACGCCCCTAATCCAGTCTTCGAAGGTCTTAGGGTCGGGAGTGCCATCATAGACAGGTGGATGATGGCTTGCAAACCTCTTGAACATGTAGGAGTTATCCTCCTCGACCCTTTTCTCTCGTACCTCCATCAGTCTCTGTATCTGCTCACTTTGGAGTCATAATTACTCTCCTTGTTTCTATAGCATCTCCAGCAGCAATAGATTTATAAGTTTAACACCCATTTGGCGGGTTAGTTTCATCAATCTAACTATGAGACCCATTCCCGTTCCGAGGGCGTATGGCCTCCAGCCGCTCTCCGAGGGCTGACATAGGGATGTCCTGGTTCGAAGAGACCCTCGTCCCATGGTGGGGTCCGGTTTGGGATTCACCGTTGTTATTGTTGTTGTTTCCCGTCACCCTGTTTGGGAAATAATTCGGGTTTAGTTCCTCTCTTAATAGTTCACAACCTAAGCTCCACAAAATTTCAAACGTATGGTACATGCCAGCGCATTATGCAACATTTCTCAGAGATTCGATCACAGCACATTACCACACACAAGTGGTACATTCACTACATCATATGCTTACACATCTCATATCATATAGGCATCACATTCACACGATTCACATCTTTCATAGCACGGAATGCTGGTATTAAATAATCCACGAAGATTTTTATTGCATAATATTTAAATATCATAAAAGTTTCACACCAGCATCTTCATTACATCACAGCTTATAGCTTTAGTAGCCACAGTGGCTTAATAACAAAACAGAGAAACAATTACCAAAACTGTCCTAGCAAAAGAAAGAAAGACCAACCTCCTAGCTGCGTCCAGCTTCTACTGGTCAGGGGCGTCCAGTGGGCAGGTACCACTACACATCTGGCGACATCTACCCCGCTTCCAGTGGTTCACCCCGGTCTCACACTCGGCCCTATTCCACAAGGAATTTATCTCTTCCTCTAAGTCTTCCGGTCCTCTAGTTTGCTCATCTTGGATGGTGCGATCCCTCCTTTCTTCTTCTTGATCCCCCATAAGGTCTTCACTTCCCATCAACTGTCTGTCACTCACCTCAGAATCCTCCTCAAGGTCCACTTCAGGGTCCTCTTCTTCCATCGGGTCTCCCTCACTCAGGTCCTCCTCAGGGTCCTCTTCGGGATCCTTCTCAGGTCCTCCTCTTCCATCGGGTCCCCCTTCGGGTCGGCTTCCACCCCGAGATTCGTCTCGCCAGGGTTGTCCTCCTCTCCTTCAAGGTCTCCCTCCTCCTCTGTAAGTTCGTCGCCTGGAGGTGGGGCGTCCTCCTCACTGGCTGTGGGAACACTTTCTAGGTCATGAGGTCCCTCCAACCTCAAGTAGTTAATCAAGTGTACTACACTCATCCCCATAGGTTCCCAATCACACTAATAACACTTCCCCTACAGGCGGTGATCACGAGCCCGGGGGTGCAGTTCATCAACTTTGTAACGCCACACAGGGCCTCCTCTCAGGGTTAGCCGCAAAAATATCACTCGGTTGTCCTCAACCCTCAAGCAGTTATGGGGTACATCCTCCTGGTACCTAGGCAACACCCACCTCATATGTCGTATATGATCCCACACACTCTGCCCCAGCTTCTTGGCCAACTGCTCATGCAGACAAGGACCCCCTACACAACCACAGTGCTGAATACCCTCAATCCCTATAAAAGGATAAGTACACGTAAGCTATACATACCACACATAGTCTTACAGGCATCAAGTACTATATGCAAACGCACGTAATCCCTGCCCCGTTATACTCTCATTCTCCGAACAATCCTTAAGTCTACTAATTTTTAATATTTTCTGTATTAGCTTTTTACAGCTTTTAGAGGGACCTCCAGGTCAGTTAACCTGGCTCTGATACCATCTGTAATGCCCCGACCCCTCTTGGTCATAAGTCTTACCAATAACGGCTTCAAGGATCGTCGACTGGCCTCACAAATCACCACAAGCCTTTCCGACGTGCTTCGTCCTCGCTCATACGCTGCTTGGGAAACTTCCCAGGAGGTTACCCATCCTAAGATTACTCCCCAGCAAGCACACTTAACTGTGGAGTTCTTAAGAATGAGCTTCCCAAAAAGGGAGGAAAGATGCTGGGTGTGGACCGTCAGTCAAGAAGACTCGTAAGTTGGTCGGTTGGTGAGGTACAACGAGGACGTTGTGCACTTCAAGTGGGGCTGATTGCAACACCTCGAGTGTGGCTTAAAAGGATCGAAGTGACTAATTATATCACTAAATGTGCACATTTCTTTTCGGGAAGCCCACTCTTAAGAACTCCACAGTTAAGCGTGCTTGCTGGGGAGCAATCTTGGGATGGGTGACCTCTTAGGAAGTTTTCCAGGCAGCGTGTGAGTGAGGATGAAGCACGTCGGGAAGGCTTATGATCATTTGTGAGGCCAGTCGACGATCCTTAAAGTTGTTATTGGTAAGACCCGCAACCGAGAGGGGTCAGGGCATTACACCATGGTGAGGGCATAGTGGTAAAAGGTTATTGAATTGCTCCTAGGCGTCATAAAGTGTCTCATATTACTTCTAATATAAAGTAGTGATTTGATTTCATAGGCTTGTCGCCTTACTCAGAGGAAAGAACTTAGCAAGAAAGATTTTTGTGAGCTCATTCCATATCATGATGCATCCTGGAGGCAATGAGTGAAGCCACAACCTCGCCTTATCGCTAAGTGAAAAGAGAAATAGGTGCAAGCAGATGGCATTGGTAGAAACTCTATGGAGTTTTAACATGTCGCACACCTCTAAAATAACTAAGAGGTGTATCTTTAGATATTCTAATGAGGTGCCTTCGAACTGGGATTGCTACACCATTAATATAAGGGCTGGTTTGAGCTCAAAATTGTTCGCTTCTATGGTTGGCTGAGCAATGTTCAAGGAAATGCCTTGGACTCCTGGGGTGACAAAATCTCGAAGTGATCTCCTTTTGGTCACATCCTCCTCCTGCCATCGATGAAGAAACTGCTCGAGCCTTTAGTCTTTGCTCTTCTACCTTTAATTTCTTCCTCCTAGAGTGAAAAGTCCTTTTCATTTCCGGATCAAAATGAAACAGAAAGGAACTTCACATATAAAGGAGAAATATGCAAAATTAGCAGCAAAACTACCACGCAAATAAAAAATATAAAGAAAAAGAAAGAATGACAAAATGCTTAGTCAATTTCTAAGGGCTAACTTAATATCCAGAAATTTGGTCTCCGGTAACAACGCCAAAAACTTAACCTATGCCTGCAAGTGCACGGGTGTTGTAGTTTAGAAACGATATTGTTTATATAGGGACCAATCATACTCTATTGAGTTTTGTCCTATAAAAGTGCTATCAATTGAAAGTTTGAATGATGCTATAATCTAATTGAAAAATTCAATCAATTTAAAACATCTAGAAATCTGTTTCACCAAGTAAAGATGTGGATCAATAGAATATACCACTTGATCTATAATGAGAGATTAAAAGAGGTGCAATCATATTTAGAATCCAATCTTTTCTTTCAAAATAAGCTGAATTGGCTAAACTAACCAATTGTCATTCTTTCAAATGTCCTTGTTTAGTCTAAGTTATGGATTTTTGATGGCTAAAGGTCCCCTTAACAAGCGAATCTTTGTCAAGTATTGCTAAGTCAAATTCTATCTTGTCAATCAAATAGGAAGTTTCACCTTTCAGTTATTCACTTAACTATATAGAATTAGCAAATAAATTTAGCCAAAATTTATCCATAGCAATTTCACACACAAGATAGATTTCAACCAATTCTAATCAAGATGAAACACAACTAAATAAAAGTGAAAGATTCCAACATCAATACTTAGCTAACAATCCCTAGATTGAGAAAACTACTCAACATACTTAAAATAACAACTAACAAAGTTTGAGAGAAGAGAACTTAGTGCAACTGGAGATTCTTCAAGGGTTTCCCAACTTCACAAGGTCTCTAAAACAGTAAGCACTTCTCCACAACTTATACGTAAAACTAACTAGAAATCTAAAACTGAACTTAGAAAATTGGAAAAGAATGGAAAAACTAGCGAGTAAGAGTTCTCTTTTTGCTGTGTCTCCCTCCAATCTTTGGCGAAATGGACCTATTTAAAGAAGAACTCGATCAACCTCAGCCACACGATAAAGAAAAACGAATAGGCTTGCGGTTATGGTCTCACCACGGATCGTCTGTGGTGAGCTCTGTCTGGATACTCTTTTGTTCATTCTTCCATCCACGGGCATGGTGACTTGGGGTGCCTGTGGGCGTTCAAGCTACACTCATTTATGGTCAAATTTGTGGTACAATGGTCCAAAAACCTGCAAGATACAAAAAAGAACCATTCTCGAGTGCAAACCAGAAAAAGAGTGCATAATATTTCATAAAACACATAATTCTCCTAAAAATGGCACAAAATGATCTCAAGTTAGAGTGGACTTTAAGGACTTATCACAAAACTTTTAAATTTCCCTATTCTTGCAGTTAATAACTCTACTTCTTACATATTGTTTGTTTATTTTATGTGTATTGTTAATTTATTTCATTTCAATAAAATATATGTATACGGACACTATAGGGAATTTGTTCCAGTTAATGCTTTTCCTCTAAATTAATCAAGTTTAATCCTCTACTTAAGATGTAAATTTCTATTTAGTGTTAGATAGTGTTCAACATAACATAACATAGTTTTATTCAGAGGCTACTATGCCCTTATAGCCGTGCAACATACAAGAAAGTTCAAATATTGAATTGCAGTGTGCATACTCAACGCCATTGGTGTGTGATTAATTAAAATAATTAACATGAATTAGGCTCAGGATATTACATTTAGTTAAAAGCTTAGTGGCCCCCAGCTCAAGTATTCAACATATGACAAAGAATTATATGCAATTGTTAGAGCATGGAGTTATTAGAGTCGCTACCTGAAGCCTAGAGTTTTTGTCCTACATTCTGATCACTAAGTGCTTAAGTTCCTCAATGGTCAACCCAAACTCAATGGCAGACATGACAAATCAGCAGAATGTCCTGAAAGCTTTAACCTTCTCTAAGAGTCATATTAAGGGTAATGAAAATATTATTACTGATGCATTGTCTAGAAGGCATGCTTTGATCTTAGTGTTTCAAGCTAAACTAGTGTGTTGGCAATCTATGCAAGCTTACCACTTACAGAATATTGCCATTAAGGAGTTGGTGAAAGATACACCCTTACAAGGGCTTTGCTTGATGCAAAAAGGCTTTTATTAAAAAACAACAAGTCATGTGCGCCTATGTACCCCTTAAAGGTTCTTCTGGCTGGAGAAGCTCATGGAGGTTTTTATGCTAGCTATTTCAATTAGAACGAAACTTTGAACATCTTTAAAAAGTAATGGGAGACGACATTTATAAAGTTGTCCTCTGCATGATAATTTTGAATGTAAAATAAAAAGTTGTAAGCATATGACTTTTGTCATAGCACTTGAGGGTCGTCTCCTAAGGGACGATGATAAAATTAGGTCACCCACTATTGAGCCATTATTAAACAAATTAAAACAATAAACAACTACAAACACTAATTGTAAGTGGGGCTGATTCTAAATCATTGCTAATGACTCACATACTTTCATAGGCTCCCCTAACTTTTAAATTAAGATAAAATAACAAATTCAAATGTAACTAATTCCATTATCTACACGAAAGAAACAAAGGAAAGGAGAAACAAAACTAGTCAAGTAACTGTGAACCTTTATCTGAACTTTAGTTATTTTACCATTATGAGTTCAATGGGGAATTCATCCTTTATTTCAAGCTATATGTTCTATGTTGAGTTACTTATTCTAGATTCTTTCTAGTTATCTTGTTTTATGTCAGGAAGTTAAACTGTGCTACTAGAAAGGATCATTTTTCCATACCCGTTTGGACTAAATGTTACAGACATTAGTTGGGATAGCTTTTTATTATTTCTTACTGGATACTCCCACTATTCCTAACTTTTGATTTCTCCCAAGGACAAATAGAAGGCTACATTTACATGTCTTTTTAGCACTTATACATTTACGAAAATGTCCTTCGGTCTTTGTTTGGCCCATTAACCATTTAATGGTGTGTGATTTTTATATTTTTCAATTTAGTTAACATTGCCTAGAAATTTTCACAGATGATTTATCCACCATAGAGAATTTTTGATGATTGCTTGCCCAATTTGGGAAAGGTTTTTAAAAGGTGCCAAAACAAGCATTTGACTCTTAATTGGAAAAAATGTCATTTCATGGTAAAAAGGGAAATTGTATTGGGTCACTTCATCTCTTATGAGGGGCTAGAGATAGATAAAGTGAAAATGGATTTTATTGTGAACCTTCCATTTCCTACTTGTGTGAAAGGCATGCATTCTTTTGTTATGATGCCGATTTTTTACCAAAGGTTTTATTAGGAATTTTAGCGAGCCTTTATTTCACTTCTTGCTGGGGACATTGCATTCCACTTTTCTAAGGGCTGTGAAGTGGTATTTACAAAGCTCAAAGAGGCATTGGCTGCCACTTCCATCTTGAATCCTACTGTTTGGGGAGAATAGTTTAAACGTAAGTGTGATGCGTCCAATTATAGTATACGTGTAGTCTTGGGTCAAAGAATTGATTAACAATTCCCATGCAATTTATTATGGAAGTCACACGTTGAAATAAGCCCAAGTAAATTACACCGTGATTAAGAAGGAGTTTCTGAATATTGGTTTTGGATGTGAAAAGTTCAAGATTTATGTCGTAGGGTCTCATGTGGTTGTCTTCACTGACTATATGGCTTTGAATCAGCTTTTCAAAAAGAGCAATGCAAAAACCTAAACTCGTTCGATAGATTATACTGCTCTAAGAGTTTGATTGTGAAATTAAAGATAGGAAAGGGTCTAAAAACCTCGTAGTGGGCTATTAGTCTAGGATTATGATTATTGATGCGTATGCCACTTTCATTCTTAACTGCTTTCCTAATAAACAATTTTTGGGGGCTCATGTGGAGTCATGGTATGCAAGCATTACCAATTACCTAGTCATGGGTGACATTCCTAAGGAATGCACCAAAGATGACAAGGTACACTTCCCCACACTAGTTAGATTTTTCATGTGGGATGACCCTATTTGTTTAATTATTTGCAAGACCAAATCATAAGAAGTTGTATGCCCAATGGCCAAATTCTTAGTGTCCTAACCTTTTGTCATGATCATGCATCTGGGGAACTATAGTGGAAGAAAAATTACTTTAAAATTCCCTAATGTGGTCTCTATTGGTGAACCTTATTTAAGGATGCCCATGAGTATTGCTCATGGTGCATTTGCAGTCAACAAATGGGTACATTCACTATAAGGGACATGAATCTCCTTAACCCCAAAATTATTGTGGATATATATCAAGTTCTTGGGATAAACTTCATGGGATAATTTCCTAATCCACTTCGAAATGAGTACATCATTGTGTGTGGAGATTATGTGTCCAAGTGGGTCGAGGCAACCCCTATAAGGAATAATGAGACTAAGGTTGTCATTCAATTTTTAAAAGAGGATGTATTTATATGGTACCGGGTGCCTCATGCTATCGTCAATGACAAAGGGGCCTATTTTAAGAATACGTCCTTTGATGCCTTTTTAAGAAAGTATTCCATAATCCATCCACTTCCTACGTTTTATCACCCTGAACAAATGGTCAAGTCGTAGTGCTAATAGGTAAATCAAGCAAATTTTAGAAAAGATTATAGGGAGGACAAGTTAGTGGATACATCATGGCCCTAGGGACGACTTTTTAAACCTCCTCTAGCATGTCTCCTTACACGATGATGTACGGTCGACCTTGTCATCTTGCCAATGAGATCAAACATCGGTCTTGGTGGGTAATTAAGACCCTCAACTTCGATTTGAATGCCACTAGAGAGAAAAGAAAGCTTAGTTTGCATGAACTAGAGAATATTAGAAGGGAAGCTTATGACAGCACTCAGTTAAGCGAGGAAAGAGCAAAAGCATTCTATCATACACACATTAATCTGAAATAGTTCTATCATAAGCAAAAGATCTTTTGTGTGATTCTAGATGACGTATTTCCCATAAAACATAGGCCATAGGCCTTGGTGGGCCATTGCCTTTGTTATTATTAAGGTGAATCCATATAATGCTATTGAAATTAAGGACACAACAAAAAACAACGCATTTAAAGTGAATGGCATATTTTGAAGCACTTTTAAGAAATGCTAAATGAAGAGGATGTAGAGTGTCTCTTACTTTGTAAGCCTCCCCAAGATTTAGTTGTAAAAGTTCCACCCACTTGTATATATATGAATATGGGTGAGTTGTGTCAGCTTTAGAAAAATGACAAAAAGAAACAAAGAGAAAATTATAAAAATAGATAAAAGAGGAAAAAGAATGAGAGAAAATTTGACGGGAAAAGGGGAGAAAAATCAAAAGTGAAAAAAAAAAAGAGTGAATGAGAAGACCCATAAAGTGATGAACCAAAAAAAAAAAAAAAAAAGAAGCGAAGGAAAGTGTGTTAGACATGCAAAGTGGCATGGCCATTCAACACTGTTTTCTTTTTCCAGACGACCAAATAGATTGGCACAGGGACTCATGCCACGGCTACTTTACTATCAAGCATGAAATACATCTCATTTTTCGCAATTTCATCCATTCTGGTTCTTCTCTTCTTCTTTAACCTGACTAAACCCCACTTCATCTCCATTCTTTCCCTGCTCAAATCCTCACCAAAAACCTTCACCTTTTCACCAAATTCCTTAAATCCTTAATCCTTAACCATTTCCCATAAAAAGATTTCCAAAAATTACTCAAATTTTCCCTTCCTATTTATGCTTTTCCTTTCTCTAAAACCGTAACCACCATCATTGAGGTTGAAGGTGGGAGAGAGAGGGAGAAATCTCAACTGTAACTCCAAATTCAATTCCCTTCAAGGTTGTGAGCATCAAGAGCAATTTTGGACATAGGGATTGCATCTTCATCAATCCATTCAGTTACAATTCTTCAACCATTGGTAAAAAAACAAGTGGGAGAGCTTCCACCTTACCCACACTAAGAGGTCATCGAAGCTTCATTTTCATTAAATTCAATTCCCAAGAATAAAGATAAATTGGATGCTTACCATAATCGCTTATTCCACGTAGTCAAGATCTTCAAGTTGAGAATGAAAGAGAAAGGTAAAAATTTGAGCTGTTAACTGTTAGATCAATTTATGATCTTAAGTATTGGGATGAAGAGAAACCAACAACTTTGGATTGTTGGATGATGTTATTTTGTTGCTCAAGAATTTGGGTTAACTTGAACATACGAATTTGGAATGAGTTTTTAATCGCTTTAAATGTTAATTAGGTATAAAGTCATAGAGGTTGTGATTAAATTCTGTATGTTCAATAATGATGTGAAATTTACTATAACGGACTTTAATAACTTTCTTTACCTCTCAGTCCATAGTGAAGCCTATAGGGATCCCATGTGGCTTAGTGTCACATGTGCTAAAAAGAAGGTTTATCAATGTATATACGTTTATGTTTTTAACTTGGCACAAGATAAGCTGTCTGGCATTTGCAATGTAAACATTTAGTATTTATAACGTTTGGTGGCCAACATTATATTTGGGCATCATGATAGCCACATATTTACAGAAAAGCCGAGTTGTCAATCATTTGGAGCACTTTGAATGGTTAAGATGTTGACACGAAAGCCTTCATTCTCAATCATCTTATGGAGATCACAAAAGCCACCATCAATAATGTGATAGGTATAGGGGGAGTGTTCATGGTTACAACCAAGGGTTTGCACTGTAAGGGGATGTTTGGCACTCTAGTGGCTCATTTCTTTAGAAGAACCGTAGATAGCAGTACTTGGGACACATGAGCATAATTGTAATGCTCGAGATTTTTATTCCCTTCATTAAGGTGTTTACGCTATTTTATAGCATTACAAATAGTGTTTTTGGTAGATTGAAATAATATTGATGTGCCTGCTGAAGTACTGTTTTTATTGAAAGGAATCTTGTTCTTATTTTACTGTTATTAAGGATTATTATCGGGCACTACATTGAGTAGATTCCCGAATACGACTGGACTGGTAAGCCTAGGGACTAGTCCTGCAATTTATTAAATCGAACCTTGGGGATAGTTTATAATGTGATAAGTGGATAAGCTCGCATTAATGATGATGTGACAAGTGGATAAGGTCGCATTAATAATGATGTGACAAGTGGATAAGCTCGCATTAATGATGATGTGACAAGTGGATAAGCTCGTATTAATTATGATGTGACAAGGTAATTATCCAAAACAAAAGAAAAAGAAAAAAGAAAAAAAATATATATAAAAGGCAAAAAGGGGCCGAAGCCCCTGTTCTTTTCCTCAGCCAAAAATCACGAGGGGGGGCTCCTCGACCCCCTGCCCTGTGATCCACACACACATAAGGAGAGAGAGGGGGCGAGGGAGGCACCGGCGGGGCTGCCGACGTGCGCCTGGCCATCCCCCACCCCGGTCGATGCCCAAACCGGACCAAAGAGAGAGTGAGACAGACGCAAGAGAGGGAGAAAGAGGTTCAGGGGGGAGGTCGCCGTGGGTCTCGGCGGCTCCTCCATGGCTCGTCGTGGCGGCGGCTCGGCAGGAGGGCGGTGGCTTGCGGATAGGGAGCAAATGGATGGACTGAGCCCACACCGAGCCAACCGGAATCAAACCCTAAAACGGGTCCTTTAGCTTAGAGGCGAGGTGGGTTTCCTCTTCCTCCTATTTATCAATAATTTCAATGAAATTTATTGATTATTAATTAAAGTTCATTCAAGTTGAATTCGACTTAATTATCAGTGATTTGAGGAATAAAGTTTATCGATTATATAGTTCATTGATTATATGAAATCCCTTGTTTATATAGAGTTTACAAATTATATATAGTTTATCAATTATATGAGATTTATTGATTATATACGGTGTATCGATTATATAGTTTGTTGATATTTGTAGTGTATCGAACATATATATATATATATATATATATATATATATATGTTTATCGATCATATGTGACTTAGCAATTATACGAAGCTTATTGTGTATATGCAGTTTAGCAATTACATGAAGTTTATCGATTAGGTGTAGTTTATCGATTATACGAAGTTTATCGATTATCTAAAGTTTCCCGATGATATGAAGTTTATTGGAAAAGTTTATTGAAAAATATATCGTTTATGGAAAGTTTATCGATATATTGAAAGTTTATTGAAAATATATTGCTTATTGCAAGTTTATGGAAAGTTTATTGTGATTATTGAAAGTTTATTGAAAATATATCAATTATCGCAAGTTTATGGAAAGTTTATTGATTATTGAAAGTTTATTAAAAATATATTGATTATTGCAAGTTATGGAAAATTTATCGATTATTGAAAGTTTATTGAAAATATATCTATTATTACAAGTTTATGGAAAGTTTATTGATTATTGAAAGTTTATTGAAAATATATCGATTATTGCAAGTTATGAAAAGTTTATTGATTATATGTTTATAATGATGGGTATTATTTATATGTAAAAGCTTGAATTAACGATACCTGCTCTGTTTATAGTGGTTATATGCTAAACGATATTATTTGTATGATTACATAGAAATGTTCATAATTCAGGAAGCTTGAATAAAGGAAGTTGAAAAGTAAATCAAATGATTGCATCACTTACTCGTGTGAGTTGTGTTATAGTTGGAGAATTGGTCGATGATATGATTTCATAACGTGACTATACGTGCTATGTGAAATCCTTTTCCCCTGAATTAATGAATGCATGGGATGACATTGATTTTAAAGTGTCTCTAAATGTTTATCGGTTGCCTATTTAATTGACGAGTCCTTGGTGACAAAATAATCCTAAATCATCGAACTGCTCAATTGAATGAGGCAGGAGACCAGTCAATAGGCCTAGGAATCCTTTTCAGAAAGGACTTAAGTATTGAGTGTCCGATTATGTCATGTCCATTGCTATGGTCAACGTAGGCGACCCAGTACCCTTTTATCTAAGTTTACATGAGAAGTTCAAAGTTCAAAGTTTATTGTTCTGCCAGAAGGCAGAAAATCAAGTTCAATGATTTATTGTCTGCCAGAAGGCAGAAATTCAAGTTCAATGATTCACTGTCTGCCAGAAGGTAGAAATTCAATGTTTATTGTTCTGCCCAGAAGGCAGAAATTCAGGCTCAATGATTCATTGTCTGCCAGAAGGCAGAAATTCAAGGTCAATGTTTAATGTTCTGCCAGAAGGCAGAAATTCAAGTTTAATGATTCATTGTCTGCCAGAAGGTAGAAATTCAATGTTTATTGTTCTGCCAGAAGGTGGAAATTCAGGCTCAATGATTCATTGTGTGCCAGAAGGCAGAAATTCAAGTTCAATGTTTAATGTTCTGCCAAAAGGCAGAAATTCAAGTTCAATGCTTCATTGTCTGCCAGAAGGCAGAAATTTAATTTTTATTGTTCTGCCAGAAGGCAGAAATTCAGGCTCAATGATTCATTGTCTGCCAGAAGGCAGAAATTCAAGTTCAATGTTTAATGTTCCGTCAGAAGGTAAAAATTCAAGTTCAATGATTCATTGTCTGCCAGAACGCAGAAATTCAAATTCAGTGGTTCATTGTCTACCAAAAGACAGAAATTCAAAGTTCAGTAATTCAATGGTCCGCCAGAAGGCAGGGAATGCAAAGTTCAGTGATTTAATAATCCAAGGTTCAAAGTTTTATAGTTCAGCCAGTAGGGATAAGTTTCAAAGTTTAATGTCTCATAGTCCAGTTAATAGAAAGAAAATTCAAAGTTCATATGTCCTATAGTTCTGCCAACAGGCAGTAGAGTTAAAGTCTACTGTTCAATGTTCATTGTTTATTGTTCAATGTGCAAAGTTCAATGTTCAATATTCATTGTTTATTGTTCAATGTGCAAAGTTTAATATTCAGTGTTTGTTGTTTATTGTTCAATGTGCAAAGTTTAATATTCAGTGTTCATTGTTTATTGTTCAATGTGCAAAGTTTAATGTTCAATGTTCATTGTTATTGTTCCATGTGCAAAGTTTAATGTTCAATGTTTATTGTTTATTGGTCAATGTTCAAAGTTTAATATTCAGTGTTCATTGTTTATTGTTCAATGTGCAAAGTTTCATATTCAGTGTTCATTGTTTATTATTCAATGTGCAATATTAACATTCAATGCGTTTGAATGACTCTTTACATTATAGATTATATGAAATGAAACAAGCCTCAAGGACATAATACCCATATGTTTAAAGTTTAGCAATTGGTCCAAATACTATTGCTCTTGCATTGTGGTTTGAATACATTGCAAGGTAAGTAAGTTTCTTCAAAGACAGGAAACTACAAATGACTTTTAAAGGTATTATTGCACTTCAAGTATTGTTTGGGAGAGGGCATTATCCGTTGAGCGATAATTGCTCATTCCTATCTATTATTGTTCCCTTCCCAGGTTTCTAGAGTAATAACTAAGAGTCGGTTTAAGTAAGTCGAAATGGAGTCATTGCTGTTCTAGAAGCAAAGTTAATGTTCTATATGTGTAACCTGCAATTGTACTGTTATGTGATCTAAGTCCCTGTGTGCATGTATTGCATATCATCTAGAGTTACCCTATGCGGCCATGCAAGCCGATCATCTTTTAACCAAGATTATTTATAGTTGGGATGTAACCCCAGTACTCCGGACGTGTGGCCCATGGAGTTATACTTTTATTGTTTTATTGATTTAGTATTGAACTGCGCTAGTTGATATGCTCCGGGCGGGTGGCCCGTAGAGCCGTGAACTCCGACGGGTAGCCGTTGAGTTGGTTTTATTATTGCGCTAAATTGCAGGAAATTTAATGCAAGGCTTTAAGCCTGGAAAATGGTCAGTTTCAGGGGAAATTGTGTCCGTTTTTCTCTAGAATTTAAAGAAAAGCAAGGTACAACGTTAACACTTCTAGCCTTAGGGTTGGGGGCGTTACAGATGGTATCAGAGCAAGGTCCTACGACCATAGGGTGCGACCTAAGTCTTGCATTGCATATAGTTGTCCATGAATGCTTTATGATGAGGTGCTATTTAATGTGCCCTTCTATGCAAATGTGCTTTGTTGTGAAAGTCATTGTGTTTAGCTGGCTATGTCTGGCTTAAGTAAGCTGCTCGATTGAAGGAATGGGTCGCTTGCTTGAGCATTGACTGAATAATTTGTGTTCATGTGATTGCGCCGGGGGTTAGCCCGGTAATGCTAGCCTGGTATGTACGCTTTAGTGATTTAAAGCAGAGGTTCAAAGTACATTTGATTTGGACTCGAACGATTGAAAATGTTTGAGTTCCAAGCTCACCCTTGCCTCTAAGGTACAATTTGCTCATCAGGCCCCACGGAGCGAGCAGACGTGCTGAATGGTTAGTAAGGAAAGGGGCTAGAAGCCACCAAATAATTTTTCTATCAAAATTTAGAGATATTAGAAGTCAAAGGTCTCCCAATCAGTGAGTTAAAGGTTTTGTTTTGCATTGAAAGACATTTCTCGTTATACAGTTAAGCCTTACTATTGCGTCTTAAGACGTGCATTGTATTGCCATAGGTGTTATCTCGCTGCTACCCGGGGCGAGGATTTATGCCTTTTCGCATTGTTTAAGCACTAACACTAAGTGTAGAATTTGGAATGCCTCATAGTAGAGGGTTGTAAATGAGTATACTTGTATAGATGCCCTTTGTGCGGCATTATTACGAGCCTATATGTTTTGAAGCACAATTATAGTAATATGACCAATACGAGGACCATGGAAGGTGGTATAGTTACACGAAATCCTATGTATGGTCACTTGTATGTCTTATAAGTGGATGGTTTACAAAGTAAACCATTTGGTGCTTGTTTAACTTGCATTTGACTGGTATATTATTGAATTGAACAACTGAGTGTTTCTTCATGGAGACATCATTAGTTAATCAGTATATAACATTTATTCATTCTATTGGGGGGGCTGAATGCCTTGGCTATACCACGTGCTAAAGTACCTGTGAGCCCTCACAAGGTTCACTTGAGTATCTGGCCTAATGTGACTGAGCCATTTTAGATTATGTGCTGCATGGTGAGCTTTATGCAATACATGATCGACTTTATAGAAAACCATGGACAGTGCCCCTATCAGACATGTTAGACTGTTTTATATTATATGATTCTTGGACTGGAAGCATTGAATCATTGATTCCATGTAATGTCAATGTGTCAGGTAGTCCTACGTGATGTGTTGTGATACCCTCATTACGTTAGAGAATTAGTGGAATCTCAAGGATCAACGTTTTAAGTCCAAAAAGGGATTTGAACCCATGTTTTAAAATGAAATTTCCATACCAATGGTTATGGCCTAATGTCATACCCATGGGCACCCTGTTAGGGCGATGCATGTATATAGAATTTGTTGCCACGATGCGAATGGTGCTTAGCTGATTCCAAGCTTGTGCTCCTTTCAAGAACAAGTTTAATATGGTTTTCCACACCAACCCATTTGCCCTCTTCAATGCAAATTTCCCTCGGCGCCTGAGTAGAGCAAGTAGACGCTTGAAAAGGTTGGCATTTAATTCATTGCAAAGGAGATTTTCTGCTTATGTTCAAAATTATGTAGAATGTACCATGCGTATGCGCATGTATGGGTGGCTTAACTATAGACCCTGGAATTTTGAGGACGAAATTCTTTTGAAGGGGAGAAGGATGTAACGCCCGACATTTTTATTCCCTTCATTAAGGTGTTTACGCTATTTTATAGCGTTATAAAATAGTATTTTCGATAGATTGAAATAATATCGATGTGCCTACTGAAGTACTGTTTTTATTAAAAGGAATCTTACTCTTACTTTACTATTGTTAAGGATTATTATCGGGCACTACATTGAGTAGATTCCTAAATACGACTGGACTGGCAAGCCTCGCGAGTCGTCCTGCAATTTATTGAATCGAACCTTGGGGATAGTTTATAATGTGATAAGTGGATAAGCTCGCATTAATGATGATGTGATAAGTGGATAAGCTCGCATTAATAATGATAGGACAAGTGGATAAGCTGGCATTAATAATGATGTGACAAGTGGACATGTTCACATTAATTATAATGTGACGAGGTAATTATCCAAAACAAAAGAAAGAGGAAAAAGAAAAAAAATATATATAAAAGGCAAAAAGGGGTCGAAGCCCCTGTTCTTTTCCTTGGCTAAAAATCATGAGGGGGGGCTCCTCGACCCCCTGCCCTGTGATCCACACACACACGAGGAGAGAAAGGGGGCGAGGGAGGCACCGGCGGGGCTGCCGACGCGCCCCCGGCCATCCCCCACCCCGGTCGACGTCTAAACCGGACCAGAGAGAGAGTGAGACAGACGCAAGAGAGGGAGAAAGAGGTTCAGGGGGGAGGCCGCCGTGGGTCTCGGCAGCTCCTTCATGGCTCGCCGCAGCGGCGGCTCGGCAGGAGGGCGGTGGCTTGCGGATGGGGAGCAAACGGATGGACGGAGCCAACACCGAGCCAACCCGAATTAAACCCTAAAACGGGTCCTTTAGCTTGGAGGCGAGGTGGGTTTCCTCTTCCTCCTATTTATCGATAATTTCAATGAAATTTATTGATTATTGATTAAAGTTCATTCAAGTTGAATTCGACTTGATTATCAGTGATTTGAGGAATAAAGTTTATCGATTATATAGTTCATTGATTATATGAAATCCCTTGTTTATATAGAGTTTACTGATTATATATAGTTTATAAATTATATGAGATTTAGTGATTATATACAGTGTATCAATTATATAGCTTATCGATATTTACAGTGTATCGAACATATATATACATATATATATGTTTATCGATTATATGTGACTTAGCAATTATACGAAGCTTATTGTTTATATGCAGTTTAGCAATTACATGAAGTTTACCGATTATGTGTAGTTTATCGATTATCTAAAGTTTCCCGATGATATGAAGTTTATTGAGAAAGTTTATTGAAAATATATCGTTTATGAAAAGTTTATCGATTATTGAAAGTTTATTGACAATATATCGATTATTGTAAGTTTATGGAAAGTTTATTGATTATTGAAAGTTTATTGAAAATATATCGATTATTGTAAGTTTATGGTAAGTTTACTGATTATTGAAAGTTTATTTAAAATATATCGATTATTGCAAGTTTATGGAAAGTTTATCGATTATTGAAAGTTTATTGAAAATATATCGATTATTGCAAGTTTATGGAAAGTTTATTGATTATTGAAAGTTTATTGAAAATATATCGATTATTGCAAGTTATGGAAAGTTTATCGATGATATGTTTATAGTTATGGGTATTATTTATATGTAAAAGCTTGAATTAACGATACCTCCTTTGTTTATAGTGGTTATATGCTTAACGATATTATTTGTATGATTACATAGAAATGTTCATAATTTAGGAAGCTTGAACAGAGGAAATTGAAAAGTAAATCAAATGATTGCATCGCTTACACTCGTGTGAGTTGCGCTATAGTTGGGGAATTGGTCGATGATATGATTTCATGATGTGACTACACGTGCTATGTGAAATCCTTTTCCCTTGAATTAATGAATGCATGGGATGACATTGATTTCAAAGTGTCTCTAAATGTTTATCAGTTACCTGTTTAATTGACGAGTCCTTGGTGACGAAATAATCCTAAACCATCGGACTGCTCAATTGAATGAGGCAGGAGACCAGTTAATAGGTCTAGGAATCCTTTTCACAAAGGATTTAAGTATTGAGCGTCCGATTATGTCATGGTCGTGGCTATGGTCAACGTAGGCAACCCAGTACCCTTTTATCTAAGTTTACATGAGAAGTTCAACGTTCGATATTTATTGTTCTGCCAGAAGGCAGAAAATCAAGTTCAATGATTTATTGTCTGCCAGAAGGCAGAAATTCAAGTTCAATAATTCATTGTTTGCCAGAAGACAGAAATTCAATATTTATTGTTCTGCCAGAAGGCAGAAATACAGGCTCGATGATTTATTCTCTGCCAGAAGGCAGAAATTCAAGTTCAATATTTAATGATTTGCCAGAAGGCAGAAATTCAAGTTTAATGATTCATTGTCTGCCAGAAGGCAGAAATTCAATGTTTATTGTTCTGCCAGAAGGTAGAAATTCAGGCTCAATGATTCATTATCTGCTAAAAGGCAGACATTCAAGTTCAATGTTTAATGTTCTGCCAGAAGGCAGAAATTCAAGTTCAGTGGTTCATTGTCTGCCAAAAGGCAGAAATTCAAAGTTCAGTAATTCAATGTTCCGCCAGAAGGCAGGGAATGCAAAGTTTAGTGATTTAGTAATCCAAGGTTCAAAGTTTTACAGTTCAGCTAGTAGGCATAAGTTTCAAAATTTAATGTCTCATAGTCCAGTCAATAGAAAGAAAATTCAAAGTTCATATGTCCTATATTTCTGCCAATAGGCAGTAGAGTTAAAGTCTACTGTTCAATGTTCATTGTTTATTGTTCAATGTGCAAAGTTTAATGTTTAATGTTCATTGTTTATTGGTCAATGTGCAAAGTTTAATATTCAGTGTTCATTGTTTATTGTTCAATGTGCAAAGTTTAATATTTAGTGTTCATTGTTTATTGTTCAATGTACAAAGGTTAATGTTCAATGTTCATTGTTTATTATTCAATGTGCAAAGTTTAATGTTCAATGTTCATTGTTTATTGGTCAATGTGCAAAGTTTAATATTCAATGTTCATTGTTTATTGTTCAATATGCAAAGTTTAATATTCAGTGTTCATTGTTTATTGTTCAATGTGCAATATGAACGTTCAATGCGTTTGAATGACTCTTTACATCATAGATTATATGAAATGAAATAAGCCTCAAGGACATAATACCCATATGTATAAAGTTTAGCAATTGGTCCAAATACTATTCCTCTTGCATTGCGGTTTGAATACATTGCAAGGTACGTGAGTTTCTTCAAAGAGAGAAAACTACAAACGACTTTTGAAAGTATTATTGCACTTTAAGTATTGTTTGGGAGAGGGGGTTATCCGCTGAGTGATAATTGCTCATTCCCATCTATTCTTGTTCCCTTCCCAGGTTTCTGGAGTAACAAGTAAGAGTCGGTCCAAGTAAGCCGAAATGAAGTCATTGCTGTTCTAGAAGCAAAGTTAATGTTCTATATGTGTAACCTGCAATTGTACTATTATGTGATCTAAGTCCCTGTGTGCATGTATTGCATATCATCTAGAGTTGCCCTGTACGGCCATGCGAGCCGATCATCTTTTAATCAAGATTATTTATAGTTGGGATGTAACCCCAGTACTCCAGACGTGTGGTCTATGGAGTTGTACTTTTATTGTTTCATTGATTTAGTATTGAACTGCGCTGGTTGATATGCTTCGGACGGGTGGCCCATAGAGTCGTGAACTCCGACGGGTAGCCGTTGAGTTGGTTTTATTATTGCGCTAAATTACAGGAAATTTAATGTAAGGCTTTAAGCCTGTAAAACAGTCAGTTTCAGTGGAAATTCTGTCCATTTTTCTCTAGAATTTAAATAAAAGCAAGGTACAATGTTAACACTCCTAGCCTTAGGGTTGGGGCCGTTACAATAATAGGCACTAATGGTGGACCTGTAAGTATCCCCACCACATGAAGATCTTCATTACCTTTCCTAATATGGGGTGAACAAGTTATTCAAATAAGGAAAATTGGTCATGTGATAGGGCAGTACATAATGAGGTTCTTGAACAGATAGCCCAAGTAGGTAATGAAGGGGATGACGGTAATGAGGAAAGACATGATAATGAGGGTAATGAAGTAAGAGCATAAGCCAACTCAAGAGGAGGCATTTCAACAAATACCTCCATTCAACATGGCTAGTTCATTAGCTTTAGCTCATGTCACTTTGGTGATGCAACTCTTTAATCCTTTTCTAACCTCCAATTAGACGTAACAGGCCTATGATGGGATTATAATGTGATGACACAAAATAAGCATTGCATAGCTAGATTCATATCTTGTTACATGCACCATATTGATGAGGAGGTCGTCTACTTTAGGGGATATGTTAAGCACCAAGAAGAATAGGAAATAGTACGAGTAAGGATAGAGGATGAGACAGCTTTAAGAGAGGCTCAGGAAATGGAGGCAAGTAGAGGAATCTTAGATAACAAGAGGAAATGCTCTGAGCATTCATCAGTGCTTTAAGAGAGGCTTGAGAGTTGGAGGTAAGTATAGTTGCATTTACTAGATGTTATATTTGCATTGTGAAGATGCATTAATTATTGTGAATATCATTTCCTTCACTTATTTGAGCGTGCCTTTTTTCTTCTCTATTGTGAATATTCTCGTCTTTTAAACTTTTTTCTTTCCTTTTGTGGTGATTCTATTCCTGCAATGAGAACATTATGCATTATGAGTGTAGAGGTGAGGAGGTTGTTTGACCAAAATTTTTTTTAAAAAAAGAAAAAAATACTTTTTCTACAAATCGTAGATAATGTGTGGTTTGGGAGAGAATGCATTATTTTGGTTAATATTGATCCCTTGTGACTTCGACATAAATGACATGTAATTATGGTGTAATAGGTCCAAATTTTTAGTTAATTTATTTATCATTCTTAACCAAATAGGTGAGAGCATGCATGGTAGACAAAATTGTAAGGTTTCGGGCCTAAATAAACTCTCCATCACTTGTAGTCAAATGTTTTATTTTGTGAAAGTCTCTTCCAAAGTCGTCATCCACTAGAATTTAAGTTAATCCTCTTTGAAATTGTATATCGCATTTGTATGCTTGATGAGTTAGAAGAGGCATTCTTTGTGTGGTAGAAAACCACATGAGCTAAAAAGTCACCCTTTGTTGATATTATTATCCTTTATTAACTCGTTGAGCCTAAAATCATCGTGTTTCATTGTGAACCACCTTTTTTTAAAATCTTTGGTCAAACGCATCTTCCATACCTAAGCTAAAGCTAAGGAGTGCCATTTTGAGAGGCTTTTCCAGGGTTATTAGTGTCTGAGCAAAACTCGTAGTGTTTTTAGTGTGTATTGTAAGGGAAATAGTAGTAACAAAGAAAAACAAATGCCCCTTCAAATAAGTGAGAGTTGCACCTAATGGGATTTGTGTTAGAATGTTTCCATTGTTATGAATCCCCATGCCAAGTGTTAATTTGATTACCCAAGGTTGTGGAGGAAAAAAAAGTAGAAAAAAAATTGGAAGCATAAAAGAAAAGAAAAAAATAGAATAATAGTGTTGAGTTTGTATTGTTTATCCCACTCAAATCATCGGCTTTTAGGTTGGTTTATCTAGATCATTTCTCATTTAGGGAGTAGGTTGGTTAATTATGGTTAGAGGTGTCTCAACTTCTTGTCATTTTGGTTGTTTATCCCCCTTTGCTCCCAAAGCATTTGTCCACTCCATACCCCTTACCTTAAGTCTCATTACAATCCATAAAAGTCCTATGAATTGTGTTAGAGAAAATATACCATCTTTCTTAGTGCAGAATAAAAAACTAGGCCAGGCCTATGATAGGGTGCATCTATGGAAATGAGTTGGAGAAAAAAATATACGATCTTTCCTAGTGGTGGAGAATAAAAAATTAGGTAAAGCCTATGATACTGTGCATCTATGGGAATGAGTTAGGGAAAAAATATGCCATCAATCAAACACATGAGAGGGGAGCTCCATGTGACCTAAAGTGAGGTGACCATTGCCTGTTTATCACTAAAGTAGATTGAAAGTGTTGTATGGTTGTCATCTAAGATCATTTAGACTCTTAATTGTGCACCTTATGCATGTGCTACGTATATTCTTTATCATTTTGATGATTAGTAGATTTAGAAGGGTGCAAATCCTACCCCTTCATGTTGTCTTGTGAAAATTTATGAAAAACAGAACAAGATTTTCCATTTTCCTTTCTCTTTCCTTTTTCTTCTTTATAAATTTTATGGGTATATCTTACGTAAACCCTCACGAGACACCCGTCTCCTTGGGGTACTGAGGGGCTTAAAGGACTACTGACATATACTAAATGCAACCATTGTGCACATGAAATATGTGTTTTTCTCCTGTTGAGTAAAATCTATTTTGGTTCCAACCCAATGCAAATTTTGATACTCTTCATGCTTGATTTAACATATGAGTTAAATTTTAACTTACAAATCTATGTCTATCTTACACTTTGTAGGTAACAATGATGGAAGTGTTAAAAAGGGTACTAAGAGGGCTGACTTTGAGGCTTAAAGAAGAGAAAGCAAAGAAAGAGGTCGTATCATACTAAAAGGAGCTAATTTTTCCAACACAAAGTTATAAAAATGAAAATACAGCTATGGTATGTGCATGCCATGGCACACTGGAAATTCACCACAAAAAAAAGAAGAAAGTAATAGGTCATCTAGAAGAAATTTGGCACAATTTTCTTATTAAGTGGCACGACCGCCACAAGTGCAGCACTGTTTCTTTTTAAAAGAGGGTTGGGCTAGTAAGAAGCATCCCCTTTCATCCTTTTCAGCATTTTAGCTTATCATAGCAGATTTTTATTGTCAAGCACATTATTACAGGTTTAAAATTTCATCAATGCAAAGGTTTATCTTTTGATTAGAGTTAGTCTTCATTTGATTGCTCTTCTTTGATTTTGCTTTAGTCTTATTTTCTCTCTCCTAAACTTCCCTCAAATATCTGTTGCTAATTTACTGAAATGAACCCTGAGATCATGCATTTTAATGAACAAACAATTGAGAGGTGATTAAAGCCTCACCCTTCAAGAGGTTTGAGCATCTAATCCATTTCACCATATCTTAATCATCTCGTTTTTCACCCCTTTTTTAATCTCGTCTTCTTACACTCTTCTTTAAATTTTTTCAATGTCAAAGTTACAATCCACATAAAATTCAGTTTCATTGAAGCTACTGAATGCAAATCAAAGTAGATTGAAGATAGAAGGATTAATTTCGAAGCAAAACTAGCACTAATAATTCATAGGGTTTTGTAAGTGAATTTTTATGTCCTCTCCCTTTTTTATCATGTGTATTAGGTCAGATTAATTGTTGATTCTAGGATTGATTTTCACTATGCAGTGATCTTTTGAGGTGAAGTTTGGGAAATTGATGTTGTATGGCCAAGTTGAGCCATTTGATCATCACTTTTGTGTGATTATGTTCCTCTTTGTGGTAGATTAGGAGTAGTTTATTTTGTCTAATTATGTTCTTCAGTTTTCATTATTATCTAGGTTCATTTAGATAAACATTATATTACTATTTGCTTAATTGCTTTCATTAAGTATCACCTACAGTTTAGTTACAATCTAGTTGGATTCACCAACTACCCCGAGGACGACAACAATTTCACTTAAAACTACTCAAATAGTAATCTTCATTAGTCCTTACTTCATCAATCAATCCAGCAAATGTGTTTGTGTCTAATTTGTATCCATTAATTCTGTAGTTGCATGTCACTTTCTTTGTACATACACTCATCCTTTTCCAGTGCACATAACCTTTTCAATCGTACGCTCTTGATATATTAAACTAGTCATTCTCCATTAGCATCTTTTGTGCCTTAGCCATGTATCCATAATCATTACAGGCCCTTTGATAAGGCGCATCCATAATTGTTACGGGCCCTTTGATAAGGCACATCCCTAGCTTGTGTCCATATAAAGAGTCCATAAGTTTCGAAGCTCCCCCATACATAAACAAACTTTTCCAAAGGTGTATTTCTTCCTAACGTGCATCATGACACCATCTTATTATTACAATAGCACTCTGAACTATGCTTGACTTGATTCCATCACATAGGGATATGTAGGTAATCCTCTTGGAGTCGGCCTACATCACATGAACTTTCACGCTGTCAACATCTACATATCCATGATCATTATGTCACTGCATTCGCATGTGGAGCTATAACCTGATTCCCTTAGCAATGATGCGTAAGCAATCTATAAGATTTAGTCTATATCATGTGAACATTTCACATGACCCACTTCTGTACCTTGATCATCATCATATTTGTTAACAATTTTAGGATTTATACACGACCTACTTTCGTAAATAGGATACGCATGAAATCTATCAAGATTTAGTCTATCTCACATGAAACTTTTAAATAATCCATATGCATATATGCACCATCATTCCTAGGTGTTTTAATCATACTAATCATCTATGTCTGTTAGGATCCACCTCCTCGAAGGGTGCGATCCCCCATGAATGGTTGAGCTTGTTGCTAGGTACTATTATTTTTTTCTAGAAGTTACATGTTTATTTATTTTTTTCATTTTTATTGCAGGTTAGTCAGCATTGGCTCTAGGTTTATGGGAGAATGGGCCTTAGGCCTGGCCAAAGAACCTGACTAGGTTCCCTGCATAGGTCATGTCCTTATCTTCTTGTGTTGGAACCTAGCAAAACCAGAATCCAGGTGCATGTCTAATCTAGGAACCCATATGGCTGGGTTAGATCTACTGCTCGGATTCATGTCTAAGCAAATTTTATTGCCTTGTCCCAATCTGTTTTCCCTTAGACAACATTGTGTGAACAAATAACGAATTAAAACAGTAAGAAATAAGTCTTTGACTAAATAGCATCGCCAGTGCGTTTATAGGAAAACTTAAAAACCATAGCACCTTTCAAAGCAAATCATATCGATAGGGACACCAAAGTTGCTTCAAAAGGATTTTGGAAAGGCCCTTGTGCAATCCATACTCTTGACTCCTTGGTGTGGAACCAAGATTCTAGATTTGGGCCAATGGTACAGTGACAGGATGGAATGCACCCTATAACTGCTCATCATCACCAATGACCTCTACTAATCAAGATGGGGAAATAAAGTTTTAATCATACTAACGCACATCCATGCAAAGTATTAGAATAATTCACATAGTCAAGGCATAACTTCAATCAAAATAAGTAAAAAAGAGGCAAAATTGTTCAAAATATTATACCCAATGGGGATGACATTATCCTTAAGATTATGTCTTTACTAAACTATAATGCACTAAATTTCATGTAAAGTAATAACGATAAAAGAAAAGAAAGTTATGACATATGCCCCCAGAAAAAGCTACCTAAATCCTTAAGGAACCTGACAAAAGGCGGTTTATAGAATTGATGTAATTATTCTCTCCTAGCGCTATCTCTCTTTTTTAGATGAAAGAACTCAACTCTCTCTTTTTCTAACTCAATACCACTCTTAATGATTTTTCGACCACTTCCCAACCTAGGGGCCGGCCCCTTTTGATAGCTGTTAAGGTGGCTATGTGAATTAGACTAGGAGAAGAAAAACTAATCCTACTCCAGTTGGACTCCAAACTGTCTTGGCATACTGCAACTCTAATTAATTAATAATTATTACTTTAATTAGGCCTAAAATTTTAATTTGAATTGAATTTTATCTAACTCAATAGAGTAGGTGTACGTCTCGACCAAAAGAAGGGGATAACCTGGGCGTATTTTAGGTCTAGAGAATCTGACCAGTTTATGTGGAGATTAAACCATTGTGCTAGTTCTCCCCTCAGCTTGGCTTGTTCCACTATTCTTGCTTACTTATTTCTAGAAGACCAATCCATCGGGCCCTTAAATATTCAAGTAGAGTCTATTAATTTTGTCATCAGGCTTATCAAAATAGAATGTTATTTTTGGGCGTCTACAACATCATGCAAGTCACTCTTATGTCCATATGCACACATTGCCCAATATGGTTATCATTGACATTCTTTGTGTTTTATGTATTCATCATTTTTCTATTTTTACACTTTGGTTTTCAATGTTGCACTAGTCTTATACTAGTTCAACCACACAATGTTTTGACTGATACCGAAGCTTTTGGGTTTGTGCACATAATCATTCACTATACAGTATACTTAATCTTGTACAACTGAACATTCACTAGTAAATAGGTCATTCTTACATGCTTGATCAAATGCCTTATGTCCATCCATGACCACCTCCATAGCTAGATGAGGTCTCAAGTAATTGAGGTTTCATACCCTGTCCTCTATGTATTTTTCATCCTCTATCCAAAGCCATCACATGTATAATCCTTGCAAGTTACCCTCTTACCAAGGACCCTAATAAATCTTGCCTAATACTCCATGGAGGTTTGCGAATTCATACAAAAGATTGCCACTTTCTCTTCGTTATGAACATGACTTGTGTACAAAGTATCTTATTTAATTCAAATACCTATGAAGTGGAAAAGAGCCACAACACGAATGGGTCTCTATATGATTTTGTGTGATACGCCTCGAAATTTTATTCCTTTCCAAATATGAACCAATTTCATATTAGCCCGACAATCAACAATCCACATTGTACATGCTATTCCTGCCATATAACATACTTATAGTTGCATCTTGAGCATCATGTATAGAGTCATAGTTTATAGAGTTGATCCAGAACACTCTGATAATCTATCTTTCCTATTAACCTTCTACATACGCTCGATGTTGAAACGAGGGGCACTCATTTTCACTTCTACTTCCCACTTTAAGGAATAATTTTTCCAATCTATTTCATGGTTTGTTAACATATTCACGGATGCAGATCTTAATTAAGAACACATGACCAAGAAGAAATGACAAGCTCACACTTGAAAAGATGCCTCAGTTCCTTGTTAGTGAAACCTCCGCATTTGATCAAAGACATCAAACATGTCACGTCAACATTTGTAAATGCAGACTAATAGAAGTGCATAACTTCTCCTTGTGTGGAGTTCTTTCATGGTATCAGGTGTTTTTTTTCCTTTCAGAAGAACTATGTAAAGTTTTATCCTTACTAGGGTATATACGTAGCCCTCCTAAAGGCTTGGCTATCTACATCTTCAAATTTTCTTATTTAGTTGAGCAAATAAATATAAACAAAAAGAAAAGAGCCATTAGTTTACATTTCATGAGCTACGTTTGGCCTAATTTGCTATTTATGTCTTGCTTGATGTAACAATAGGAAAAATGCAAGACAAAGTCATGTATTCATTATACGTTGATAACCATCAAGCATGTCCATGCATATACATATTTAATTTTTTTTAAAAAAAATTAAGAAAAAAGAAGTCAAAAGCCTCCTTGGTTTGATGGATTGATAGGGATAGCATGTAAAATTTAGGACTAAAAATCAAAAGGCAGCAAATATGAAAGAAAGAGTGGTTTAGTTGAAAAACCAAAACAAGGTGACTTGAGTAAAAGGACAGGCAAGGAAAACACGTGGGATAGAAACCCTAGAGCTTTCTAGTATAAGTCAACATTACGGAAAAAAAAAGAAAAAAAAAAGTTGTTCATCAACTCCTCAAAATACTCTACTTGTCACATCATTTAATACAGGGGTAGCTCCTCTTTACTCCTTTGGAACTTTTATTTTTTGTATGTACCTAGTGGAGGGTCACCCTTCCTCCTCTTTGTAATTTTTATGTATAGCTCATTAATCTTCATTCACCTATAAAAGGAATAGTTGTCATATATTCTTTAAGGGTGCTTTAGGCTATGGGAAGAATGAAGTCAAAGGGAATACACTGTCTTGATTAAGACAAATTTTCATAATCAAGGAGTGAAGAACAGAAATGTATGGGATCATATATCATAAATTCCTTATTTTGAAGATAATGCTTATCAATGTACATGCACAAGAACGTTTTCAACAAAAGTATGATCAAACTCTTGAAACAATGAGAGAAATGTTATCCCTTTTCGTTGGATTCCTTGGACCAAGTCTTTCGTAGCAGACCATATTTACCTTATCAACTGATTTCTTAATTTGTTAGCTTATTTCCTTGAACCTTTGACCATCCATTTTACCATATCAAGAACCATTACCCTTCCCCTACTTTTAAATCCTAAGCTGGCCACCCTTTGTTCATGTGAGGATTTTGCAAAAGACGTTTTATGGCATGGTACCTATAGCAACTGTGCAACATATGTCTAACAGCTCCAAATGGATCCTCCGCCTTCATATAACTTCATAGCCTTCTCTCTGGAAACAAAAATAAGCTCTTTCATGTATGTTGCCTTCAGCCTTTAATATGTCTGATTCTTCCCCTTATACCATTCAATGCTTTGGCCAGTTGTGCATGAATCAAATAAGGATTCTAATACGGCCGCGAGGGCATGGTGGCGTTGTAGCTAATTAGGGTCAATCCCATAGAGACTAGGTTGATCTATTAGGTTATATTCTCTCCAGATATGCTAAGCAAATCCAAATTTGAGAATGAAATTAAACAAAACAACTATCTAATCTAATGGATAAATAATAATTGGAATTAACCAAAATAATTAATCACCTGATCCACGTATCAATCAAACAGTTCTTCCTTCATTGGTTGTTTTAAAACCGATAATCGAAGTATTACGACCCTTTTCAAGGTGAAGTAACATACCTAAATCAAATCAATCATCAATTTTCATGGATTTCTCAATTAGTTTAGGTTCATTAAGCATGTGATTATCAAGTCTATGGTTTCTTAATCGGTAATTCTCTTTCAAGACATCACATCAATCAAGTCAAATCCTACAATTTTGGTATTTGAGATTTCACCTTTCAGTTCTTCATCCAAATACCCATAACATCCAAGAAAGTGATGAAGTTTCTCACAAGACAATAAACTTCTAGAATTCGATAAAATAATCAAACAATTCCGAAAGCACCAAATGATATCAACCCAAGATCAAGAAACTAACAAATGTTTGCATAAATCCATAATCAAACAACAAAGATAATCAAAATACAAAACATAAAAATGAGAAAAGAGTAGAGACGAGAAGAGGATAGAGATGCTCAGCCAAAGAGCGCGCTTGAATAGTCGGCAAACCTGGGATGAAATCCTCGTAAATCTTCACTTCAACTCACTCTCTCTTTCCCCCTAATCTAAACTCTAATCCTACGTAGAATGATACGGAGAATGGAATGATGGGATGTGTGCAAATGAGAATAAGAGGCATCCTTTTTATAGCAAAATTCCTGGAAGCCGAAAAGCCACGCATAATAATGGAATTAAAACTACCAGGAAGTCGAAAAGTTGCGAGAAAACAAAACGCCTCGCGAGAAATGAAGACACCATGGATCATGGCCAACACTACGGACAGACCATGGTCAGCTTTAGCTCCACATTCTTCTGTTCTTTCTTCCTTCCATGGGCATAGCAACTAAAGGGTGTCCGTGGGGAGTCCATATACGATTATTTAGGATCAAATCTGGGGTAAACCATCAAAACACATGAAAGAACTATACCAAAGCATAAAATGGGAAAAAGAGTGTAAATTATAACATAAAGCACATACTTTTCCTAAAAATGCAACAAAATGACCTCAAATGATATGCACTTTAAGCACTTTTCAACTCCCCGTGCTTAAACCGTTACTTGTCCTTAAGCAAACACTATAGAAAATTGACAAAGGAAGATGCATCTAGGAGTCAAAACATGAAACCTCTTTAAAGTAGGCAAGCTATAGCATATCATAAGCAAGAATGCCAATCAACGGCAACCCCAAATAGCACATAAAACATTTCAAAATCAGGAGGAGAAGGTAAGTATAAGACCACGAGCTTGATATCAAACTTGATCACCCCCCAAACAACCACAAAGTAGATCATGCAAGCACATGGAATTAAGTAGAGCTAAATGGACCGGTAGAACCTCACTTTGGGGAAATATGAATCACTCCCACTCATGTGTTTAAAATATAACATAGGTTCACTTAAGTCTCATTCCAAAGATGTAATCTACCATATGTTTGACAAGACTCTCAAATTCTCTACCACTAAAATGCAATATGCACAAGACAATCAAGAGGACTTTGTTTGGTTGTAATGTGGGCTAGAAGGGTTAAGAAAAAGAAGTGGACAAATGAATTTGAGCAATGTGGAGCTACTTAGCCAAGTGACTAGGGAGCAACCAACAAACCACCAAGAAACTTGGAAGTTCACTAACATTCTAAACCTCAGTAAAATAATGAACATACCCCAACAAATCATATAGGAAATGAGTTGATAAAGAAAGAAGTTCAAGCTATGTGTGTATCCAATACCAAGCATTTAGTCATTTTTTTCCTTTTTCTTTTCCCTTTTGCTTTTCGCTTTTTTTGGCTATTTTTTTCCCCTACAACATAACCCTTTTTTGTTTTTCTTTCTTTTTTCTTCAACATAACTTTTTTCCTCTTTTTTTTTGGGCAAATGAAATGAAAATTGCAATTATTAAAAGGTATAGGATCACGAACTATCAACTCATAACTGAATATATATATATATATATACATAACCCAAATAAGAGGGAACCAAAGAAAATGCTCAATATCATCAATCCCTTAACAAACCAACATACCAAAGCCACTTTAAACTCAATTATCCTCAAAATCACCCACTATATACATGAAGTGATGCTCCATAAATTTGGCTGAAAGCTTACAATATGTGTTTAGCCAAGGGCTAATAAGAAGGGATCACAACAAAGATGGATATAAGCTCAAAGGGGTTAGTAAAGGGAATAAACATATAACACAAGGGTAGACTATTTGGCTATGTGGCTAAAATAATCAAAGAAAGAATGCCTCTATCATATCATTAACTATGCACATGCTAATGTGGTTTTGAATAAGTAGCTAGGCAAGTTCTAGAGATACAACAGGGAAGAGTGACACACATGAAAGAAACATGAGATTAAATATAATGATTAGTCCAAATAAGGCTCAAAATCTCATAGGATATCTGCCAAAGTCTCATTAAGCTCATAAAATGACTCCATGTACCAACATTAGCGCCAACGACAGTAGGAGATAATAAAGTTCTCAATCCAGACAAGGGCCAAAACAAGAAGTATTTACAAAACCTTCAAAAATTTTTATACTAAAAGGGATTACACATCAAAAGGTACTCAAACTTATGAAAGCTATTTTACCTAACAAAAATATCATTGGAGGTTATCTCAAATCAATCACACCATCTCTACATGCAATCCTATATACAAACCTAAAATGCAACTAAATGCAAAATACTAATGCAAACCAAAAGGAAAACCTAAAACTATATGCTCTAACTAGTATGCAAATTAAAACCAAAATGGAAAACATAGAATTACCCTTCCCCCATGCTTAAATAAAGCATTATTATTCAAAGGAAAGAAAGGTAAAAGAAGGGAAAGGGAAAACAACATAGAATAATCTCACCAGGTTAGGTGCTGAGCATACCTAAGCTAAGTGAACTCGTAATAACTGAGGCACATAGAGCATCAGCCACTCCATCGCGATGTCAAGACTCCGCCCTTTAAATCGGACATCGTCAATGCACGTAGGAGCTTATCAAACTCCTAGGACCACAATTCAGAAAATAAAAGGTAAGAGGCAATAATGAAAATCACACCAAAGAGTATAGGTATCTTCTTAACCTTATCAAAGGTTATAGAAAAATCATAAAAAAGATTAAAGCATATAGTCCATGTGATTTTCTTAGGCAAGTCACCTAGGCATACACAATAAGGATCAATGGAGGGATCGTACACTGTAAAGTAACCTAGGGACATATAATCATGAACATTCCCACCAAGCATATTGGAACATGTTAACCTCATAGCCCAAATCAACATTAGAATCAAAAATCATAGGATTTTCTTAGGTCGCGTCAATGTAATACTCAGGGGAAGGAGAGGGTAATGAACACATAGGGGAAACATGAGAATGATCAAGGGGATTGGGGATAACACTATCATCAGAACCAAGGCTAGAAGACTCCTCATGCATACACCCATAACGACAGCCCTCTAAAGGAGTGCTAACTAGATTATGCACCTTGTTAAAAATATCTTCCGATGTACAATATGAATTACCCACATCAAACGTAGTAATAAACCCAAAAGGCTCACTCACCTCGAGCCTCGTGCACTGAGGTAAAGGAAAGGATGAATCAGGTTGAGCATAGTACGCATAATAAGAACACGAATTTATATCATGGTTAGAAGAATTACACAAATCACACCAAAAAGGGGCATACTAAGATCTAGAATAAATGCACAAGGATCAGAAAATAAATATCTAGAAACACGACTAACTTTCTCAAATTCAAATGAATCCCAAGCAATCCACTTAAGCAAATACCATGCATCATCAACATTTTTACCATGAAAATCCCAATACCCTAAAACAATATGGGTTTCAATATTCACACCCTCATCAACAATGTTCAATTTTTCTTATTTACCCAGACAATAACCACATTGAGCAAGAAAAATATTTAATCGCTTAAAATACCTCCAAAATAATTCATGTTCGAATTGGGGAAAACGGAAAATAGCCATTGTTTTTTCTCAAATTTATTTTATTTTATGTTTTTAATTTTTAATTTTTCAGTTTTTTTTCAAAGAAAAACAAAATGTTCAGCCAAACCTATCAGGAAAAATCTAATATTCGATGCTAGTCCCCGGCAACGGCGGCAAAAACTTGATACGGCCGTAAGCGCACAGTGGTGTTGTAGCTAATCAAGTTCGATCCCATAGAGACTAGGTTGATCTATTGGGTTATATTCTCTCAAGATATGTTAAGCGAATCCAAATTGGAAAATGGAATTAAACTAAACAACTATCTAATCTAATGGATAAATAATAATTAGATTTAAGCAAAATAAGCAATCACCTGATCCACGTATCAGTCAAACACTTCTTCCTTCGTTCGTTGTTTTAAAACTAATAATCAAAGTATCACATCCCTATTTCAAGGTAAAGTGAAATACCTAAGTCAAATCAATCATCAATTTTCATAGATTCTCGATTACTTTAGGTTTATTAAGCATGTGATTATCAAGTCTATGGTTTCTTAATCGGTAATTCTCTTTCGAGACATCACATCAATCAAGTCAAATCCTCGAATTTTAGTAATTGAGATTTCACCTTTCAGTCTTTTATCCCCCACAACATGTAAGAAAGTGATCAAGTTTCTGTCAAGATAATAAACTTTTAGGACTCGATAAAATAATCAAACAATTCCAAAAGTACAAAATGATATCAACACAAGATCAAGAAACTAACAAATATTCGCATAAATACAAAATCAAACAACAAAGATAATCAAAATACAAAACATAAAAATGAGAAAAGAGAAGAGAAGAGAAGAGGGAAGAGATGCTCAGCCAAAGAACGCACTTGAATCATCGCGCAAACCAGGGATGTAGTCCTTACAAATCTTCACTTCAACTCACTCTCTCTCTCCCCCTAATCTAAACTCTAATCCTAAGTAGAGTGATATGGAGAACGGAATGATGGGATGTGTGTAAATGAGGATGAGAGGCACCCTTTTTATAATAAAATTCCTAGAAGCCGAAAAGCCATGCATAATAATGGAATTAAAGCTGCCAGGAAGTCGAAAAGTTGCGAGAAAACAAAAAGCCTTGTGGAAAATGAAGACACCACGGACCGTGGCCAACACCATGGACAGACCATGGTCAGCTCTGGCTTCACATTCTTTTGTTCTTTCTTCCTCCACGGGCATAGCAACTAAACACTGTCCGCGGGGAGTCCAAATACACTCATTTAGGACCAAATCTGGGTGAAATGGTCCAAAAACCTACAAAACATATAAAAGAACTATACCAAAGCATAAAACGGAAAAAGAGTATAAATTATAACATAAAGCACATAATTCTCCTAAAATGCAGCAAAATGACCCTGAAATGATATACACTTTAAGCATTTATTAGATTTGTTCCTTAATAGCTCTCAAACTCTAGATTTAATATTTGGGCAACTCATTTTTCCTACATTGCTCATGTTCATGGCATTGGAAAGGATGTCTTTTGTAAGAACCTATGGACAATATTCTCTAACAGTTCGGTAAAGGGCTCCTCTATTTTTTCTATCTAGAAATTTTTTATGTTTTACGCTGACCTTAAACTTACGCACTTGCTTATAAAGTCTCCTTTTATGTAGTGGAGACCACTAGGTCATGATACTATTTCATACATTAGGACATCCCCATTTTGTATAGTAAAGCTCACATGTATTGCATACATTATCCTAGGGTCTCTGCTTGCAGTTTAGAGTATTCCTTTTACATGAAACATATACCCATTTAAGGGCATCTCCCTTCATACATCATACACTTGCTAGGAGCATGTCTCTAGATCCATGATACATTTGCCCAGGGTAACTACCTATATTTATGTTGCATTAGTTGAAGAACATCTCTATTTGTAGCTCATACATTTGTACTAGCATCACCTCCTACCCTCTTTATCTTATTAGTTAATATAACCTTTTTACAGTTATTACCTAAACCTTTGCTGTTGGACCTAACTCACCGAAACTTTAGTCGTTTGATCCCTAGTTATCCTAACTCTAAGACATTGGCCTCAAGCCATTTAAAACCCACATTCACTAACTTATGCGATTGTAACCCTATCTTGTTACCAATTCCATGTTAGTGATTGTGAGTTGTTACCAACTACGAATTACTTTGTCTTGATCCACTAACTAAGCCTAAATTGCCCAAACTGTAAGTTATTTAACCTTGAATCATTTAACCTCGAGTGGTTCCTTGAGCCCCCTAGCCCAGAGTCATCCATATCTAGACTACTTAACCATGAGTCATCAAAAGCATGACCACTTGACCCTCAGTGTTGTGTACTTGACCTAAGTTTGTGGACCCTGAGTCACTCCGAAGCAGAGTAATATTAACCCTGACTCATTACATTCTTGAATTAGTAAACTCCAAGTCCTAAGTTCAAACTTGAGTTTGTTAAATCTTAAGCTATTTAACCTAAGTCATCTAATTTTGAATTGCTCCAACCATGAGCTATTTGACCAGGATTTGTTCTGATCCCAAATATTTGACACTGATAAGGGTCTGCTCTATTTTGTGATAAGAAACAACTATAAGCTGTAAAAAAATGTAAGGAGCTGTAAGGAGCTACAAGGATCTATAAGGAGTTGTAAGAAGATGTAAGGAGCTGTAAGAAGATGTAAGAAGCTGTAAGAAAATGTAAGGAGCTGTAAGAAGCTGTAAGGATAGATGTAAGGAATTGTTGAATTACTGAAGAGTTGTATAGTATTTTGTTACAATTATGATATATCAGTCATATTTACGGCTAAAATTTGATACCATCAGTAAACCAATTTTTCTTAATATAATTAAAATGAAATATGTTTGTTTTACAATGAACGTTTTGGATGAGAAACAATAATATTCAAATAATAAACTTATTGAAAATAAACCATTAACTAAGTCAATTACATAACAATAAAATATATTAAACCCCATAAATTTTATCAAGAAAATTTTGTACACTTGAGGTGATTTTTTATATTTACATTAGTTTGATCCAATAAGCAAAGTATAACAAAAAAGAAAATTTTTTTGACAAAATTGAATACAACTCTTAGAATAAAATCCTATTTTAAGTAAATAATTTTAAATGCAAATGTATAGACAATATTATTAGCAAGAAATTTTATAAATAAACCGTTAAAACATTATTCAGCAATGCTTAAAATACGAAAATTATATTATCATATTAAACAATCAAAAATTAAAAACTACCTTCCAAAATTAAAAAAAAAAAAAACCAAAGATGAGAACTTAAATGAGCAGGCAGGAGGCCGTAGAAGTTTTAATGCCCAGCACTACTTTTGCCTTATTACTTTTTACTTTTCCTAAAGAAAGCCACCAACCTTTATATCTGTCGAACACCCCCTCTATCATACTCCTTCTTCCCCGACCTATTGCGGCTGTAGCAGTGCAAGAACCCACCCTTTTACTAAATAGGAATGCCGCAAATGAGACAAGAGTAGCAACTTCAGATAATTATTTCTTGTTGTACTCTGCACAATTTTATTATTCTGCGTAACAATTGCATATCAATCTCAGCAAGGGAATCAAATTTGGAGTGACCACTAAATGTTCAATTGTATAATGATAGTAACAAAATTGCCATGGATAAACTTAGGGATGAAATAGTTGTAATGGTTTTGTCGCATATAGTTTCACAGTTTTCGTATATGCTACAGACTTAAACATGAACAAAAGCTTTGTATTATAATTTTAAAAGTATGGTCACTTACTCCATCTATAATAACATATATTGTTCATGTCAAATTTCAAATATAATTTATGTCATTATATTATGTTTTTATGTTTATGTAAATGTTGTGTTCATAAGATATTTACAAATTTTGTATATTGGTAGCATAATTAAAAAAATACTCCATATTGCTGTAATTAAAATAAATAAATATTATAGAAAATTAATATGGGATGTAAGAAGATGTAAGAAGATGTATGAATTATGTTAAGGATGTAAGGAGCTGTAAGGAGATGTAACAAGCTGTAACGAGATGTAAGCTCTTAGCTAAATTATCAAAAACATGAAATAGAATAGGGCCTGAGTCCCTTGATCTTGATTCATCCAAATCATGAATGATTAGGCCTAGAGCCATTAGCCATTTTATGTTACTTGACCTATAATTGTCATTAAAACCAAGTCACTTGATGCTAGGTTATTTAGTCCCTAAGTTATCTAGATTTTAGTTGCCTAGATCTTAAGGTACAGGGGCCTCAAGTCCTTTTGACCATAAACTATTGGACTCTAAGTAATCTATCCCTTAGCTATTTAACCTTGAGTTATTCGAACCCTTACGTTATTCAGACCTTTACGTTGCTTAGGCCTAAGTCGTTGGAAAATAGTGTGAGTTACTTGACAATAACACCTTAAGTTTGATTTTTTTGACACTGAGTCATATAAATTTACCTTGAAATTACATGACCCATAGTCACTCCAATCTCAAACTATTTAACATAGATTCATATCAATATTGAGTCATTCAAATTGTATCATCCTTTCCCTAACTGATTGAACCTGAGTCATCCAACTCTTTAACTATTTATCTTTGAATCATTACTAACAAAATCCAATCACCACAAAAGCTTCCCACGTGTTCTGTCTAAAAGCTGATGGACTTATCCAACTCCCTTATTATTCTAACTTTAAGTGACGACCCTTAAAAAAATAATTCAAAAATATTTTTCCATGACTTAATGACTCTTTGATGCTTTTTAGGCCAAATAATCGTGATTGTTCTGGCTATAAGCTGATGATGCTTTAGTGACTTTTATACTAGGCATCCATAATTATTCCAGTGCAAGGCGAATTATCATTTTTGAACTCTTGAGATTTTGTCTATGAGATGATGACTTTTTCATGGTCATCAAATCTACAATTCCAAACTATTTTTGATGTATGCTAAGCCCCAATCTAACTCTTTGCCACGTCCACAGCCATGCAAAAGTACAAACCAACCTCCTATGGTCAAGAAGGTAACTATTCCATATAATTGACATCCGATTGGGTTGTTCCTTGCTTTTGGGGAAGCTTTTGGAGTCTACTTAAGGATAATTCAATAAATTCCCAAATTAGGTTGCATTTTATTTCCCTAAAGTAATGAAAACCACAAGTTCTACAGTGCAGGCTTTTATTGGTAAGCTTTCCAAATTTGGGTTAAGTTTGGAATCCTACCTGATGAAGTGCAATTGATGCAAGCCCAAGTTCTACCACTTCCCTAAGGTGTTTATTTTATTTCTTTTTGCTAAAATTTGGCATTGGATTTGTATGTTAAGAGAGATGGCCCAAATATGAGTAGCCTGCACCAAATTCTAATTTTAGAGCAATCTAAGATTTGGCCTTCTTTGAGGTGGCTAGTGTTGTAATCCTTAGAAACACTGGATATGGGAAGAATCTGAACACACAAGAAGAGGCTTCAAGTGGTAGCACCCCTATTCGTGGAGTAGAACCTTTTAGAAGCTTCGCAAAAGACGGGGATGGAATCCCAAAAATATATAGCGCATTATGGTTGCCATTATCTTAGCATTTTGATTTATTTTTCTAGGATATTTTATGAGCCCCTTATTGATCTACTTACCCCACTATTATATCAACTAATCACCTTGATTTTGGTATTTACATACCCTTTCCCCTTCATGTATACTCAGCGTGAGTTGGTTATGAAATGAAAGGTAAAAGATCATTTTCGCTTACAAAAAAATCTCTACATTTTTATCTCTTAATTAAGAGTGGTGATTAGAGTCTTTCCTTTATAATTCTTCTGTGGTGGCTCTAAGTCTTTAGAAGATTGATTTGGTTAGAAGTTTCAACCTATCATTAGGGTCTTATTATTTTGAAAAAGATCTCACAATCTCTTTGATTGTTTTAGATTGAGCCCAGGGAGGAGCATCCCTTTGGTTGTGGTTTTCTTGTGAATGTTGATCATGGGAGTTTGAGGGACCATCCATTTCAAGTTTTAATGGCAGAGCTCCTTTTTTTGTTGCTTATTGAATCAAAGCTCAATCTCCATTGATTTAATAAAAAAGCCTCACCATTTTCTAAATTTCACCTGAAAAAACATCCATACTTTGGCTCTTCAAAATTTCCATTCATTTGTTGGCCTTAATCAACCCTCATTAACCACAAAGAACTCTGAAATAGGCCAAACACAATCCCCAACCTAAACATAACCCGAAGATTGACAAAAATCCCAAAAAATCATCAAAACTCAAACCAAAAATTTGGCATTGCCACCCGGTGTCACTTGGCATGTCTGTGCCAATATCTTGTACATTGGAAATTTGAACTAGAAACCTAGCACAACCACCTCGTGCCAACCGGCATGGCCATCAACCCCTTGATCTTTTGTTTGTTGGCCGTGCTGTCCTTAGCACGACCGTGCTACCTCTGTTTTTCAATATTTCCTTGCTTCTTCCCACTCTCATCCACTACCAAGCATGGCGAAGAAAGGAGATCCCTCTGATTCCATGGCCATTCCACTTGAACAAGCCTATGAAATAAGAAAAGGTAAAATCATCCTGAAGCTTCAAGAACAAGTGAGAAATCTCACAAGGGAACTTTATCAAGTAAAGGGTTCCATTCCTACCGAGGGACAAAGCCATCACCATCTAGAGTTCGTTGTTAGGCCCCTTGGCATTGCCTAATCATCCTCTCATAAAGATTATGATGATAAAGATAGAGGAGTTAAAAGAACAATTCATCCAAGGGATGACCTTAGGGATTTGAAAATTATGGCATTTAAGTTTGACTGAAACCTTAATATGCAAGATTACCTTGATTGGGTTTAATCTATGGAGAGAATATTTGAGCATAATAAATGTAATGATGAGAAGGATTTCAAATTCGCCATTATGAAGATGAAAGATTATGCATCTTTGTGGTATGAGAATTTAAAAAGGAATAAAGCAAGGAAAACTAAGTCCAAGATCAAGACATGGTCGAAGCACAAGTACCGCATGGAAAAAAGGTTCCTATGACCCTTCTATAAGCAAGGGCTCTACCTGAAGATCACTTCTGTTAGTGAAGAGAATCTCAAGGTTAAAGGGTATATTATGAAGTTTTAATAACTCCAAATAAGGATCAGATTGAATGGGCACACGAACTCACAATATCTAGATTCATCAAGGCTCTATCCCTTAACATTTATAAAAAGGTAGACTTGCAAACTTATATATCATTTGATGATATTTGCAATAGGTTGATGAACAACTCAATAGTAGAAGACCTTTCCCAACCCCCTCTACATATTGGTTTCACATCTCCATAAAGGGGTTTCCTTTTCACCCCAAGGCTGAGACTACTCCAAAGCCCACTGAGACCCTAAGCAAGGGTAACAAAATTTCTATTGAACCCCGAAAGAGCTTGGAAGAAAAGACATGCTTTAAGTGTCATGGCTATGGTCACTTCCAAGATGATTGCCCAAATAGAAAGGCTTTCACCATTTGAGAGGTGGAAAAGATTCAAGCTCTTGAGGAAGAAACTTGTGATGAAGAGTTTGAAAATGAATTGCACTTTGGTTACTCCAGACATTGTTGAGCTATTTGTGATCTAAAGAGCTCTTCATGTCAAGGAGTTTTCTTTTGAACCTAGCTAAAGGGAACAAATCCATACTTGGTGCACTATTGGAAGAAAAGGTGCTTGAGCTTATCATTGATACTGGAAGCTGCACCAATGTGGCTTCTTGACTCTCATCGACAAGCTCTAACTACTAACAAGGTGCATCCAACCCTTTGCACTCTTCAATGGCTTAAGTATAGAAGTGAGGTAACCACTTCAAAATGAGCTCTTATTTTATTCTTAGTTGGTCTATATTGTGGTGAAGTGCTATGTGATGCTCTACCTATGATGTATGTCATTTATTACTTGCTGGACCTTGGTTGTTTGACGATCATATTATTCATCTAGGCTGGCAAATACATATGCATTCAAGCATAAAGGTTGTAGTGTTACTTTGGCCCCATTGCCCCACCCAAGCATCATAAACGACACACGGCTAGAGAGAGCTATTAGTAAGGGCTAGTCCTTATCTACCTTATTTCGATAGAGTCAAACATACGTGACATAACAAAACCCATACACCCTTTAGTTGAACCATCTTAAAAATGTTTGAGGATGTATTCCCTAATGATTTACCCCCAAGCTCTGTGCCTTGAGAAGAATTAAGCACTAAATTAATCTCCTACTGATGCTCCTTCATCTAATAAGCCAGTCTATCAATGTAATCGTAATGAGTCAAATGAATTACAAAGACAAGTCTAAAAGTTGCTTTACCATAGGTACAGTAGGGAGAACGTGAGTCATTGCTTGGTTCATGCTCTTTTGGCACCTAAAAATGATAGGATGAGGCGTATGTGTGTTACACTCTAGGGCTATAAACAACATCATCATCATGTATAGATTTTCTATTCCTCAATTGGATGATAAGTTTGATAAATTGCATGGGTCTAATTAAGGTCTTCTATGAAGTTGACCTCAGGAGTAGGTATCACCAAATTAAAATGAAAGAAGGTGATGAGTAGAACCATGTGTAGGTTGTATAAGTGCCTTGTTATGCATTATAGGTTTTCTAATGCTCCTAGTATCTTCATAAGACTTATGAATGAGGTTCTAAGGCCTTTCTTTGGTAAGTTTTTTGTGGTATATTTTGATGATATCTTAGTATATAGCTGTGATGAAACTTCTCATGTTGAACATCTCTCCCATGTATTTCAAGTATTGAAGTGACAAAAGTTGTGTGCTAAGTTTGAGATATGTGACTTATTCTCACCCCTAGTTATTTTTCTAGGATATGTTATTTTGGGAGAGGGCATAGAACCGGATGAGGCTGAAGTTGATGCCATCAATAGTTGGCATGTACCTATGTTAACACAGAGGTGATAAGCTTACATGGCTTGGCATTCTTCTATCATTGGATCATCAAAGACTCTGACTCCATCATAACTCCCTTGATCAAGTGCATGAAGAAAGGAAGTTTTGAGTGAAGAAAGGTTGCCCAAAAAGCTTTTAAAATAATCAAAAGCATGCTATCATTGACTCCTATCTTGGCTCTTCCCAGCTTTGAGCTTTCGTTTGAAGTTGAGTGTCATACTAGTGGTCTTGGCTTTTAGGGCAGTCCTCATTTAAGCCAAGTGACCCTTAGCCTATTTTAGTGATAAGTTCATCCTTGAACTCCACTTATGACAAGGAGTTTAATGCTTCATTCAAGCCCTTACCTATTGAAGTCATTACCTCAAGCTAAAGCCTTTTGTGATACATTCGAGTCATAACACCTTGTCTTTCATCAATGGAAAAGCCAAGATCAATGTAAAGCTTTCTAAGTGGGTGAAATTTCTCTAATCATTTTTCTTTACTAGCAAGCATAAAGATGGCAAGGAAAATAGGGTGGTCGACACGCTCTCAAGAAGACATATACTCCTCTTTACTCTTCATGCCAAGATGTTAGGATTTTACACCATCGAAGATCTCTACAAATAGGATGATAATTTCTAAGGAATCATTGTAAACCCCAAGGAAAATAATTCCTATATCCTCTTAAATAGGTTTGTCTTCAAGTACAACAAGTTATGTGGTCTTAGGGACTCTCTAAAGGAGTTGCTTTTGAGAGAGGGCCATGGTGATGCATTAGTAGGTCATTTTACTATCAACAAAACAATTGAGATCTTGAAGCTTATTGGCCCAAGACGGCAAGTGATGTCTATACAGTTGTCTCCAAGGGTGCTATATGTCATAGAGCCAAGAGCACCTCCACCAAGGGTTGTATACTCCTTTTCTAAAACCAAATGGCCCTTAGAAAGATGTGAGCATGGATTTCATTTTGGGTTTGCTAAGAATCCAAAGGGGAAATGACTTAATCATGGTTGTAGTTGACCAGTTCTTTAAGATGGCCCAGTTCATTCTATGTCAAAAGGGCAGTGATGCTTCTTACATTGTTCACCTTTATTTTAAGAAAGTCATCAATCTACATGGAGTGCTAAGAAGTATTGTTTTCGATCGGGGCAACAAATTCCTATCCCATTTTTCGGAGGTACGTATAGAGCTAGTTGGAAAAGAAGCTCTTATGTAGCACTACTTGACCCCGTCAAACCAATTGGCAAATGAAAGTTACCAATTGGAATTTATCTTCTCTTCTTAAGGATTGGTGAGCAAGATCCTTAAGGAATGAGATCTAAAGATCCCCCATGCTGAGTTTGCGTACAATCAGGATGCCACATATGCTATATGCCACTCTTCTTTATCAGCTTATTATGAAGTCAATCCTCTCCCTTTAATAGACTTTCTTCCTCTTCCCATTGAGCATAGGGTCATCTTTGAGGCCCAAGAGATAGCTAAGGAAATGAAGGATCTCCATAAGCAAATTCATACTCAAATAGAGAAGGTCAATGCCTTTTATAACGCTAGAGCAGACAAGCATCGAAAGCTTATGGTTTTTAACTCGGAAGATTTTTAATATGGTTAAAACCTAAGGAAAAAGATATTCCCTTCTAGGAGGAAAAACAAACTAATGGCTTAAGGAGAGCGCACTTTCATGGAGCTTGAATGGGTTGGAGATAATGCCTATAAGTTAGAGCTAACAGGAGACATGAATGTGAGCACCACCTTCAATGTGGGTGATCTAGCTTCTTATGTGAAGGATGACATTGAGGATTTGAGAGCAAATCCTTCTCAAGACTGTGTGGTTGATGCATACCAAACTCTAAGCCGATTATTGGCAACACCCTCATCATACCAAAGGCCAAACCAACCTCCCTTGGTTAAGAAAGGCTCTATCCCAGTACTATAGTGAGGTTTGACTTGGCTTCATACCACCTAAATAATGTCCATGGGGTCTTTCCTTGCTTTGTTTGGAATCTTAGGGATTATGTTTTAGGATGATGTAATAAACATCCGAATTCGAATGCATTTTATTTCCCTAAAGTGATGAAAATCATTACTCGTATAGTGCAGGTTTTTATCAGTATACTTGCTGAATTCAGGTTATGTTTGAAATCCTACCGAATTTGGCCCAATTGATGCAAGCCTAAATTTTACTAATTTTCCAAGGTGTCTATTATAGCCCAATATGCTAAAATTTTGGATTGGATTTCAAATTTGGGAGAAACGGTCCAATAGGAGGATTGTGCACAAAATTGTAATTTTTGAGCAATCTGGGATTTGGCATTATTCAAGGTGGATGTAGTTATAATCCTTAGGATTACTTTATTTAGGATGAATCTACACAAAACAAAGTGAAGGTTCCAACTAGAGGCACTCCATTGGTAGAGTAGAACTTTCTAGAAGCTTCCTAGAAAGTGGGGAAGGAATCCTAGAAAAATACAACTCATTATAGTTGACATTATCTTAGCATTTTGATTTATTTTTCTAGGATATTTTATAAGCCCCTTATTGGTCCACTTCCCCAACTAATACATCAGTTAATCCCCTCAATTTTGAGCATTTATAGACACATTCTCCTCCATGAATACTCAACTTTAGTTAATTATAAAATGAAGGGCAAAGGACCCTCATCTGTCTAAAAAAACTCTACATCTTTGTCTCTTAATTAAGAATGGTGATTGGAGTCTTTTCTTTATAATTCTTATTTGGTGGCTCTAATCCTTAAGAAGAGGGATTTGGTAGGATCTCATTATTTAGGCAAAAATCTCACAATCTTTTCAGTCTTTGAGATTGATCCCAAATGGGAGTATCACCTTGCTTGTGGTTTTTCTGCAGACCTGAGTTATTTGACTCAGAGTCGTTTAAACTTCCATGATTCGTTTGACCACGAGTTGCTTGAACCAACCTTGAATCATTTGACCAGGAGTTTTATCAAATGCTAAACTAGTCAGTCCTTAGTTGTCTAATTTTACATGTGACTTACACGTAGCGTAGCCATAATTATGCATAGTCTACTTCTATTTGCCAAAATTTACGTGTCCTGTATAGCATTAACATATTCTTTTACAAACTTAATTAATGAGGGGCAATCTACAGACCTTGAATTTCACCTTTTATTAAATTTTAGTGTGATTTTAGAAAACTAAAAAGTAAAATTCTTTTTTCTAAAAAAAATAAGCTAGGTTTAATTTTGGTTTATATACAAATAAAAAAATTTCAAAATTTCAAAAGTTAAAAGAAAAGGCTCGAGGGCCATAATCCAAACAAATTCAATGCTCCCAAAAAAGGAAATAAAACAATTTCCTTGCTTATTTCACACCAGCATCCCCACAAAAAAGAAAAGATTTTTTTAAAATTCTATTTTCACATTTAGTTTTCCATTTCCTCTACTCAATTACAATACTCGTCACCACTATTATCATATTTGTTTTACTCTTTTTCTTTTTCTGGACTTTATATACTTGTATCTTCTTTTACCTTATGTTTTCAAGACAAAAATATGAAGGTTTAGTTTTCATTTGCCTTTTTTGTATGTCTTCCTTCCGCTTCTTCCTCGTCAGACTTGAGATCTTGCCACATAGGATTTTTTAAAAAACTTTTTAGAATATAACATTAGAGTTTTATTATGTTTTATGGTTCTGAGGGTGAAATTTGATTTGTCTTACCATGTTATTTTTTCAAGTGGGGCTCCTCTCCCTCTGTAAAGAAATCTTGCCCTTTCCTCTACTCTTTAACACTCTTTAAGAGCAAGAAAGTTTTAAAGGAGGTTATGGATTACATGTATTGGGAAGAGTGTTAGCAGGAAAAGTGCTAAAAGTAAGATTTCATTTGTCTATTTTGGTAAGAGATACACTAAACTATGTTAAACAAATGTAAAAAATGGCAATTTTACACCCCTAACACACATACATTGGCTACTACTTTCTTCACAATTGTAGATCCTATGCCTTGTTCGGAGGCATCCGGACAAAGGAGGTTCCTCATTGTGGTAGTGGATAACTTTCCAAAATGTGTAGCAAGTGAGCCAATTGTGACTATAGCAGAACAGAAAGCCATAGACTTTCTATAGAAAGATGTGATCATAAGATATGGATTTCCTAAGTCTATTACCATACATAATGTAATGACATTCATATACAAAAGGATAAAGGAGTACTACAAAGGGTAAGGAACAACCATAAATAACACTTCAATTGTAAAATCTTAAGCCAATAGACAAGCAGGGGATACTCACTTGTAGATAATCCAAGACTTGAGGAAGAAAATTGAGGGGGCCAATGGGCCTAGGTAAATGAGCTACCATGCATCCTATGGTCTTTAAGGACAATTGCCTAGAAGTCCCCTGGTCACATGCCGTTCAAGGTCACACATATTACAGAAGGCATATTTTTTGTAAAAGTGGGTATAACCAATATGAGGGCATAATGGTATGAGCCATCATAGAATGAAAGTGTACAAGCTGCAACTCTTGATTTACCATTAGAAATAAGGGAAAATGATACAATGGGAATAGAATTGTATAATGTTAGAATCATTAAATCATACAATCGAAGGGTGACTCTCTGACCCCTGAAGCCTAATGATTTAGTCCTTGGTAGCATAGATGTAGTTGGAAAGTAACCAAAAAAACATGGGACTAAACTGGGAAGGGCCCATGGACCACAATATCAATGAAGAAGTTTTTCTTAGTACCTGCAAACTTCCCATCATGGGGGCAAAGGTTCCGAACATGTGGTATGTCGTGAATCTCATATGTTACTCTACATAGATTTCCATTACGATTTCATTTTAGTTTTTATGTCAGCATTAGTTAAGGTCTATAACCAAGCTAAGAATTCTGCTTCTCCCAAGGACTAATACTTTAAATTCTAGCAGTATCAATAAAACAGCAACATTTCTTCATATTTAATTTTTTTTACTGCTAATCATTTAATCTATGTGTCAGTGATGTAATTCATTAGACAACATAATAAATTCCTAAGAACGATCACTAAATTTAGTCAAGGAATTGTTTTTATTTCTAGCTAGCTAAATTTAAACCTATGAGGAACAAAATTTTTAAGACCAAGTCAAAAAATTTAACTAATGAACTTACAATAGAAGTCTCATAAGGTTAGATCAAAATATGAGAATTCTTCTAAGAAAGAAACAAAATACTTAAATGTAAAAACCTTATTAAATTAACAAAAATCATAATACAAAATTTTAATACAAGAATTAAAGGTTGATCAATCATTTTTCTCATGTTGGAAAATTTTACCCTCGCCTCAGCCTCAGCTTGCTTTAGAAAAATGGGAAATTAGCTAGCTATAACCTTGGTCACATCCTTGTAGAAACAGGTTGTCTTTTATTTCATCTCCAGCTTTCATTTCAAATCCTCATTCTTAGCCCAGACACTTCTCAAAAACTTCTGATATTCATGAAGTTAGGCCAATAAAAGGGCATTCTCATCCGTAATAGACTCCAACTCATAAATTAGAGCAAGAAGATGAGCATGCAAGTTCCTAGCAATAGCATGGATTTTTTATGCAAGAAAAGGTTGTGATGATCCTATAATTTCTTCAAAAATGGCTTTTTTAGGCCTCTCTTCTGAAATAAGGAGAAAGTCATCCTTTTATTCATGTATTGATCCTTTAGGACTATTAGCCCCTTGTTTAGAAGATTCCTCAGGGACATAGTTAGGCGAAGGAGTTTTGTTTTTGGAAGGGGACCTCCACTTTTATTCCTTGGGTGTAGCAGGTAGTAGGAATAATGGCCTTCGAGGAGGAAATTTCATTTACCCTTTTTCTCCCCTGCTTTCTTGTGCAAAGATACTCAGATGGGCCAGCAGAGTGTTCGAAAGAGGAAGGACCCTTAGCAATTGAATTGATAAATGAACCCCTATAAGGACCCTCAACAAAATTCAAAAAGGCATCATGGACAATTCCCCTGAAATCATAATTAATCCCAAAAAAATGCTTATAATTCTCTAGCTTTCCCTGAGGTAGCCGGGGAAAGGTGCTTATTAGAGTGGGAATCACATAGGATATTACGTCCACCTTTTGATGGAAGTATCCTTTGTTCCACCATAGGAGTTTAGGATTTTTGATCATTGTCTTCTTTCTATGAACATAAGAATGTCTTTCCCTTCCTCCAGAAGGTTTGTCGACAGTTGTACTAGCCTCATTAGCACAAAGGCATTCCACTACTAGCTCACTCTTACTATGTTGTGTATGACTTATACTGAGTTCCCATTGCTTATTAGCAACTGGGAAAGTCTCTTGCTCCTTTACAATTTAACAGTGTTTTAATCTCGTACTTCATACCCTTCATTAGCCCCTCCAAGTATTCCTTAAGCTCTTAGAGGGTTGGGTGAAAGGACCAACCTTTGTCTTTTTAGGTGTCTCTTCCTCTATGTTCTCCTTAAATGAGCTCTAAGCGGTCAATGCAAGCACATCATAAGAAGGAAACAAGAGGACAAATAAAAATTAGAGTCAAATGTTTGAAAAGCTACAAGAACAATGAGATTATCTACGATGTGTGAGCAGCTTAACAGGTTAACGATCCTCTCTACCTAGAGACCAACTATATATGGCGTTCAGATGGACATTTTCTCTACTATTCATTCCAATTTAAGATGATTACTCTTCTTAGTGTTTCCCCAGGAGATGGCATGGTTGGACCTTAATGTGCTAGCAATGGAAAACTTTTTCTCTTTACAGATATCCTTGGCACACCTCCAAGCCCCATTTCAATACTTAATCTTAGAAGGTTTATCAGGAAGGATACTCCCATTGTTTACATACCTAAATGATGTAACCATTGGGAGATTATTAAAGCTAGTGAACCTACATCATCTTAGTCACTCAAGGCTTTCTCTTGAGAACGAGATAGAAAAGATCATAAGCAATTACGTTGGGAATGCTATGAGGGGTAAATTGGCAAGGCCCAACCCGATAGAGTTCTAATGGCCACATGGTGAAGGAAGAAAGAGGAAGCCTTGAGCCAAAGTTGAATTGCTACCTAAAAATGGCATAAAACCCCTTTGGGGCTTTAATATAGAACTATTAGGCATGACAAGATAGACACCAAAGCAGGGAACATGTAGGTCAAAGTTTTCAAGACATTCTCTTTACTTTGGAAACTCTTGGCCTATTGATTATCATTAATGTGTAGAGATCTTCTTAAAACTCATGCCCAAAGTCAATGGAAGCCCTTTCCTTGCTATGGGAAGCCTATAGAATTCTCTTATGCTCGAAGAATTTAGTAGTCATTTTCTTCAATTGAGAAGAAAATTTGAGGAAATGGCAGTAAAGTTTGATGAAATAGACAAGATAGGATTGATGGCTTAAAGTTTGGTTTGAAGCTTATGTACTTATTAACTGAGAAACACATTTTAAAAAGAGTAAAGAAAGTCAAAAAGGAAAAAAAAAGGGTAAAATCCTAAGTGTCCACCAAAAATGACATTATAATCTAAATCCCTTTTTAAATAGGCTATAAAAATAAAACCAAGGGGCAATGAAGGGTACAAGCCCAAGCCGAGTAAAAAAAACTAGACACAACATCAAATATGAAATTTACACTTGAAATTCCTAGTCATAAAATTCCATCATTTATCAGAATAGGGTACAAAGCACAAGATTTCTATTCCATTGCTCTCTTCTCTTTCTGGGAAAAGACAATCTTGTATTCTTCAACATCGATGGCCTTAATGTCTTTTCTATTTAGCTCATGAACCAGTACCCTAGTGGAACTCCTGGATTGACGAAGCTTTAATAGTCACCACCCTAATAGACATTTATACCAAAGTCCAACTTCCTTTTAGCCCTTCCTAATGATCCTTAGCACTTAGGTAAGGAGCTTACAATAGAGGGAAGGGAAAGTGTTAGAGAAGAACTTGGATTAGATTTGCATCCTTGGAATGCCTCAATTTGCCCTTAAGAAGGAGAAGTAAGCCCTATCATGATGGTCCTCCCTCAGAAAGCTGAAGGGGTGGGACTTAGCATAAGGGAAGTAGCCACTTAGATAAAAGAAGGTAATGCCCTAAATAGCCCTGGAGTCACACAAACAATGGCACGATGTAGTGTACCCAAGGGTTGGATGAATATAAAAAATTATTCTCTTTAAAATCTACAGTTAAACTCTGAAGGACAAGGCAGCTAGAGCCCACTTTTGAAGTAATCTTCCACCAAGTGCCTTTGGATGCCAACTTGTCCCATAACATATATTAACAAGGGGACATACCTCAGAAAGTTAGCCCAAAAACTCTTGCACTTCATAGAATGGTAGAGGAACATAAGAGGAAAAGTTTCTCAGAGAATACCTCCACCACCAACCTTTGAAGCAATCCTAATGTTAAGCTTTTATACTAAAAGAAAAAGTGGTTTTCCATTTCTTCATCCAAAACACACCAAATCTGAGGAAGTTCTCCAAAAAGAGAATCCAAAAGCAAGCTTCTAACTTCCTAACCTCAAAAGTGTTGTTGGTTGAAGAAACAACTCTACCCAAGCATAACAAGGGATAATAATGAAGAGAATCTATACGAGAAGAAGGATCAAAGGCCTTATTAAACTCCAAAAAAGAGTGGGTTGGGATGAAGCTATTTTTCATGAAAATTGATCGCAAGAGATAAAAACCTTAGAATTATTACATGGAATTATGAGGTGCACTGGCTTTTAGGTAACAAATTCCTTAAATCCTCTATTTATAGAGGATAACTCTAAGAAGTTAATATTCACATGACTGGGCATTGGGGAAAACGAAAAAATTTCTAGGAATAATATGGCAAAGAACAACATAAAACATATACATAATAATAAAAAGAAAAGTGGATTCTTTATTAATTACGTAATTCCTTCACATGCATATAAAATTGCAAAGATCTATATTATTGACCAGAAGAAAAAAATGTGGAGAAGAAAAAAAGAAGATCAAGACCTTGAGTGGCTAAAGAGCCTCTGATATTCCCTTTCAAGGATATGAGATGGACTTGGCCTAACAATGCAGGCCTCTAGTAAAAGTTACTCTACCACGAAGGAAATCTCCTTGGTTTGACACTAACTTAGGTCGAAGTAAGCTCCATTCTCTTTCTCTCTCTTCTAATCCCTTTGAAACTAGGCTGAGATCCATCATGCCATCTTCTTTTCCTTGTTTTCTTTCCTCCTCATCTACCTAAAGTCGAGGTTGCTTGATTACTGTAAGGTAATTTTTAGTGTCAAACAAAGTGCCACAAGCATACAGCTTTCGCTATAGTACTTGAGGGTCGTCTCCACAGGGATGATGGAAAAGATTTAGATCACTAGTTAAACTATGGAAATAAGCTAATCTAACATGATTCTAAACTAATATTAAAGCGATAACAACTAAAACCATTGATTACAAATAGATCTAAACTAGCATCACATGATACCAAATCCAATCAAATAAGAGTTATTCCAGTGCTAATCTAACCTAAATGAGAGCTACATAATTAAGACAAACAGAGAAATAAAACAAATAGAGGAAACAGAACGAATTGAACGAGCAAGTAGGGCACGCCAAAAACTAAATAGTCACAGGCAGGGGAGAGGGGAAAACAAAAAACAGAAAAACTCAGGCACCCCTATTGATGAACACTCAAGAAATTTCAAGCAAGCCCAATAACCAAAACTTCATCATCGAAAATCATAAACCCACATCTCTAAAGCCAAAATAGAGGCACTGAACAGGGGAGAGGATTCGAAATCTTAGCTTCAACCATTAACAAGCGCTTAAACTTTAACTAGATGTAAATAGGTAATGTGAAATAGATTATTAGAGTAATAACTAAACCCAATTTAATAATGAAGCAATAAGGGGGAAACTGAATCGGAACAAATGAATTAACTCCACCCAATTCAAAGAAAAAATCTAAGAAGAAATGGAACAACCAAAAAACAGATAATGTGAATAGAATAGAATAGCTACCAAACCCAGACAATGGGAAGGTAAAGGAGATGGCACAGAACATCAAAACAGGCAACCACTCAGACTTGAACCGGGGAGAGGAGAGAGAATCCGCCATTCATTGACCCACGAAAATCATAAATGAGCTTCAACAATTCGCCAATAATGGCGGAAACACCATAACCATGCTCAATGAAATGAAAGCAGGGGAGGGAGTAATCGAAATTAAACAAACCCACATACAAAATCGTACAAAAGTAAACAGAAATCGTAACTTAATTACAAGAAATTCGGAACCAAAAACCAATCTAACATCAGACCCTAAACCAAATTTCTAAACATCCCAAATCTGGGAATCGAAAACACAAGAAATTGAAGCCTAAAAACTCGAAATTAAAACTAATTCAAACCCTAAAAACTTCTAACCTCTTCTTTGGAGCTGGCTCCCTTCAATTTGTACACAGTAAGCTTCGATTTCAACCCTTGATTCGCTTATGGTGTGGACGGTGGAGATGAGGATCTATGTGGCAATTGATGCATGAAAGATGTGATGTGCTAGCGTGTTGGAGTGGTGGATAGGGATGAAGATGGTGAAGTGGTGTGGTGTTTTAGGGAGAAAGAGATGAGTTAGAGAGAGAGATGATGATGATGAGGACGAAGATGGCTAAGCAGGGGAGGGGGTGTTGGGTTTTTTGGGGGATTGGAAGCCGAGGTAGAGGAGAGAGAAAATGATAGTTAAAAAAGAGGGGGTTTACGAGTCACATGAGGGGCACATGGGTAGGCTTGGTTTAGGTTTGTTTTTATTTTTGTGTATTTCTTTCCTTTTTTTTTTTGATAAAGCTTCCCTCAATTTATTCAAAACCAATAAAATAAAATCAATTAGAAACCTAAAAATAACGATTATAACGAGCATAAATCAGGTGTAAAAATATCGTAAAAATAACACATTTTTGACACGAACAAATACCTCCACACCAAGATTTTCCTCGTCTTCGAGTGAAACGACTAAGCTAACTAAAAGGAAATGAAAAATAAGAAAAAGCAAATCCTAACTCACTGTCTTAGGAATCACAGATGCATTTAGTGCATGCAATAAGCCCTTTAAACCCCTCGATCTTCTAAGTGGACAAGTGAGGTCTCATGAAGGTTTTCAAGTGAAATACCGACAAAAATTATTTCAAAAAGAAAAATCTTTTTTGTTTTTTCTCAAAGCTAATATGTACAGAATTAGGGAAAGATATGTACACATTCTAATCATCTAAATCACCCATGTAACCAAGATATCGACCTGTATGTAAACAGAATGTACTTCAAGTCCTATATCCCATAAATGACATCAGAGCACTAATTTTTCACCCCATTGTACATCAAGATTCTGAATCCATCCCAGTACTCATGTGCAACTGCATCATTATCCCAAGGCTTAGATTTATCAGAATTAGATTCATTCTCACTTGATTGACACAACTATATTATTAAGATATGGACATAGGAAGCAAGTTTTCCTAGTAGCAGTATTGTCTCAAAGGGTAACACCCAGTAGCACGTACCTCAAGTGGTAACGCCCAATAGCACATGCCTCAAAGGGATACTTGTAATTTCAAATGTTATTTCACCATTTTTTTTTCTCTTCTTTATTCGCCATTGATTTTTTCTTTTTTTTCCAAAAGTGGGAAAAACCAGAGTAAACGTGTCACAAAAAAATGGGAGAATCATTCATGGAAGCCTAAGACCTGTAGATAATGATGAAGGAATAAATAATTGGATTACACAATCTATAATGAACAATTAGAGTTAGAATTCGGACTTAGAAGGCCACACTGAGGTCGGAGACTTTTCATACACATTCTACTTACATACAAGCTAATAACCAAAGCATGGGGGATTTAAGCTAATTAGACATCATACAAGTGTCCCTAAAAACAAAATAAAATTTTTTTTGGATTTTTCAAAATTTTTCAAAAAAACTAAGTACACATGAGCACCTTTCCCCCATACGAAAATCTCACAATGTCCTCACTGGGAGTGGGAAAGACACAAAAAATCCAAAAAGAAAAATCTAAAAAGAAACCATATGTTCAAAAATAAAAACAAGACTGAAAAAGAAAACAACCAATCATATAAAAAGAAAAGCAATCAACTATACACAAAGAAACTAGCATAAAACAAAGGATGAAAAGGGAGAAGAAAAGAGAGAAAAGAAGAGAGGAGAAGAGAAAAAATTTCTAGCAAACCTGGTTGGGTGCTAAGTATACCCAAGCTATCTCACATCACAATCACCAATCAGGGCTCGGTTCGTGGAGTATCAGACACTCCACATCTTCTTGGCCCGATAGCGCCAGAAATTGTTTCAAACGCTGGCCATTCAATTTGAAGGAGGCACCACTATGAGAATCCTGAATTTCAACTACACCATAGGAAAAATCATGTGAGACAATATAAGGACCCGTCCATCGGGATCTCAATTTCCTTGGAAACAGATGGAGCCTAGAGTAATATGAGAGTACTTTCATACATGGGGCAAACTCTTTTCTAAAAATATGCTGATCGTGAAACAACTTTGCCCTCTCTTTGTAACATCAAGCACTCTTATAAGCCTCAACTCTAATCTCACCAAGCTCACTCAGTTGCAGTCATCTCTCCTCACCTACCTAAGTCAAGTCATAATTAAGCTTTTTAATGGCCCACCAAGCTTTATGCTCTATCTCCATAGGTAAATGACAAGGCTTACCATAAATTATCCTATATGGTGACATACCTAAGGAAGTTTTGAAAGCCATCCTCTATGCCCAAAGAACATCCACTAGCTTGTCAGCCCAGTCTTTTCCATTCCTACTCACTGTCTTTTCTAAAATCTGTTTGATCTGCCAATTGGACACTTCAACCTATCTCTGTCATTCTTAGTCTAACCCTCAGGGATCCTACCAACAACTAAGTAGTTCACAATATCAGCATACCAAGGATCAGGGTGAACAACATACAATTACTTATCAGGGAAGCACTCAGAAACACTGGATTCACTCTCTCTATCATAAAGGATCCTAGACAGATGGTAAGGTACAAGGTTTTTAGAACCTTCTTATCCTTGATTTCACAGTCAAATTTTTGTAAATGCAAAATCCATCTCACAAGTCTAGGCTCAGTGTCATTCTTAGAAAGAAGGTGCTTAAGAGCAGAGTAGTCAGTATAAACAATCACATGTGACTCAGGTAGGGTCCAAATTTTTCAAAACCAAAGATCACAGCTAAAAATTCCTTCTCAGCAACAGTGTAATTCAGTTAGGCATCATTCAACGTGTGATTACCATAGTAAATAACATGGGGTTTCCTATCAATATGCTATTCGAAAACAACCCGAATATCATAATTAAATACGTCACACATCAATTCAAATGGTTCTCCCCAAATAAGAGGATGAAGAACAGGAGCAGAGGTTATGGCCTCCTTAAGCTTAGAAAATGCCTCAAGACACTCTTCAGAGAAATGAAATGGCACATCCTTAGCTAGTAGATTGGACAAAGGCTTTACCATCTTACTAAAGTCCTTAATGAAATGACGATAAAAGCCAACATGTCCAAGGAAAGAGCGCACCTCTTTTACACAAGTGGGAGGGAGAAGATTAATAATCAGGTCAATCTTACCTTTGTGTACCTCAATTCCATCTTGAGAAATAATGTGTCCTAAGACTATACCCTTTTTAACCATGAAGTGACATTTCTCCCAGTTCAAAGTCAAGTTTTTCTCTTTACACCTCTCCAACACCTTTCCCAGATTAGATAAGCAATCATCAAAAGAAGATCCAAACACAGAAAAGTCATCCATAAAAATTTCTATGCATTGCTCAACTACACATAAGAAAATAGAAATCACGTACCTTTGAAAGGTAGTAGGGGCATTGCACAGTTCAAATGACATTCTTCTAAAGGCATATGTCACAAATGGACAGGTGAAAGAAGTCTTCTGCTAACCCTCAGGAGTAATAGAGATCCGGGTATAACCGGAATATGTATCTAAAAAGCAATAGAAGGAATGTCCAGCCAACCTCTTTGGCATTTAATCTAAGAAGGGAAGAGGAAAATGGTCTTTCCTAGTGGCAGCATTCCATTTTCTATAATCTAGGCACACATGCCACCCAGATTGAACTCGAGTAGGGACTAACTTATTTTTATCATTCCTAATCATGGTAATACTGGTCTTCTTAGGTACAACTTCAATAGGGCTAACCCGCTCACTATCAGAAATAGGATAGATAATCCCATGGTCTAAGCATTTCAACACTTCCTTCTTAACTACTTCCTGAAAAGTGAGATTCAAATGCCTTTGGCGGTCATGGTAGGGCTTAGGATTGTCCTCTAAATGAATTCTATGTTGCACAATAGAAGGACTGATACCCTTGATATCCCTTAAAGTCCATCTTAGAGCTTCCTTGTTCTCTCTAAGTAAAGAAATCACATTGTCCTCTTCGTCTCGGTCAAAATCAGAAGCAATAATGACAGGTAAGGATTCATCGGGTCCTAGGAATGCATACTTAAGAGAGTCAGGAAGAGGTTTCAATTGAAGAGCCACAGGGGATACAGATTCAGTAACAGATTTAAAAGCAGCAGTGAGCAAACAATCAGCCGTGAAGCACAAGTTATCAAATTCAAACACATCATATTCAGGTTCATCATCTATAAGAAATGACTCATACTCAGTAGCAAATACATCATCACAAGCATCATCGAATATAGAATCCCTTACCCAGTTAAGGGTGGAAAATTCCATATCATCAAATCTAGAAGGCTGTCTTTGTATGTTAAAGATGTTCAATTCTATAGTCATGTTGTCAAAAGATGGTCTCATCATACCATTCCTACATTTAATGAGGGCATTGGCATTGGCTGAGAAAGGACATCCTAGAATTGCAGGAAATTGACTAGCTAAGTTGGACATCTTTTTTATTTCAATCACAACAAAGTCCACTGGGTAAACGAATTCACCCACTCTAATCAGCACATCCTCGACTATTCCTCTGGGCACCCTAGTCGATCTATCAGCCAATTGAATGACCCTTAGGGTCCACTTCAGGTTGATTGGGGAAAGTACTTGGCTCTCTAGAAGATGATGCTGACTGGGAAAACTGTTCGGTCATCATTCTCATTATTCTTTCCATATTAGCGTTAATCATTCTCTCCACATTGTCATTGATTCTCCTGTGTAATTTATCAATATCAGTATAGTCAGGAGGAGGTTGAACTTGAGCTATAAGAGGTGGAGGTCTAGGTGCATTAGGCACACCTGAAAAAGCCATTCTGTGAAAGGAGTTTGAAGGATGATAGATGGGTTGGGATTTGTTTTCAGGAAACATCCCAGGTTGAGGATTAAGAACCGTAGCATTTGGTTCATTATTCCATGAAAAGTTCGGGTGATTTCTCCACCCTGGGTTGTAATAAGGGGAGAAGGGGTCATTCTTAGGTCGTTAGAAGGCCATACTTGCTTGCTCATATTCAGTTGCTAACTGATGAGTAAAATAAGGACAAGCACTTAAAGAATGATCTAGGGCCTGGCAATGAGAACAAGACACTTTAGATGTCTGAGATAACTGAGACAGCTGGGGAGATAATCCCTTTAACATGCTTTCTAAAACAGCGATCTTAGACTCTAAGTGACTTACATTAGAAACAGAATGCAACCCTCTCCTTACAAACTTAGAACTCAGGCTATCGTCACGAGCGGTTTCCCACTATATGATTTTCTCAGTCAAGTCCTCTAAAAACTCTCAAGCAGCTGCGGGGTTCTTAGAAAGAAAGCTACCCTAACACATGGACTCTACCATGGTCCTCATTTATTGGTCAAGTCCTTCATATACAATTTGGCACAAACGTGCTTAGTCTAAGCTATGATGGGGACATTGGGCCAACGAAGTTTTGAACCTATCAAAATATTTCCAAAAAGATGCCCTATCAAGTTGCACAAATTGATTGATTTCATTCCTCAGCTTAAAGGCAAATATTTTCTTAAGAATAGTCTTACAAAATCATTCCAAGAAGTAACAGAATTAGAAGTCAAGCTATACATCCAACGTTTTGCAGAATCATTTAAAACAAAAGGAAGCAATTTCATTCACACAACATCGATGGAAATATTAGGAAAATGCATCATAAAAGAAATTTCTTTGAATTTCCTTAAAAACAAATAAGCATCCTCTAAACCTGTAAATTTAAAGAGCATATGAATATAATGGGTTTTTAATTCGAAGGTCACAATTGGTGCAAGACTGGGCGTAACAAAGCGTGATGGCAAAGCAGTTCTAGGAGGATAGAAAATATCACTCAAAGTCATTTCTTATGCCATATTCTCTAACACAAGCTTAGGTTCAGGTTCTAGTTCTAAGTCACAGTTGGGCTCACTCCTAACGAGTCTTTGATTTTCAGTGTCTCTAACCCAACTAGTCATATAAACCCCACACCTTCACAAAAAGTCCTACTTTTGGTTTTTCCTCTTTCTATTTTTCTTTTGAATTTTAGAATTTTCTAATTTTTTTCTTCTTTTTTTCCTTAGGCACAAAATCAAAACAAAATGTTTCTCAATCCCAAAAACGATTTACAACAAAAGACAGCTAAATCAAAAAGTTAATTAATCTCCAAAATAAAGGTAAGACATATACCAATTAAACTAAATTCGAATTACTAATTCTAAAGCTACAAAACACCTTAATTAACAAAAACTATAAATCAATTCTACGTCATTTGTGTTTTAGAGTTATTCAATCAAACCCTTTTTTGAAGTCTCAAGGTTTTCTAAACTTTTATGAATTTTCGGATTTTCTTCAAGAAATGAACTAAATATATCATAACTAATAACAAATAGACAAAGTAAGTCAAAGCATAAGCAACTAATAAGAACGAAACTAAGAAAAAGAAAAAGTGCTCAAACTAAGGGAAACATAAACTTGCCACTTATTTTTTGGAGTTTTTAAGTCTTCCATTTTTTTGTGGTTTTTAGGTTTTTCTAATTTTTTTCAATTTTAGGCTTTCTAACTTTTTTTTCTGGATTTTTGAATAAATCAAGGAACGCACTAAATCAAGTCGCAACTTAATAACGTAATAAAGCAACCTAATACTAAAGTAGCTATGAAAAGAAAATGCAACCTAAACTTATGTCGTCGTCTTCGACCATGGCGCCAAAAACTTGTAAGGTACTTTTGAGTCTCAAACAAAGTGCCACAAGTGTGCAACTTTCGTTGTAGTACTAGAGGGTTGTCTCCACAAGGACGATGGAAAAGATTTAGGTCACTAGTTAAACTACGAAAATAAGCTAATATCATATGATTCTACACTAATATTAAAGCCATAACAACTAAAACTGTTGATTACAAATCCAATCAAATAAGAGTCATTTAATTGCTAATCTAACCTAAATGAAAGCAACATAGTTAAGATAAATGGAGAAATAAAACAAATAGGGGAAACAGAACGAATTGAACGAGCAAGCAGGGCATGCCAAAAACCCAATAGTCATAGGTAGGGGAGAGGGGAAAATCGAAAACAGCAAAACTCAGGCACTTTTATTGATGAACACTCAAGAAATTTCAAGCAAGCCTAGTACCCAAAACTTCATCAATGAAAACCATAAACCCACATCTCTAAAGCCGAAATAGAGGCACTGAACAGGGGATAGTGATTCGAAATCTCAGCTTCAACCATTAACAAGCACTTGAACTTTAACTAGATGCAAATAGGTAATGTGAAACAGATTATTAGAGCAATAACCAAACCCAATTTAAAAACGAAGCAACAGGGAGGGAAATAAACCGAAATAGATGAAACAACTCCACCCAATTCAAAGCAAAAATCTAAGGAGGAATGAAACAACAAAAAACAGATAATGTGAATAGATTAGAATAGCTACCAAACCCAGATAATGGGAAGGTGAAGGAGATGGCACAGAATATCAAAACAGGGCAACCACTTAGACCTGAACTGGGGAGAGGAGCGAGAATCCGCCATCTATTGACCTAAGAAAATTAGAAACGAGCTTCAACAATTCACCAACAATGGCAAAAACGCCATGACCATGCTCAATGAAATGAAAGCAAGGGAGGGGTAACCGAAATTAAACAAACCCACATCCAAAATCTTACAAAAGTAAACTGAAATCGTAGCTTAATTACATGAAATTTAGAGCTAAAAACCAATCTAACATCAAACCCTAAACCAAATTTCTAAAAATCCTAAATCTGGAAATCGAAAACACATGAAATTGAAGCCTAAAAACTCCAAATTAAAACTAATTCAAACCCTCAAACTTCCTAACCTCTTCTCTGGAGCTGGCTCCCTTCAATTTGTACCCAGCAAGCTTCAATTTTGACCCTCGAGTCGCTTGTGCCGTGGACGGTGGAGATGAGGATGTAGGTGGTAATTGATGCGTGAAAGACGATGATGTGCAGGCATGTTGGAGTGGTGGATAGGGATGAAGATGGTGAAGTGCTATGGTGTTTTGGAGCGACAGAGAGACATGAGTTAGAGGGTGAGAAGATAATGATGAGGATGAAGATGAAGAAGCAGGGGAGGGGGTGTCGGGTTTTCTTGGGGATTGGAAGCCGAGGTGGAGGAGAGAGAAAATGATAGTTAAAATAAGGGGGGTTTATGTGTTACATGAGAGGCACATGGGCAGGCTTGGTTTAGGTTGTATTTTTATTTTTGTGTGTTTCTTGCCTTCTTTTTCATAAAGCTTCCCTCAATTTATTCAAAACTAATAAAATAAAATTAATTAAAAACCTAAAAATAACGATTATAATGACCATAAATCAGGTGCAAAAATATCGTAAAATAACACGTTTTTGATACGAACAAATACTCCCACACTAAGATTTTTCTCATCCTCGAGTAAAATGACTAAACTAACTAAAAGGAAATGAAAAATAAATAAAAGAAAATTCTAACTCACTGTTGTAGAAATTACGGTTGCATTTAGTGCATTCAACAGGCTCTTTAAGCCCCCCGATCTTCCAAGTGGATGAATGAGGTCTCGTGAAGGTTTTCAAGTAAAATACCCACAAAAATTATTTCAAAAAGAAAAATCTTTTTGGTTTTTTCCCAAAGTTAATATGTATAGAATTAGGGAAAGATATGTACACGTTCTAATCATCTAAATCACCCACGTAATCAAGATATTGACTTGTATGTAAGTAGAATGTACTTCAAAGTCCGTTGTCCCATAAATGACATCAGAGCACTAATTTTTCACCCCATTGTACATTAAGATTTTGAATCCATCCCAGTACTCGTGTGCAAGTGTATCATCATCCCAAGGCTTAGATTTACCAAAATAAAACTTAATCCCACTTGACTAACATAACCACATTATCAACATATTAACATTGGAAGCATATTTTTCTAGTAGCAGTATTGCCTCAAAGGATAACACTCAGTAGCACGTGCCTCAAAGGGTAACGCCCAGTAGTGCATGCCTCAAAGGGATACTTCTCATTCCAAATTTTATTTCACCTTTTTCTTTTTCTCTTCTTTATTCATAATTAATTTTTTTTCTTTTTCTTTTTTTTCGAAAGTGGTAAAAACCAGAGGAAACGTGTCACAAGCAAGCGGGAAAATCATTCATGGAAGCCTAAGACCTGAAGATAATGTTGAAGGAATAAATAAGGATTGGATTACACAATTTATAATGAACAATTAGAGTTAGAATTAGGGCTTAGAATGTGACACTAAGGTCGGAGACTTTCCATGCACATTCTGCTTACATACAAGCTAATAACCAAAGCACAGGGGATTTAAGCCAATCAGACATAGTATAAGCATCCCCAAAAACAAAACAAAAATCTTTTTGGATTTTTCAAAATTTTTCAAAAAAAGTATGTACACATGGGCACCTCACCCCCACACCAAAATCTCATAGTGTCCTTATTGGCAATAGGAAAGACATGTAAAGACCAAAAAGAAAATTCTAAACAGAAAGCATATGTTCAAAAATAAAAACAAGACTCAAAAACAAAAGAGTCGATCATAGAAAAGGAAAAGCAACCAGCTATACACAAAGAAACCGGAATAAAGCAACAGATGAAAAAGGGAGAAGAAAAGAGAGAAAAGAAGAGAAGAGAAGAGAAGAAATTTCTAGCAAACCAGGTTGGGTGCTGAGTACACCTAAGCTATCTCACATCACAATCATCGATCAGGGCTTGGTTCGTGGAGTATCAGACACTCCACATCTTTGTGGCCCAGTAGCCCTAGAAATTGTTTCAAATGCTGGCCATTCACTTTGAAGGTGGCACCACTCTGAGAATCCTGAATTTCAACTGCACCATAGGGAAAAACATATGAGACAATATAAGGACCCATCCATCGGGACCTCAATTTTGCTGGAGACAAATGGAGCCTAGAGTCATACAAGAGTACTCTGATACCTGGCGCAAACTCTTTTTTAAAAATACGTCGATCGTGAAACAACTTCACCCTCTTTTTATAACATCGCGCACTCTCCTAAGCCTCAGCTCTAATCTCATCAAACTCACCTAGTTGCAGTCGTCTGTCCTCACCTGCCTCAGTCAAGAAATAATTAACCTTCTTAATGGCCCACTAAGCTCTATGCTCTATCTCTACAGGTAAATGACATGGCTTACTATAAACTATCCTATAAGATGACATACCTAAGGGAGTTTTAAAAGCCGTCCTATATGCCCAAAGAGTATTTACTAACTTGTCAGCCCAGTCTTTCCTATTCCTACTCACTATCTTTTCTAAAATCTGTTTGATCTGCGGATTAGACACTTCAAGCTGGCCACTAGTTTGGGGACAGTAGAGAGTAGCAAGCCTATGGACTATGGAATACCTGTTCAGTAAGGCATCAAACGATCTATTATTAAAATGTGTGCCCTGATCACTAATGATAGCACGTGGCATACCAAATCAAGCAAAGATGTTCTCCCTAAGGAATTTCACAACGACTTTCACTTCATTAGTCCTAGAAGGGATGGGCTCAACCCATTTGGAAGCATAGTTCATGGCTAACAAAATGTACTCATTCCCAAAGGAAGATGGAAATGGTCCCATAAAGTCAATACCCCACACATCAAAAGCCTCTACAATAATGATGGGGTTCAGTGGCATCATATCTCTCCTACTTATTCTACCTAACTACTGGCGTTTAGGGTAACTCTTATAGTACTCAAATGCATCTTTAAACAAAGTAGACTAGTAAAAAGCACATTAAAGAACCTTGGTGGTTATCTACCTATCACTAAAATGTCCCCCACATGCCTGGTCATGATAAAAAGAAAGGACACTTCTCACGTCATGGTCGGAAACGCACCTCCTAAAGGCTTGGTTAGAGCAGTACTTAAACAGACAAGGGTCATCCCAAATAAAGAATTTCACAAAGTGGAAGAATCTATCTCTATCATTCTTAGTCTGACCCTCAGGGATCCTACCAGCAACTAAGTAGTTCACAATATTAGCATACCAAGGATCAGGGTGAACCACATACAATTACTCGTCGAGGAAGCACTCAGAAACACTAGACTCACTCTCTCTATCATAGAGGATCCTAGACAGATAACCAGCTATAAAGCTTTCAGAACCTTTCTTATCCTTGATTTCACAATCAAATTCTTCCAAATGCAAAATCCATCTTACAAGTCTACGCTTAAAATCCTTCTTAGAAAGAAGGTGCTTAAGAGCAGAGTGGTCAGTATAAACAATCACATGTGACCCAATCAGATAGGGTCCAAAATTTTCAAAACCAAAGATCACAGCCAAAAATTCTTTCTCAGTAACAGTGTCATTCGGCTGGGCATTATTCAACGTGTGACTAGCATAGTAAATAACATGAGGTTTCCTATCAATATGCTGTCTTAAAACAACTCCAATAGCATAATCAAATGCATCACATTAATTCAAATGGTTCTTCCTAGATTAGAGGATGAAGAACAGGAGCAGAGGTTAATACCTCCTTAAGCTTAAAAAATGCCTTAAGACACTCTTCAGAGAAGTGAAATGGCACATCCTTAGCTAGCAGATTGGACAAAGGCTTTACAATCTTACTAAAGTCCTTAATGAAACAAAGATAAAAGCCAACATGTCCAAGGAAAGACCGCACCTCTTTTACACAAGTGGGAGGGGGAAGACTAACAATTAGGTCAGTCTTAGCTTTGTCTACCTCAATTCCATCTCGACAAATAATGCGTCCTAGGACTATACCCTTTTTAACCATGAAGTGACATTTCTCCCAGCTTAAAGTCAAGTTTTTCTCCATACACCTCTCCAACACCTTTCTTAGATTAGATAAACAATCATTAAAAGAAGATCCAAACACAGAAAAGTCATCCATGAAAATTTTCATGCATTGCTCAACTAGATATGAGAAAATCAAAATCATGCATCTTTGAAAGGTAGCAGGGGCATTGCATAGTTCAGATGACATTCTTCTAAAGGCATATGTCCCAAATGGACAGGTGAAAGTAGTCTTCTACTGATCTTCAGAAGCAATGGAGATCTGGGTATCTATCCAAAAAGCAATAGATGGACTGTCCAGCCAAGCTGTTTAGCATTTCATCCAAGAAGGGGAGCGGAAAATGGTCTTTCCTAGTGGCAGCATTCAATTTTCTATAATCTATACACACACACCACCCAGATTAAACTCGAGCAGGGACTAACTCATTCTTATCATTCCTAATCATGGTAATACCGATCTTCTTAGGAACAACTTGAAGAGGGTTAACCCACTTACTATCAGAAATAGGATAGATAATCCCATGGTCTAACCATTTCAACACTTCCTTCTTAACCACTTCCTGCAAAGTGGGATTGAAATGCCTTTGGCAGTCACAGTAGGGCTTAGGATTGTCCTCTAAGGGAATTTTATATTACACAATAGAAGGAATAATACCTTTGATATCCCCTAAAGTCCATCCTAAAGCTTTCTTATTCTCTCTAAGTAAAGAAATCAGTTTATCCTCTTGGTCTCAGTCCAATTCAGAAGCAATAATAATAGGTAAGGATTCATCGAGTCCTAGGAATACATACTTAAGAGAGTCAGGAAGGGTTTCAATTCAAAAGCAATAGGGGAAACAGGTTCAGTAATAGATTCAGAAACAACAATGAGCAGACAATCAGCAGTACAGCAGAAGTCATCAAATTCAAACACATCATATTCCAAGTTCATCATCTATAAGAAATGACTCATACTCAGTTGTAAATACATAATCAAAAGCATCATTGAATACAGAATCCCTTACCCAGTTAAGAGTAAAAAATTCCATATCATTGAATCCAGAAGGCTGTCTTTGCACGTTAAAGATGTTCAATTCTATAGTCATGTTGCCAAAAGACAGTCTCGTACCATTCCTACAATTAATGAGGGCATTGACAGTGGCCAAGAAAGGACGTCCTAGAATCACATGAACTTGACTAGCTAATTGGACACCTTCTCAGTTTCGATCACAACAAAGTCTACCGGGTAAATGAATTCACCCACTCTAATCAGCACATTCTCAACTATCCCCCTGAGCACCTTAGTCGATCGATTAGCCAGTTGAATGACCATCTTAGTAGTTTTCAGCTCACCTAACTCTAACCTCTCATACTCAATAAAGGGCATCAAGTTAACACTAGCCCCTAGGTCAAGCAATGGTCTGTAAATAAGTTGGTCTCCTATGACTACGAACACAGTAGGGCAACTGGGGTCCTTATACTTCACCGGGACCTGAGAAGGATATAATTAGCACCAGAGGTCAAGAAAGCCTTCTTTGATACACCAGTTGCTCTCTTGGTTGTGCATAGCTCCTTTAAGAATCTAGCATAAGGAGGCATCAAATGAATAGTATCGAGCAAAGGAATGTTGATCTTTACTTGAAAGAAGGTCTCTCTCATCTTCTCAATAAGATCTTAATCTTTCTTCTTTAGCCTATGGGGAAAAGGAGGTAAAGGCATCTGGATTTTCTTAGAAGAAGAAGGGGAAGAAGAATCCTTAGAAGGTGAAGAACTTGCTGAGTTAGATGAGTCTTTCTCTTTAAGCTCCTCTTTCTTAGAATGTGACTCAGGAGAGGAAGGACTATCTGAAGCATTGGGGACACCGTCAGTAGCATCCCCTGGCTGAGTGGATGAACCAATCTCCGAAGGAGAAGAGGAATAAGAATTTTGGAGGAACTAGTGAGGATACATGCAAGGTTCATTAAGATTTCTCACTTAGTTATCAACATCTCAACGAGAATGAAGAGATATAACCGTATTCACTTTCCTCATAGGCTCACTAGGGTTACCAAAAGAAAGGGAGGTGTAATCCTTAGGTCAGGTTAACTCAGGAAAGACCTGATTCCCTAGAAGATGATGGTAACTGGGAAAACTGTTCGGTCATCATTCTCAACATTCTTTTCATGTTAGCATTAATCATTCTCTCCACATTGTTATTGATTATCCTCTCTAATTTATCAATATCAGTATAGCCAAGAGGAGGATGAACTTGAGCTATGGGAGGTGGAGCTCAGCTAAAAATGCCGGTCTCTGAAAGGATTTTGAAGGATGATAGATGAGTTGGGAGTTGTTTTCAGGAAACATTCTAGGTTGAGAATTAGGAACCGTAGCATTTGGTCCACTATTGTATAAAAAGTTAGGGTGATTTCTCTACCCTGGGTTGTAATAAGGGGAGATGGGGTCATTCTTAGGTCTTTGGAAGGCCACACTCACTTGCTCTTGTTCAGTTGCTAACTGATGAGCAAAATAAGGACAAGTACTCAAAGAATGATCTAGGATCTGACAATAAGAACAAGACACTGTAGATGTCTGAGATAATTGGGAGATCTAGGGAGATAATCCCTTCAACATATTTTCTAAAACAGCAATCTTAGACTCCAAGTGACTTACATCAGAAACAGAATGCAACCCACCCCTTACAAACCTAGAACTCAGGCTGCCATCACAAGCGGTTTTTCACTACATGGTTTTCTCTGCCAAATCCTCCAAAAACTCCAAAGCAGTTGTGGACTTCTGAGAAAGAAAGCCACCCTGACACATACACTCCACCATGGTCCTAGTTTGTTGGTCAAGTCCTTCATATACAATTTGGCACAAGCGTGCTTGGTCTAAACCATGATGGGGACATTGGGCGAACAAAGTTTTGAACCTATCAAAATATTTCCAAAATGATTCCCTATCAAATTGCACAAATTGATTGATTTCATTCCTCAGCTTAATAGTCTTGGCATTAGGGAAATATTTTCTCAAGAACAATCTTACAAAATCATTCCAAGAAGTAATAGAATTAGCAGTCAAGCTATACATCCAACGTTTAGCAGAATCATTCAAAGTAAAAGGAATCAATTTCATTCACACAACATCGATCAGAGTATTAGGGAAATGCATCATGGAAGAAACTTCTTCGAATTCCCTCAACAATAAATAAGCATCCTCTAAACCTGTAAATTTAGGGGGCATCTGAGTGTATTGGGGTTTTAATTTGAAGTTTACATTTGGTGCAAGATTAGGCATAACAAAGCATGATGGCAAAGTAGTCTTAGGAGGATGGAAAATATCACTCAAAGTCCTTTATTGTGCCATATTCTCTAACTCAAGCTTAGGTTCAGGTTCGAGTTCTAAGCTAGGGTTGGGCTCACTCCTAATAAGTCTTTGATTTTCAGGGTCTCTAACTCAACTAGTCATATAAACCCCACAGCTTCACAAAAAGTCCTATTTTTGGTTTTTTCTCTTTCTATTTTTCTTTTAAATTTTTGAATTTTCTAATATTTTTCTTCTTTATTTTTCTTAGGTACAAAATCAAAACGAAATGTTTCTCAATCCCAAAGACGATTTACAACCAAAAGATAGCCAAATCAAAAAGTTAATTAATCTCTAAAATAAAGGTAAGACATATCCCAACAAAACTAAATTCAAATTACTAGTTCTAAAACTACAAAACACCTTAATCAACAAAAACTATAAATCAATTCTAAGTTGTTTGTTTTTAGTGTTTTTCAATCAAACCCTTTTTTGAGGTGTCAAGTTTTTCTAAATTTTTATGAGTTTTTGGATTTTTTTCAAGAAATGAACTAAATATATCACAACTGATAACGAATAAGCAAAGTAAGTCAAAGTATAAGCAACTAATAAGAACGAAACTAAGAAAAAGAAAAAGTGCTTAAACTAAGGGAAACATAAACTTGCCACTTTATTTTCGGAGTTTTTAAGTCTTCCAATTTTTTTGTGGCTTTCAAATTTTTCTTATTTTTTTCAATTTTAGGCTTTTTTATTTTTTTTTTGGATTTTTGAATAAATCAAGGAATGCACTAAATCAAGTCACAACTTAATAACATAATAAAGCAACCTAATACTAAAGTGGCTACGAAAAGAAAATGCAACCTAAACTTATGTCGTCATCCTCGACAACGGCGCCAAAAACTTGTAAGGTACTTTGTAGTGTCAAACAAAGTGCCGCAAGCGTACAGCTTTCGCTATAGTACTTGAGGGTCGTCTCTACAAAGACGATGGAAAAGAGTTAGGTCACTAGTTAAACTATGAAAATAAGCTAATCTCATATGATTCCAAACTAATATTAAAGCCATAACAACTAAAACCATTGATTACAAAGAGATCTAACTAGCATCACATGACACCAAATCCAATCAAATAAGATTTGTTGGGATATTTTAAGTGATAAACTAAAGCTGCAAGTGTACAACTTTCACTGTAGTACTTGAGGGTCGTGTCCTCAGGGACGAGGATAAGATTAAGGTCACAATCTAATTCATTCTTAAACTAACTAAAACAACAATAAACTAAACATACCAGTTGCAAGAAAAGATAATCTGATTCATTACTGTCTCTCACATAATCTCATAAGGTCTAACGAACTTAAATAGAGCAAACTCAACTACAGTTCATTACATTATCTAACAAAGAAACAAAAATTAAGAGCAAACAGCAAGTGGGACTGGGGCTTCCTTTCTTTGCCAAACTAAGTTCAATCCCCCCTTTAAATTGCTGATAATTGAGCAGAATCAACTTAAAAACCCGCAAGCCAAGAAAACAGAGTGACAAAACAGAGAACATGGAATGAGGAATGCATTAGAACGCCGTCAACGAAAGCATAAGCTGTAAGTAGTGTCAATAATCTCACAACTTAGAAAACTCACCACTATACTACAAGCACAACCTAAAATGGAGCTTAAGCTTGTAATCATAACAATGCAACAACAGAACTGAAACATAACACAAGAAACAGGGCAGGGAAAAGCTGGATTCGAATCTGAGCAATGGCAGGACCAAGTCCATCCATTCACCATCAAAACATAAATTAAAACAAACATAACAAAACAAAGAAAGTAACTACCTCAGATTATGCGATGGAGGAAGAGCTGGAATCGAGCTCCATGGTGAAGGGCAGAGAACTGAAATAGGGGAGGGGAAGAATTTGCCATTTATCAACGGGACAACCAGAACATAGCTTCAAAACTCATTAACCATGGCGGATTTACCATTACTAATGCGCCAATAGATCGAAACAAGGGAGGAAGAGGATCAAAACGCATCACACTTGTGCCCAAAATGTTGCAATTTCAAGCTGAAAGTCTTGAATGCCAACTCCAATTTAACCAACTAAGCCTAATTACATGAAATTGAAGGCCGAAAACAGATTAAAATACCAAAACCCTAACCAAAATTTCTAAAACCCTAACTCTGAAAATCGAAAAATGAAATTAAAACTAAACCTAAAGCTTAAATGAAATCTAACCTAAAACCTTAATTACCCCCTCAATGGCGTCGCTGCCTTTGATTATACTGAGCCTTCTTCGATTCTTCACCATCGATTTTGCCCAGATGTGGATGGTGGAGATGAGGTGATGATGTGGGTGTGTTGGCGGTTCGTGGAGAGTCGATGGTGAGGCATGTGGTGTGCTGGCACTGTGTGGTGGTGGATGAGGATAGAGAAGGTTAAGGGGGTCGGGGTTTTCTGGTTCTCAGAACCGAGAGGGAGGAGAGAGAAAAGGTTAATGAAGAGAGATAGAGAGAACGAGAGTTAAGCGGGGTGTATCGGGGCCACGTGCATGACACGTGATGGGTTGGGTAGATTTAGGTTTTTCTATTTTTCCTTTTTTTTTCTTCTTTTCTTGGGCTGAAAAAAATGTTGGGCCCAACAGTTTCGTTCAGGTTTAAGTAAACTGGCCCGCCGCTTTATTCCCGGCATTTTTCATACTTTTTCTCCCACTTTTGCCGTAATTATTCAAAACCTACAAAACACAATAAAATAAAATAAAAACCTTAAAAATACAATTATAACGAGCATAAAACAGGTGTAAAATTACTGTAAAAATGGCACATTTTTAGCACGAACCGAGTCATTCTAGTGCTAATCTAGCCTAAATGAGAGCTACATAATTAAGACAAACAGAGAAATAAAACAAACAGAGGAAACAGAGCGAATTGCACGAGCAAGCAGGGAAGCCAAAGACCAAATAGTCACAGGTAGGGGAGAAGGGAAAACCGAAAAGAGCAAAACTCGGGCACCTCCATTGATGAACATTCAAGAAATTTCAAGCAAGCCCAATACCCAAAACTTCATCATTGAAAATCATAAACCCACATCTCTAAAGCCGACGTAGAGACACTGAATAGGGGAAAGGGATTTGAAGTCTCAGCTTCAACCATTAACAAGCACTTGAACTTTAACTGGATGAAAATAGGTAATGTGAAACAGATTATTAGAGACCAAACCCAATTTAAAACGAAGCAACAGAGGGGAACTGAACCGAAACAGATGAATCCACTCCACCTAATTCAAAGTAAAAATCTAAGAAGAAATGGAGCAACAAAAAAACAGATAATGTGAATAGATTAGAGTAGCTACCAAACCCAAATAATGGGAACGTGAAGGAGATGGCACATAACATCAAAATAGGGCAACCACTCAGACTTGAACTGAGGAGAGAAGCGAGAATCCGCCATCGATTGACCCAAGAAAATCATAAACGAGCTTCAACAATTCGCCAACAATGTTAGAAATGCCATGACCATACTCAACGAAATAAAAGCAGGGGAGGGGGTAACTGAAATTAAACAAACCCACATCCAAAATCTTACAAAAGTAAATGGAAATCATAGCTTAATTACATGAAATTCGGAACCAAAAACCAATCTAACATCAAACCCTAAACCAAATATCTAAAAACCCTAAATCTAGAAATCGGAAATGCATGAAATTGAAGCCTAAAAACTCGAAATTAAAACTAATTCAAACCCTAAAAGCTTCCTAACCTCTTCTCTGGAGTCGGCTCCCTTCAATTTGTACCCAGCAAGCTTTGATTTCGACCCTCAATTTGTTTGTGCTGTGGACGGTGGAGATGAGGATGTAGGTGGCAATTGATGCGTGAAAGACAGTGATGTGCTAGCATGTTGGAGTGGTGGATAGGGATGAAGATGGTGAAGTGGTGTGGTGTTTTAGAGAGAGAGAGAGAGAGAGAGAGAGAGAAAAAGAGAGAGAGAGGGGGGGAGAGAGAGAGAGAGAGAGAGACAGAAGAGTTAGAGGCAGAGGAGATGATGATGAGGACAAAGATGGAGAAGCAGGGAGGGGGTATCGGGTTTTTTGGGGGATTAGAAGCCGAGGTAGAGGAGAGAGAAAATGGTAGTTAAAAAGGGGGGGTTTATGAGTCGTATGAGAGGCACATTAGTAGGCTTGGTTTACATTTTATTTTTATTTTTGTGTATTTCTTGCCCTTTTTTTCACAAAGCTTCCCTCAATTTATTCAAAACCAATAAAATAAAATCAATTAAAAACCTAAAAATAACGATTATAACGAGCATAAATCATGTATAAAAATATTGTAAAAATAACACATTTTTTATACGAACAATTAGCCCCACACTAAGATTTTGCTCGTCCTCGAGTAAAACGACTAACCTAACTAAAAGGAAATGAAAAAAAAGAAAAAGAAAATCCTAACTCACTGTTGTACGAATCACGGTTGCATTTAGCACATACAGCAGGCCCTTTAAACCCGTCGGTCTTCCAAGTGGACGAGTGAGATCTCGTGAAGGTTTTCAACTGAAATACCCACAAAAATTATTTGGAAAAGAAAAATCGTTTTGGGTTTTTCTCAAAGTTAATATGTACAGAATTAAGGAAAGATATGTACACGTTCTAATCATCTAAATCACCCATGTAACCAAGATATCGACCTGCCTGTAAACAGAATGTACTTCAAAGTCCTCTATCCCATAAATGACATCAGAGCACTAATTTTTGACCCCATTGTACATCAAGATTCTGAATCCATCCCAGTGCTTGTGTGCAAGTGTATCATCATTGCCAGGCTTAGATTTACCAGAATTATACTTAATCTCACTTGACTGACACAACTACATTATTAATATATTAACATTGGAAGCATATTTTTCCAGTAGCAATATTGTCTCAAAGGGTAACACCCAATGGCACGTGCCTCAAAGGGTAACGCCCAGTAGCACATGTTTCAAAGGGATACTTGTTATTCTAAATTTTATTTCAGCTTTTTCTTTTTCTCTTCTTTATTCATAAATAATTTTTTTCTTTTTCTTTTTTTCCGAAAGTGGTAAAAACCAGAGCAAGCATGTCACAAGCAAGAGGGAGAATCATTCATGGAAGCCTAAGACCCGAAGATAATGTCGAAGGAAAAAACAAGGATTGGATTATACAATCTATAATGAACAATTAGAGTTAGAATTAGGGCTTAGAATGTCACACTTAGGTTAGAGACTTTTCATGCACATCCTATTTACATACAAGCTAATAACCAAAGCACAGGGGATTTAAGCTAATCGAACATAGTACAAGCGTCCCCAAAAATAAAACAAAAATCTTTTTGGATTTTTTAAAATTTTTCAAAAAAGGCATGTACACATGGGCACCTTACCCCCACACCAAAATCTCACAATGTCCTCATTGGGAGTGGGGAAGACACACAAAGACCACAAAGAAAAATCTAAACATAAAGCATATGCTCAAAAATAAAAACAAGACTCAAAAACAAAACAACCGATCATAGAAAAAGAAAAGCAACTAACTATACACAAAGAAACTGGAATAAAACAAAGGATGAAAAGGGGAGAAGAAAAGAGAGAAAAGAAGAGAGGACAAGAGAAGAAATTTCTAGCAAACCAGGTTGAGTGCTAAGTACACCCATCACATCATAATCACCATCACCGATCAGGGCTCGATTCGCATAGTATCAGACACTCTACACCTTCTTTGCCCGGCAACTCCAGAAATTATTTCAAATGCTGGCCATTCACTTTGAAGGTGGCACCACTCTGAGAATCCTGAATTTCAACTGCACCATAGGAAAAAACATGTGAGACAATATAAGAACTCGTCCATCGGGACCTCAATTTCGCTCGAAAGAGATGGAGTCTAGAGTCATACAAGAGTACTTTCATACCTGGGGTAAACTCTTTTCTAAAAATATGTCGATCGTGAAACAACTTCGCCATCTCTTTGTAAGATCGAGCACTCTCATAAGCCTCAACTCCAATCTCATCAAGCTCACTTAATTGCCATCGTCTCTCCTTACCTGCCTCAGTCAAGTCATAATTAAACTTCTTAATGGTACATTAAGCTTTATGCTCTATCTCCACAGGTAAATGACAAGGCTTACCATAAACTGTCCTATAAGGTGACATACCTAAAGGAGTTTTGAAAGTCATCCTGTATGCCCAAAGAGCATCCACTAGCTTGTCAGCCAAGTCTTTCCTATTCCTACTGACTATCTTTTCTAAAATCTATTTGATTTGTCAATTAGACACTTTAACTTGGCCACTGGTTTGGAGATGCTAGGGAGTAGCAAGCCTATGGACTATGGAATACCTCTTCAGGAAGGCATCAAAATATCTATTATTAAAACGGATGCCCTGATCACTAATGATAGCATGGGGCATACCAAATCAAGCAAAGATGTTCTCCCTAAGGAATTTCACAACGACTTTCGCTTCATTGGTCCTAGAAGGGATGGCCTCAACCCATTTAGAAATATAGTCCACAGCTAACAAAATGTACTCATTCTCAAAGGAAGATAGAAATGGTCCCACAAAGTTAATACCCCACACATTAGAAACCTCTACAACAATGATGGGGTTCAATGGCATCATATCTCTCCTACTTATTCTACCCAACTGCTAGCTTATATGCTAACTCTTGTAGTACTCAAATACATCTTTAAACAAAGTAGGCCAGTAAAAACCACATTGAAGAACCTTGGCAGCTGTCTTCCTACCACTAAAATGTCCCCCACATGCCTGGTCATGATAAAAAAAAAAAAGGACACTTCTCACCTCATGGTCGGGAATGCACCTCCTAAAGACTTGGTCAGAGTAGTGCTTAAACAGATAAGAGTCATCCCAAACAAAGAATTTCACAAGGTCGAACAATCTATCTCTGTTATTCTTAGTCCAACCCTTAGGGATCCTACCAGCAACTAAGTAGTTCACAATATCAGCATACCAAGGATTATAGTGAACAGCATACAGTTGCTCATCGGGGAAGCACTCAGAAACACTGGACTCACTCCCTCTATCATAGAGGATCCCAGACAGATGGTCAGCTATAAGGTTTTTAGAACCTTTCTTATCCTTAATTTCACAGTCAAATTCTTATAAAAGCAAAATCCATCTCACAAGTCTAGACTTAGCATCCTTCTTGGAAAGAAGGTGCTTAAGAGCAGAGTGGTCAGTATAAACAATCACATGTGACCCAATTAGATAAGGTCTAAACTTTTCAAAACCAAAGATCACAGGCAAAAATTCTTTTTCAGTAATAGTGTAATTCAACTTACCATCATTCAATGTATGACTAGCATAGTAAATAACATAGGGTTTCCTGTCAATATGCTATCCTAAAACAACCCCAATAGCATAATCAGACGTGTCACACATCAATTCAAATAGTTCTCCCTAGATAGGAGGATGAAGAACAGGAGCAGAGGTTAAGGCCTCCTTAAGCTTAGAAAATGCCTTAAGACACTCTTCAGAGAAATGAAATGGCACATCCCTAGCTAGCATATTGGATAAAGGCTTTGCAATCTTACTAAAGTCCTTAATGAAATAGCATTATAAGCCAGCATGTCCAAGGAAAGATCGCACCTCCTTCACACAAATGGGAGGGGGAAGATTAATAATCAGGTCAGTCTTAGATTTGTTCACCTCAATTCCATCTCGGGAAATAATGTGTCCTAAGACTATACCCTTTTTAACCATGAAGTGACATTTCTCCCACTTTAAAGTCAAGTTTTTCTCCCTACACCTCTCCAACACCTTTCTCAAATTACATAAGCAATCATCAAAAGAAGATCCAAATACAGAAAAGTCGTCTATAAAAATTTCCATGCATTGCTCAACTAGATATGAGAAAATAGAAATCATGCATCTTTAAAAGGTAGTAGGGGCATTGCACAGTCCAAATGACATTCTTCTAAAGGCATATGTCCCAAATGGATAGATGAAAGTACTCTTCTACTGATCCTCAGGAGCAATAGAGATCTGGGTATAACCAGAATATTTATCTAAAAAGCAATAGAAGAAATGTCCAGCCAACCTCTTTAGTATTTAATCCAAGAAGAGGAGGGAAAAATGATCTTTTCTAGTGGCAGCATTCAATTTTCTATAATCTATACACACACGCCACCCATATTGAACTTGAGCAGGGACTAACTCATTCTTATCATTCTTAATCATGATGATACCAGTCTTCTTAGGAACAACTTGAATAGGGTTAACACACTTACTATCAGAAACAGGATAGATAATCCCATGGTCTAACCATTTTAACACTTCCTTTTTAACTACTTCCTGCAAAGTGGGTGGCGATCATAGTAGGGCTTAGGATTGTCCTCTAAATGAATTCTATGTTGCACAATAGAAGGAGTAATACCCTTAATATCCCCTAAAGTCCATCCTAGAACTTCCTTGTTCTCTCTAAGTAAAGAAATCAGTTTGTCCTCTTCATCCTGGTCCAAATCAGAAGCAATAATGGTAGGTAACGATTCATCGGGTCCTGAGAATGTGTACTTAAGAGATTCAAAAAAAGGTTTTAATTCAAGAGCAGCAAGGGAAATAGATTCAGTAATAGATTCGAAAATAGTAGTGAGCAGACAATCAGCAGTAGAGCACAAGTCATCAAATTCAAACACATCATATTCAGGTTCATCATCTATAAGAAATGACTCATATCCAGTAGCAAATACATCATCAAAAGCATCATCGAATACAGAGTAGAAAATTTCATATCATCAAATCCAGAAGGCTGTCTTTGCATGTTAAAAATGTTCAATTCTACAGTCATGTTGCCAAAAGTCAGTCTCATCATACCATTCCTGCAATTAATGAGAGCATTGGCAGTAGCCAAGAACGGACGTCCTAGAATCACAGGAATTTAACTTGCTAAGTTGAACGCCTTCTCATTTTTAATCACAACAAAGACCACTAGGTAAATAAATTCACCCACTCTAATCAGCACATCCTCGACTATCCCTCTGGGCACCCTAGTCGATCTATCAACTAGCTGAATGACCATCTTAGTAGGTTTCAGCTCACCTAACTCTAAACTCTCATGCCCAGTAAAGGGTATCAAGTTAACACTAGGTCCTAGGTCAAGCAATGCCCTGTGAATGAGTTGGTCTCCTATGACTATGGACACAGTAGGGCAACCAGGGTCCTTATACTTTACCGAGATCTAAGAAAGGATAGAATTAGCACAAGAAGTCAAGAAAGCCTTCTTAGGTACTCTAGTTGCTCTCTTGGTCATACATAGCTCTTTTAAGAATCTAGTACAAGGAGGCATCTACTGAATAGCATCAAGCAAAGAAATGTTGATCTTTGCTTGAGAGAAGGTGTCTCTCATCTTTTCAATATGATCTTGACCTTTCTCCTTTAGCCTATGGCAAAAAGGAGGTAAAGGCATCTGGATTTTCTCAGAAGAAGAAGGGGAGGAAGAATCCTTAGAAGGTGAAGAACTTGCCGAGTCAAAGGAGTTGTTCTCTTTAAGCTCCTCTTACTTAGAAGGTGACTCAGGAGAGGAAGGACTATCTGAAGCATTGAAGACACCGTCAATAGCATCCCCTAACTGACTGGATGAACTAGTCTCTGGAGGAGAAGAGGAAGAAGAATTTTGGAAGAATTAATGAGGATGCCTGCAAGGTTCATTCAGGTTTCTCACTTGGTTATCAACCTCTCGATCAGAACGAAGAGATGTAATTGCATTCACTTTTTTCACAGGCTCACTGGGATATCTGGGCAGATAATCCCTCAACATGTTTTCTAAAATAGCAATCTCAGACTCCAAGTGACTTACATCAGAAATAGAATGCAACCCACACCTTGCAAACCTAGAACTCAGGCTGTCATCACGAGTGGTTTTCCACTGTATGGTTTTCTCAGCCAAGTCCTCTAAAAACTCCCAAGCAACTGTAGCATTCTTAGAAAGAAAGCCATCCTAACACATGGACTCTACCATGGTCCTAGTCTGTTGGTCAAGTCCTTCATATATAATTTGGCACCAGCGTGCTTGATCTAAACTATGATGGGGACGTTGGGCCAACAAAGTTTTGAACCTATCAAAATATTTCTAAAATGATTCCCTATCAAGTTACACAAATTGCTTGATTTCATTTCTCAGCTTAACATTTTTGGCATTAGGGAAATATCTTCTTAAGAACAATCTTACAAAATCATTTCAAGAAGTAACAGAATTAGCAGCCATGCCATACATCCAACGTTTAGCAGAATCATTCAAAGCAAAAGGAATTAATTTCATTCGCACAACATTAATGGAAATATTAGGGAAATGCATCATAGAAGAAACTTCTTTGAATTCCCTCAAAAATAAATAAGCATCCTCTAAACCTGCAAATTTAGGGAGCATCTGATTGTAATGGGGTTTTAATTCGAAGGTCACATGTAGTGCAAAATTAGGCACAACAAAGCATGATGGCAAAACAGTCCTAGGAGGATAGAAAATATCACTCAAAATCATTTCTTGTGCCATATTCTCTAACTCAAGCTTAAGTTTAGGTTCGGGTTCTAAGTCAGGGTCGGGCTCACTCCTAATGAGTTTTTGATTTTCAGAGTCTCTAACCCAACTAGTCATATAAACCCCACACCATCACAAAAAGTCCTATTTTTGGTTTTTTCTCTTTCTATTTGTTTTTTGGAATTTTTGATTTTTCTAATTTTTTTCTTCTTACAAAATCAAAACAAAATGTTTCTCAATCCTAAAGACGATTTACAACTAAAAGATAGCCAAATCAAAAAGTTAATTAATCTCTAAAATAAAGTTAAGACATATCCGAACAAAACTAAATTCAAATTACTAATTCTAAAACTACAAAACACCTTAATCAACAAAAACTATAAATCAATTATAAGTCGTTTGTTTTTAGGGTTTTTCAATCAAACCCTTTTTTGAAGTCTCAAGTTTTTCTAAATTTTTATAAGTTTTTAGATTTTTTTAAAGAAATGAACTAAATGTATCGTAACTAATAATGAATAAACAAAGTAAGTCCAAGCATGAGCAACTAATAAGAACGAAACTAAGAAAAAGAATAAAGTGCTCAAACTGATGGAAACATACCCTTGCCACTTTATTTTTGGAGTTTTTAAATCTATTTTTTTGGTGGTTTTCAAGGTTTTTCTAATTTCTTTTCAGTTTTAGGCTTTTCTAATTTTTTTTTTTTGGCTTTTTGAATAAATCAAGGAATGCACTAAATGAAGTCACAACTTAATAACAAAATAAAGCAACCTAATACAAAAGTATCTACGAAAAGAAAATGCAACCTGAACTTATGTCATTGTCCTCGGCAACAGTGCTAAAAACTTGTAAGGTACTTTTTAGTGTCAAAGAAAGTGCCACAAGTGTACAGCTTTCGCTGTAGTAGTTAAGGGTTGTCTCCACAGAGACGATGGAAAAAATTTAGGTCACTAGTTAAACTACGAAAATAAGCTAATCTAACATGATTCTAAACTAATATTAAAGCCACAACAACTAAAATCGTTGATTACAAATAGATCTAAACTAGCATCACATGATACCAAATGCAATCAAATAAGAGTCATTCTAGTGCTAATCTAACCTAAATGAAGCTACATAATTAACACTAAAACAAATAGAGGAAACAGAACGAATTGAACGAGCAAGCAGGGCATGCCAAAAACCAAATAGTCACAGGTAGGTGGGAGGGGAGAACCGAAAACAGTAAAACTCGTGCTCCTCCATTGCTGAACACTCAAGAAATTTCAAGCAAGCCCAATACCCAAAACTTCATTATTGAAAATCATAAACCCACATATCTAATGTCGAAATAGAGGCACTGAACAGGAGAGAGGAATTTGAAATCTCAGCTTCAACCATTATCAAGCACTTGAACTTTAACTAGATGTAAATAGGTAATGTGAAACTAAATATTAGAGCAATAACAAAACCCAATTCAAAAATGAAGCAACAAGGGGGAAACTGAACCAAAACAGATGAATCGACTCCACCAATTCAAAGCAAAAATCTAAGAAGAAATGGAATAACCAAAAAATAGATAATGTGAATAGATTACAATAGCTACCAAACCCAGATAATGGGAAGGTGAAGGAGATGGCACAGAACATCGAAACAGGGCAACCACTCAGACTTGAACCGAGGAGAGATGCGAGAATCCTCCATCCATTGACCCAAGAAAATCAGAAACGAGCTTCAATAATTTGCCACCAATGGCGGAAATGCCATGACCATGCTCAACAAAATGAAAGCAGGGGAGGGGGTAACCAAAGTTAAACAAACCCACATCCAAAATCTTACAAAAGTAAACCAAAATCGTAGCTTAATTACATGAAATTCGGAACCAAAAACCAATCTAACATCAAACCCTAAACCAAATTTCTAAAAACCCTAAATCTAGAAATCGAAAACGCATGAAATTGAAGCCTAAAAACTCGAAATTAAAACTAATTCAAGCCCTAAAAACTTCCTAACCTCTTCTCTGGAGTTGGCTCCCTTCAATTTGTACCCAGCAAGCTTTGATTTCAACCCTCAATTTGTTTGTGCCATGGACGGTGGAGATGAGGATGTAGGTGGCAATTGATGCATGAAAGACAGTGATGTGCTGGCATGTTGGAGTGGTGGATAGGGATGAAGATGGTGAAGTGGTGTGGTGTTTTGGAGAGAGAGAGATGATGATGAGGATGAAGATAGAGAAGCAGGGGAGGGGGTTATCGGGTTTTTTAGGGGATTGGAAGCCGAGGTAGAGGAGAGAGAAAATAAGAGTTAAAAAGGGGGGTTTACGAGTCACGTGAGGGGCACATGGGCAGGCTTGGTTTAGGTTTTATTTTTATTTTTGTGTGTTTCTTGGCTTTTTTTTTCCCTCAAAGCCTTCTTCAATTTATTCAAAACCTGCTAAATAAAATAAAATTAATTAAAAACCTAAAAATAACGATTACAATGATCATAAATCAGGTGTAAACATATCATAAAAATAACACATTTTTGACACAAATAATTACCTCTTCAGCCTCTTCCGATTCCTAAACCAAAAAGTGGATAGCTCCCCTAGGGTTAGAAGAGGCAAAAGTGGTGCTGAAGAAAAAGTCCACACCTTCATTTAGCAGAGAACCTAGATAGAGGCTCATACTGGAGAGAAGGTGGTGTTCACCCTCATTGCCTTCACCAGAAGCAGCCCCACTTATTCCCTCCCTATATGTTTGATGAGGCTAAATATTTCCATCTACAAGTATCATCCACCTTCCTTCTAGAGACTTCTATTGCATCTTGTGACAGGGTCATTACTCTCTCCCAAAAAGGTCAATATATAGGGTGTGCAGTGCCACCGCTTACAAGCCCAGGACTGTCCCATCACTTATCCAATGTTGGATTCTTATCCTTGGTAATCTCCCCTACCTATCCCGTAGCCCCCTTATAACATACGGGGCCCAGTGCCTAACGCTTCTATTGGAGAGTTTGGCGAGACATTGGAGCCAGGTCTGGGTTGGCTCTGGTACCACTTATCACGGGGTCATTACTCTCTCCCCAGAAGGCCGATCTTATAGGGTGTGCAGTGCCATCGCTTATAAGTCTAGGACTCTCCCATCACTTATCTGGTGTAGGATTCTTATCCATGACTCCTACCTTATTTTGAGCAAGAACAACCCCTAAATTAAAGAGGTAGGTTTAGGGGTATATACAAGGGTAAGTAGATAAAGATAAGAAAGGGAAGAACAATATCTAGGAGAAAAAGGTGGAACGTCAATTAAACTTCTAGCAATTATGCAGGCCCCTAGTGTATATAAGGGCGCTCAATATCAGTAGGAGCCCTAAGCCTTTCTTCAGCAGCAATAGTGGGAGACCGATTAGGATGCCCTACTATGTCATTAAACATCCACTCTCCAAGAGGAAAGGGCTAGGAGAAAAATGCTTCACAATTTTCAGGCATACTAAGCCCTGAAATAAGACCATTCACCCATGTTACTATCCCTCAAGTTGTTATAAACACTATCCTCTCTAGCAAAGTCAAACAGGCATCAGGTTATTAAGGTCATTGATCTAGAAGAGATGTCCCACATTCCCCCCACTTTCTTCTTTCTTGTAAACCTTTTCCATGTAGTCTAAAGCACTACAATTAGTCAATATCCACCTTTAAGGGTACAGAAGAATGGCATTGGTAAGTGTGGGTTAACCTCTAGTCCCTGATATTGAGCATTTACAAGTAGAAATAGTTTGAAGACATGAAAAAGGTTGAAAAGGCGTTAAAACAAGATCAAAAAAAGAAATTGAGATATACTTTTCTTAGAAGCTTGAAAATAGTTAAGAAATTTCTTCAAGAAATTGACTATAAAAGGATAAATTTATAATAAAGATTAGGCCCAATGCACCATTAGAGGGTTTAACCTTAAGAGACACAACGTAAAATAAACAAATCTCTGGAGACTATATCAGTGATCATTACTAGCATGGGGAACTGAGAGATAATGAAAAGATGCTTACTTAAGGCAAGTCTAGTTGTCTTGAGTAGATGTCCAAAAACTTTCTCGAGGAAGGGAGACTAAATTAGCAAAAGATTTTGAATTCCAAAGTAAAATTACTTGAAATTCAGTTAGAGGAAATTTTGCCCAAAAAATGGATTAAAAACCCATTGGAAAACTCTTAGATAAGTCTCTTCTAGGAAGGAGACTATATCAATGAACGATGCATAAAACCAACTTTGAGAAAGCCCTTGAGGTTTGGATAACACACTATTCAAAGTGAAGAATTCCTAAGGAGATAAGAAGGCTAGGTCTAAGGGCTAAATGATTAAGGTAGATAAAGGCTCTAAGAAGCAATGGTTATTGTTAAATAAAAGCCCATGAAAGATATTAACTGATAAAACCTAGTCCACTCAAGTCTCAATTATATATATATAGAGGCATGATTTGTAAAAGGGGTAAACATCTGGCCAAGGTCTCCTAAATTGGCATGGAGATCGTTAAAAAAAGAAAGCCCAACAATTAATGATGTCACATTGTTCAACAAATTGAAAAAAATTAAATCAAGGCAAGGCAACCTTTGAAGACAGAAAGAACAGTAAGATCATATAGTAAGGGTTTGATAAGTTGGTAAGGATTCATTAAACTCAATTGAAAATGTCCATTGGGTTTATGGTCATAAGTTTAATCTTCTTAGCTTCACTCAATTATGTCATAAAGGGAACAAAGTCACTTTCAACTCTATTAAACATGGCGTCTCTAGCGTTCAAACTAGAAAAACTATCCTGTCTAGATCTAGAGTGGAAAATGTCTATGCCAGTAACTTAGATCACGCCGATTGTGAAGATCTTGCACCTATTAAAGGTGTTGATGACAACACATGGTTATAGAATAGAAGATTAAGTTATGCTAGCAGTAAAATATTAGCCAAACATTATATAGTCAGAGGTGCTCCCAAGCACAAAAATGTGAAAGATCAAATTTATAGTGTATGTGCTAGAGGGGAGCAAGCCATGTCATTCTCTAAATCTCTTAACCTTATTTCAACATCTAAGCCCCTTGAATTAGTGTGTATGGATTTGTGTAGTCCTATTTGACTTAATAGTCTTGCTTGTGTAAATTCAAGATTTATATGGATGTTTTCTTGAAGGATAAAATTGAAGAATTTAAAATTTTTCCAAAATATTATAGATAAGTACATAACACTTAAGGCTTCTAGTTGTGGATGTTAGAATTTAGTTGAAGGGAGAATTTGTTTGATTCTATGATCATCTTGGAATATCCTATAATTCTTTAAAACAAAAAGGGTAGCTAAAAAAAAAAAAGCAGAACCTTAGAACATATGGCTAAAAACTATATGAGAATGCTGTTCCAAATAGATTATAGGCAGAGGCTATGAATACTACAAATTATTGCTGAATAATGCCTGATCAGGCCTATCTTGAGAAAAACACATTATAGTTACTCAAAGGAACCCCCTCCCACAATATCATATTTTAAAGCCTTTGGATATAAGTGTTTTATATATAATAATGACAAGGATCACCTTAGAAAGTTTGATCCAAGAGGTGATGTAAGTATCTTCATGGGATTCTATAAACAAAGAAAGGCTACAAAACATATGATAAAATAAGAAAGGTGGCTTAAAAAACATCCATGTTATATTTGATGGAAAAAATGATGGGACGTCTAGATTATCTCCCTTCTGAGATCTAAAGCTAAACAGATATAATGATGTAGAAGAAAGCAAAATGAATTCCAATAAGGCCACTACTTACAGTTCACCTTAGGGTACCTTTGCACCAACTAGAAGACAAAGTTAGGGTCAGAGAAGCTAAGGACACTAAAAACACTAAAGAAAGGCAAGAAGCAAGCACCGATTACAACCTTTAAGGACCAAGGAGAAGATACAGATTCCTTACATGCGATCCCTTTAACAACATCATATTACACATCGATTTGGTTGTAAGGATTTGGTCTTCCTATAGAAATTTATGTGCTTTCATTTACTTCATTAAGAGACTGCAATATCCTTATTAAAGCTCTTAAAAACCATGATTGAACCTTCGATATGCAAGAAGAACTTTCAGTTTGAAAGAAGCCAAGTTTGGTCTTTAACCATTGGACTAAGAACTATCAAGTCAATAAGACTAAATGAGTACTTATGAACAAGCTAAATGAGACTAGGAACATGGTTAGACATAAGGCTAGACTTATAGCCAAAGGTTATAACCAAGAAGATGAAAATGACTATGATGATACCTTAGCACATGTTGCTAGACTTTAAGCAAATACTATGTTGCTTGCATTTACATCTTTCATAGGTATCAAGTCATATCAAATAGATGTTAATTATGCTTCACTAGATGGCTATTCGCAAGAAGCTTATGTGATAACCCCCTGGTTTTGAATGTTCATACCATGCTAACCATGTTTACAAAATGCATAAATTCGTGTATTAATTTACATAAGTTGCTAAAGCACAGTATGAAAGGTTGAGTAAGAATCTACTCAAAAATGGTTTTCAAAGGAGTCAAGCTTACAAAATCTTATCTACCAAAATAAAGAGGAAACATTTCTGAATTGTTGCAATATATGATAATGATCTATTATTTACTACTACTAATTAATTTCTTTGAGATGAGTTTTCAAACCTGATAAGAAAAAAGCTTGGAAGAAAAATGTAGAGAGAATTCAATATCTTTCTTGGACTTCAAACCATGCCATTAAAGATGGCATATTCATCAATTAAGGCAAATATATCAAAGAAATTCTAAAGAAGTATGGCCTTAATAGTTTAAGCTATGTAAAAACTCCAATGAGCATGAACTGTGAGCTTGACATGGATCAAACCAAAAAGTCAACCCGTAAAAGGTATATTAAGGCATGTTTAGGCCACTATTATGCTTATATTTATATAGACCTGACATCACATTTATTGTATACTTTTGCACAAGATTCGTTATAACCCCCAAGAAATCAGACATCATTGTTGTGTAGAGAATATTTAAACATCGTGCTAGAACCCATGACCTCAGATTTATGATATTTAAGCATTGAAAACTTCAATGTTATAGGGTATTTTGATGTTCACTACATTGGTTACAAGGTCAATAGAAAGAGTCCTTTAGGTTCAAGACATTCCTCGAATAGTCGTTATACTCTTAGCATTACAAAAAATAGAATTCAGACGATCAATGCCCTTGTCCACTATTGCGGTTGAGCATATATAGTCATTAGTTCTTGATGTGCCCAAGTGTTATAGATCAACAAGTGACTCAAGGGCCTCAAACTAGATTATAAGAAAATATTTATAAGATATGAGTGCTAGAGTGCTACAAACATCATGAAAAATGCAGTATATCACTCATAGATCAAGCATATTGAAGTAACATCAATTCATTAGAGATCATATGGAGATATCTTTATAAACATGATGGCTGCTCATATGCAACTAGTTGATGCCTTTTCCAAGCCTCTGGGTTAATATCAATCCTACTTTATAAGTAAGGAACTAGCAATGATTGATATGGACACATGAATTTAGAGGGAGAAACTTCTCTTAGTGTTAATTTGTTTATGTGATTCAACGCAATTGACATCTAGAACGTATATTATTTCAAGGACTATGAAGCTAATGTTTTGGAAAAACAAAGTGCGCAATTTCTTGGTGGGTAAAGATCAATTAATGATCTCTCATTTACCAAAGGGAAAGTTTACAAAAACATAAAAGTGATTTAACAAATCTATTTTCAATCTTTCTACAATTAATTTTAATATCGTCTTAAAAATTTCTTTTACTCCCATGTTTGCTACTTTTCATTGTTGATCCTTTAACTAACTTGCACGTGTTGGAATCAATTGCAAAAAACCATCCTTTCTTATTCTCCTTAGTCATATCATTATCCCGAGCATATTACCCTCAATTGTTACATGTACTCCTATCACACCTGCTTATCCTCTCTCTAAATGCATTAATGCTCTCCCTTTAGAAACTCCTTCTTTCGTGCTTAAAGTTCTCTATGACTATCAAGTATTTCTTCATGGAAGTTCTCAAATCTCTCTCCAATGCCAAACAAAAGGGCCACATATATGGAAATTAAAGAAGTACAAGTCCCTCAAAGGCTGGATTCTTATGTTCTTAAAATTTCTTCTCATTAGTTCATGGATAATGATGAGGAGTATTTTAAGAAGTTGATGGATAGCAAGCTTATTGCATGTGTACCAATTGATCGGGAACTTTTCAAAAGTACGAACTTTAGGTTTTTTTGGTGCTAAACAAAATGAATTGCAAAGATATTTTCTGTGTTAGGACTGTTCCAAGTTGGTAAAGTTATTTATACTAAGTTAGGACTAATGAGCTTTGATTCTTTACCACAAAAGTTAAGGACATTGAATTCACCCTCGGTGCTGCCAACATTGAATAAATCTTTAAGTTGAAGGTCTATATGATCTGTGTTATCTCCACTGGAATAACCATAAACTATTGCCTAGAGACCTATGCTATAATTCCCGTCAATATAAAGAAGGGAAAGTAGTTCTCATATAATGGTCTATATATTAAACCTAAAATCTTTCATTACATCCTTATAGGAACTACATATCCTAGAGAAAACACTAATGATACTCTTTTGGACCCTGCGTAAGAGATGCTATTTCATATCCTTGAAGGGCATGACATCAATTTTGCCAAACTATTCCTTCGTTACACAGAAAAATTAGAGAAGCCTCATAAAATACTCCTTTACCTTAGCAAAACTTGCTCGCCAAGATCTTTGAGTATTTCAATGTGCTTATAGAGGATAAGGAACGTGTAGAAATACCCTATAAAACCTTCATTAGCAAGGCCAAACCTAAGTTCTTAACTCATCTCCACCGGGCATTGGGCACATGATGATGGGGCCTCTAAAACTAAACCCCCATCCAAAACTAACAAAAAATAAAGTCCTTCATCACCTCTTAAGGCACTCATCCTTACGATTGGCAGTCTGAGCTCAATAAGTGAATACATTAAAAAACGTTTACTACAATAAAGGGCATATTAGACTGAAATGGTTATGGAGATGGACAATATTAAATAGGAGAATAAAGGGCCCAAAACTATTGTGGGGGAGCTTATGAGGGAGGTATCTAAAAGGTTAGATGAGGACCCTAAAACCATTATCCAAGAGCTTCTCAAGCAAAGAAAGGTTTGATATTCAAAAGGGTGTAGTAGAGGTAGCACCCAAGGATCTCAGGGAACCTGTAACAGTCAGACCCTAAATCATGTTCATTTATTTAATTGAGTCATGTTATTCATTTTTCACATTCATTTATCTAATCTAGTTATCCCGGTTGGGAAAATTCATTTTTGGCCCTACTTTGCAATTCGAGTTTCATTTACGGAAAAAAAATTTCGGAGAAATTGATGTTAGGCCTCGATAATTATGATTTAAAAGAATAAATTATTTTTCATGATATCACGTTTAATTTCAAGCTATGGAAAATTTAATCGCGTAAGGTTCAATTTTCTTTCGGGCCCAAATTAAGCCCAATTTTGGCCCAACAGGTTCCTAACCCATTTGCTTATCTAATTACCATCACTAGGCCTTAATTATCATTAGCAAAAGCTGATTTCTTGTGCTTAATTTTCAGCCAAGCATTTATTTGCTTAAGTTTCATTTGCACCAAGCAATTTTTCTAGACACTTTCTCTCTCCTCTTCTCTCCTCCTTCTCTCTATCCCATGGCAGGAGCTCCTCCCTGCCCCATTATAGTGTTTTCCAGCCACTTTCCAGCAAGGATTTCAATCCCCAACCACCTCTCTCCACCGGCTATCATCTTCCACCCTCAAAATCACCAAATATCATCTCCATCTCCACTTGTTTCAAGCTCAAAGTAAGTGACTACAAACTTGTTCTTTGGATTAATGGTTTTTACTTCTTGTTTTGGTTGTTTTAATCATGGATCATGTTGTTTTGATTGAATTAAGAGTTATCTTATGACGGGTCATGATGGAGTTGAAGTTGGATTATGCTAGGGTTAGGGTTACTTCTTAATCATGCAAGTTTAGGATGTAATGATGGATTTTGGCATTGGTAATGAATATCAAGATATTTATGCTGATTTAGGTAAGTTAAAGAGTGATTTTAGTGGGTGGTTTTGTGAAGAAAAGATTGCAAATATGTGGTTATTAAGCTGTCAACAGACCTGAAACAGGGGTCAGTTTGAGAGAAAACTGGTATTACTTGGCACATCCAAAATTCATGATTTTTGGTGTAGTGATATCTTGATGAGTTAGATTTCAATAGGCTTGGAATTACTCAATTTGGAGTTGTGTGGACAAAGTTATGACCAATTTACTGAAGACTACGCAGAATACATTGAAAGTGGGAATATCTTTGAACAGTGGAATTTACGAAAAAACTGGTATTGATTGGCTCACTGAAAATCTGTGATTTTTAGTGTGTGGATAGATTAATGAGTTAGCTTTCACATGTCTTCTGAATTACCTTAATCCGAGTTCTGTGGAAAAAGTTATGTTCGTTTGGCTACGACTACGCGGATTGAACTAAAATGGTGCACATCTGTGTTCTACCCTAATTTTAGGGACTTTACTATGTGAATCATGCTTTGTATCCTGAATAAAAGTTTTAGTGGACATTAGGAGCTTTTCATATTGGGGTTTTACATCTTATTTGGAGGTTAGGAGTGAAAGAGATGGATTTTCTAATGCAGACCATCAATCTGTAATATGAGTGAATACAAAAATCGTGACATTTGGAAATATTTCTAGAAGTTCTATATAATTATGGGTATTGCATGGAAATTACAAAGTGTAGTGAGTTCAACAAGTTTAATTATGTGCAGAAGCTTACTTGGGTTGAAAACTGAGTTAAATAAGTATGAAAATACAATTTGGGAAGTGAGCAGAGTAACAACTCAAAATCAGTGTGCTTTGGACCAAGTTAGGGTGTTATATGAGCTTTTATGAACCTCACAGCACCCCTTATGGCATAAATCATTTGTCACCCATTTCAGAAGCATTAACCATTCTATTATCCATTTCAAAAGCATCACACTTTACATTATCCATTTCAAAATATCAGAACTCATGTTTCAATTATATCAATTGAAATCTTTTATTAGCAGCTCAATCATTGCAATTGGTCTATTTTATATTAGTTTGTTGTATCAATCAATAACCTTAACTGATTTATTTTTCAAATCATTTTGTTGTAACTTGCCTTATATTGAATCATTGGAATTGTAGTAAATTATGTCAGTGAACATGGTTTACTAACTACATTTACCTATAATTACATTTCTTTAACAGAATCGAGGCCTAATCTATTATTTTCCTTTGTGCATACGTATTATCAAGTGAAATATCATTTTAAAGACTTCAGGTACGTTCATTGCCTGTATCTTTAGAAATCAGCATGTATGTATCGAAATCGTAATGCTTTGGTAAGTACATTAATGAATCAGTTTAATCAGTGATTTATCACATAATTAGTGACCCTATCAGTTATCAGTTATAGGGCATTGCTCTTCAGTTACCCACGCAGCTTCAGGCCAGGTCCCCCGGTCGGCTTGGTAGGTGTACACCTATCCATAGATCATAACAGTATCAAGGGGTTCACTATCAGATAATAACTAGCAATGTAGTTTTATGCCATCTTATTCAGTGTTTTAACTTAAAATGAATTGCAAAGCAGGCCCAACCAGTATTTCAATGGTCATTTAACAATTCAGGAATGCATATACTAAGCTTCGACTCACAGTTTGAAATGCTTTTCATGTTTTGTTTTAGGCAAGTGTTCAGAGAATTGCCCTCATGCTAGCAAAGCAGCGGAAGAAGATAAGTTGAGCAAGGAAATCTCAGCAGTGATACAGTATAAGCATACTTTAAAGTTGTATTTTGAATTCTTCGGTGCATGAGGATGTAGATTACATGGTGAATTATCTTACTATGGTTTATAACCTTATATCGGTTAACGCTGGATTATGAATGGATGATGATGTGTGAGTGTTTACAGCTGAGGTTATGCTTAACTATATTAGTCCAGGACACATACTTCAAGCCTTGTCCTTTGGGACGGCAGTAACACCCCTATCGTTGGATTTATCAGATTACAATTGAGTGATTTATTAAGGAGAATATAAACAGTGGAACATGTTTAATTTGGAGGCGTTACAGATTTGGTATCAGAGCCAGGTTGAGATTTTCTTTATGGGATATAGAGTGTGGAGTTAAGATACTGAGAAGTTGGTTAGTGAGAAATGAAGATTATTATGATATCATGGGAGATTGTGACACTGGTAATGTCTCCCTATCTCACACATATTTTACTCGTATATCCTTTCTTGTTAGATGGATCCATATAAAATATATATAGTTTGATCTTAAGTAGCATATTTGATGGATATTTTGAATAACAAGTTGAAGGTGCTCCAATTCATTTAGGTAAGTACAGTCATATGAGCCACCCATCTGAATGGTATATCGTTCTTTTAGCTGAATTCGTTTATTTTTGGGATGTAAACTCTTGTACTCCAGGCATGTGGCCGGTAAAGTTGTGATCTCCAATGTGTAGCCGTTGAACTTAATTTGATATCCTTTTACACTTCTATTCAATACAGGAGATGTGATGTAAGGCTTTAAGCCTCGAAAATGGCTAGTTTGCAAGTGAAACTCTGTCTGTTTCGCCCCAGAAATTTAGGAATCACTAACACTCCTAGCCCTAGGGTTGAGGGTTGCTAGAAATGTGTCCTATGAAAGGCCCTTGGCTCATTTTAAGGTTAAATGTGCCCTATGAAAAGCCCTTGACTGATTTTGAGGTTAATTGCATAGGGAAAACCAAGTATGGGCGGAATACACAAGTTTAATCAACTTGGTAGTTTTGATTAGTGTACAAGGACCAACCTTGAAGTAACTTTTGTCCATGATCAATATGATTTATGCAAGGGTTTTCCATCCCAACTTTAAGTTTAAGGAGATATCTTTCATATGAAACAAGTTTCAAGTGGATTAGAGGTCATTTGGTTATTCAAAACTATTAGACAAGTCAAAGTTTGCAAATGAGGCAGAATCCTAATGCACAAGGTCGGAGTTTAGTCCACTTGTAGCCTATGCAGTCTATCAGATAGAGATGTTTTAGTTAGTTTCTGTCAAAGTACAAAAAGTAAGCTTTCCAAAGACCCATATTGCAGTACATTTGGAGACCAGTGGTTAATGAAATTTAGCCTAAAAGTCTGATGATGCAGACTGTTCAAGTTAGTGGATACATACAATTTTGAGCTTCTATTTCCTCATCATATGGGTGCCATTTTATGCGCTTCCCGAATCTAAGTGGCAATTATTTCAATATGCGTCATTGATTACGGATATTTTCTTCTGTAACCAAGAATCTCATCTAGGCGAGCTATAAGGGGGTTCTTGATGTAGTATCCCCTGAATTATAGGATTTCAGATAGGCTTGTTCTATGGTACATAAGTTTGAAGCCATTGACTACAGACTATTCCATATAAGAGAAACCAATGACACTTTAAAGAGACATTTTGCTTCAATCCAATGCAATTCAAGACTTGCTTAAATTGCCCAAACCCTTATACACAGTCCATTGATCCCCCTCCATCTGTGAAGTAGGCATTACGCTTGAAAATATTTCACTACACTTTCGGGTAACATACCATCTACTGCTGTCCTTGTTGGATTATCAACTGTTGGATACTCCTCACTTTGACCAGGGGCTTCATCTTTTATCTTCATGGCATCTCCCTATCAAATTGCATTGTCATTCACTCTCATGTTACATCTTCATCAGTTCTGGTCACCTTTTCCTCTTTTAAGAGCCCAATTGCTGCTAGTAGCTGGATTATGATTGGGTTGCCCCCATGTCAATAGACGATAATATTGTAGCACGCTTGAATAGAAGGCAGATCTTAGCTACGCTTTGTATAAAGGTTGGCTACTATCAAACTTGTGGAATCCATTGCTAAGGGGAACACAATGTGTCTACCTTTTTGGCTGATGCAACCTCAGTTTTCTATTAAAGATCACTTGCATAAAACTAAAATTTGATAATCAAAATCTTTGCCATGCATTTGTATTGCATCAGTGAGAAATTTTGATGAGTTACTACCCATTAGACAAATATCTTCAATTAATTCATACTAAAGCACTCTAGAGTGAACGTATGACCCAGTGGAACCTTTTCACTGTAGTAGAGGTTCCAGATGAAATAGGTGAACACTGAAACATTCTATCTAATGGGTGAAATGGATATTTGGTGGAACACTCTTATGAATAGGCTCTTAGGGCATGACTTTATTTGGAGCCGATTTGTAAAAGAACTAAGTACACCGCTCCGGATTGCTAAGTGGGAACTAACCAATGCACGAGGTGCGGTAGCCCAGAGCACTTCATTGTTGCCTATTCCCGAAGGCTGAAAGCTATAGGAAGGGCTCTAACCTTCAAGGCCCGCAGCTGTATGAAGGGCTTATATGTTGAGTAAGAAAGAAGCTGCCACCTTTGGTTCAGTGGTTACAGGAACTCCATTTCAATTTTAAAGCCCTTTTGTGTATTGCTTGCTTTAGTTGCCACTCAGTCATTTATATTCACCCGATCTGCCATGCAAGTGAACCTTGAGAATAAGAAGGCAGAAAGAAATTATGGAATCAAGTTATCCAACGACTCTAGAGTTGAATGTTCTACCTCTCACAAATTTGTTTCAATCACTATTGGTGGGATAGTTTTCCCTGGAGTTTTGATTCAATTTAACTCGTCAGACGTTGATATCATTCTGGAAATGAGCTGGTTGTGCACTTATGAGATCAAGATAGATTGTTAGGACCCTAAGGTTATTTGAAGAGATGAACAAGGGAGAGAAATATGTTTCATGGTCACAGAAAGGAAAAACTTTGTCCTTTAAATTCTGTTATGGAAACAAGTGAACTCTTATGTTAAGGATAAGTTGTGTATTGGTGTTATGCTATTAACATTCATCCTAAGGAAGGAAAAAGTAGAAGATATCCCCATAGTTTGCGAATCTATAGATGTTTTCCTAAAGAATTACCAGGAGTGCTTTACAAAGAGAAATTAATTACGAGATTGAATTAATCCCTAATGCTCAATCTATCTCTAAAACCTCATATCTTATGGCCCCAATGAAGCTTAAAGAATTGAAGTTTCAGTTAGATGAGCCATTACAGAAAGTATTTATCAAATCATCTACATGTTCCTTAATAGGACGCCTAATTCTAATTGTAAAGAAGAAGGATGAAACCTTGTGGCTATGTATTGTTTCAAGGAGCTGAACACGATCCCTATCCAAAAAAAAAAAAAATCGCCCCAAGTAGGTGACTTATTTGCTCACTACAAAGAACATGGGTCGTATCTCAGATTGATTTGAGGTCAAGGTACCATCAACTTAGGATTATACCTGAAGACATTACCAAAACCGCACTATGGACCATGTTTGGGTCATGATGAATTTACTGTAAAGCCTTTTGGCTTAACCAATGGCCCTGCGGCCTTTGCGGATCTTATGAATAGAGTTTCAGACCATATCTAGACAAGTTATGATGGTGTTTATAAAAAATATCTTGATATATCCAAGGACAAAGATGAGCATACTGTTCATTTGAGGACAGTGTTACAGACCTTGAGGGAGCATCAATTACATAGCAAATACAAGAAGCATGAGTACTGGTTAGAAGCAAATGTATTTTTGGAACATATGGTTCCAAAGGACGAGATTAAGATTGAATTGCAAAAGGTTAACGTAGTTACAAAGTGCTCAAGACCCACCAATACATTGAGATTAGAAACCGTTTGAGTTTAGTACGGAATCATCGAGTTTAGGAAAGATTTGACAAATATTGTACTCCTTGACCAATTTGTTGAAGAAAGCTACAAAGTTAGTAAGAAGTTAAACTGGTGGCCTATGCCTCCCAACAACTCAAGCCTTATGACAAGGATTACCTATCCATGATATGGAGTTAGCAGATGTAGTTTTTACAGTGAAAATTTGGAGACATTACTTATGTAGAGTACCATGCAAAATCAATACTGATCATCAACGCTTGAAGTATATCTTCTCTCAAAAGAAACTCAGTCGACATGAAACATCAGTTGTGGCAGATCCAATGTCAATCAAGATAGAGGAATATTATAGCAGATGCCTTGAATAGGATGGCACAACATACCTTAAACACTGTAGTGACTACTCAACTGAATCTCTTAAGAGAACTTGAGAACTTGGACATTCAATTAGTGTTGCACAGGAAGGCGAATGTACAAATGCCGACACCTACCTTACAGTCCTCTCTAATAGAGGAAATTAGAGTGAATCAGCATGATGATCCTAAGCTCCAAAGAATAGAGCAAAATCTTGAGAAAGGGATTCAATTTCAATGGATTTTGTCATGGAATTCCCTCAGATATAGTGTATGATCGAGATCAGAGATTTCAAGCCTGTTATGGCCAACACTTCAAAGAGCCTTTAAACTGAGATTGAACTTTTACAGTTCTTATCATCCTAAAATAGATGGGCAAGCATCTAAAAAATATCAATGGATCAACTCTTCTAAGTTGGAACCTGTAGTACTTCATGACCTACGACCAATATTTGCATTTGAAGAAAGTATGGAACTCCCAACAGTCAACGTTGTGATAGCACTAGCAGAGAACCCGTTATTAAACATCAAGACAAAATGATGGTAGACATTGATAACAAATCATCTTATGGGTTATGAAGATCTTCTCCAACATTTAATAAGGTGACACATATTAGAAGATTCTTGAAAATATCCTATTGAAAGCGATAGAAATGCCATGTTGATGAAAGAAGGAAATTCCTGGACTTTCATGTATATAACAAGGTTTTTCAGAAAGGTTCATTAATTAAGGGTGTAAGAAAGGTTCACCATACCAGTTCATTGAAACGTCGAATTCCATAACTTGTCTACCAGATCTGCCTATATAACGCAAATATGTGCATAACATGTTCCGTGTTGCTTACCTTACAACTCAGGTAGTACATTTCAAATTCTGACCATACTGTCATAATCAAATCCATTGCAATCATTGAGGGTCTTGTGTTTCAAGAACATCCAAGTCAGATATTAGATCACAGGATTAAACAGTTAATGATGTATATAGGAGCACCCAAATGATCAAGCTAAGTATTTTTGTGGTTTCTATAATTGAGAAAACAAGGAAAAGTAAAAAGGATAGTTCAAGGTTGTGTTTGAGATAATCCTTCCGGAGCCACTCAAACCAAACCTTGGGCAATCCCTGAACTCAACTAGGATACAGAAATTAATCACCACCAAGTTGAGAACGAGGGACCTAGAACACCCCTTGAGGATGCCACTCTCAAGATATAGAACTAGGGATTTATAAGGAAGAGAACAAACACTCTTTGTTTGAACTTGCTTTGTATTACTTGAATGACTTGATTTTTATCCTAAGCAACTCAATTTATGGCCTTTATATAGGGTAGGCCTTACATAATAAAAAGACATAACATTTCACGAAAAGATGTAAAGGAAAAAACAAAAAAAACAAGTACACTTTGCTGCTTGCTTCATTCGGATGCACCTAGGATGAAAAGGTGTGTCTCTTGGTGACTTTAGGTGTGAAAAAGAGGTAGCAGCAAAAGGAGATCCATGCACCTCTTAATTCACGCATTCAAGCCTTGCTAGGGAAGTAGGAACTCAGCTTTGTAGGAGGAGCAAGGCACCAAGGCCGAAATGAGGGAGGAAGAACCATGTTCACACGTTTGGCAATAAGTGTGTTCACACTTGCAGCAAGCCCAACTTCCAGAAGGCATATCTCTCCGAATACTCAGCCGAATTCCATGATCTTAGGCTTGTTGGAAAGCCCTAGATGTCTAGTTTCCAGGGAATATTCATTTACTGCAATTGGACTAGCCGAGGAAAAGTTATGGCCCAAATAGTGAAGGCTATCCAAACTACCCTGGGATAAAATACCGTGTGCTTGTGGGCCTAATTTGACCATCCAAATGAACTCCAATTTGGGTGTGGTAGGTCTTGTTAGAAAGATTATTCTTTAAGCTTGAATATGGTGAAGTGTGCAGGAAATTATGCCCTCCGGAGCTTGCTCAAAAAGATGGCCCAAACCGGGTCAATTTTTGGGTGAAGTGCCCAACGCACTGTTGGACTGTTTTAGTGCAATTCTGACCAGATTTTGGGCTCCCTTTGCTTCCTTGGAGCTTCCCTTTGAAATGCATGGTAGTTTTGATCCCCATTTGGAAGTCCCTTTTGGATAAGGCACTTTGAAATTCGAAATAAACTCCACAAAGTGTCTTGTGTCATGGAACTCAAATAATGGGACCAAATATAAGTGTTTCCATGCATGATCTCGTTTGGTCATTTCCTCCCTTGAAGTTGAGCTTGAGGAATGAAAATAATGCATATGGAAATATGCATCATACTCCCCGGGTTGATTGGAGTTTGTCCTCAAACTCAAAAGGTCTTCGCTCTTCTCATAAAAGGGGTCAATCTTGTGAAATGTGGTTCTTTGTGGGGAAAGGCCATAGGACATCTTTGGAGGGAGAGCAAGGCCATGGGCTGGATAAAAGGGGAAGAGGGGAAGGTCAATTTTGTGCTAGATGGATCTTGGTGGAGGGAGACCGTGGGAGATTTCTTGTGGGAACACATGATGGAAGGATTGTAGGAGGGGAGTGAGTAGGGGGTGTGAGTGGGTAGGGGGTTCCGGCGTGGTTTGGATAAGTATCAAGTCCTTAAAGGGTTCAAACTCATGGTGTTGGGACTTGAGAAGGGTGGTGAGAAAGACATCCGTATGAGGGTTGTCTTTGGGTTTTGGAGAGGGGGTGGGCTTGAGAGGGGTCAAGGTGATTTTCTTTTGGTCTTTGTGGAAGGTATAAGTGTTCATCCGACCATCATGGATGACACTTCTATCAAATAGCCAAGGTCTTCCCAAAAGGATATGACAAGCATCCATGGGAACTATATCACACCATAGCTCATCTTTGTAGTTTTTACCAATGGAGAGAGAGACGAGGCATCTGGTAGAAATTTGCACACCTTTGCCTTGGTTTAACCATTGGATAGTGTAAGGCTTAGGATGGGGTGTGGCTTTGAGCTTGAGCTTGTCTAGCATGGTCTTGGAGGCAACATTAGCACAACTACCTCCATCTATAATAAGTGAGCATACGTTCCCTTCAACGGTGCACCTTGTATGGAAAATAGCTTCTCTTTGTTCCAAGTTGTCTTGGGTGGTAAAACCACTCAAGGCTCTTCTAATGACCAACAATTCTCCTTCATCGAGGCCTTCTTCAACTTCTTCCACATTTTCCACCAAGCAATCTTCTCCTTCTTCTTCTTCATGTGGCTCCTCAAAGGAAGCTCGGTACTCGGCAAGAGTCACTATCTGTTTGTTAGGACATTCGGATGCAATATGTCCTAGACCTTGACATCGAAAGCAACAGATTTTGTCATTGGGCTTTGCAGGCACCTTTGTGGAGGGTATAGAGGTGGCAGGAGGGGTATTTTGGGGCTGTGAGGGGTTTTGAGGTTTAGGAGGAAAGTAAGAAGGCTTTTGAGAGGGGAAAGGCCGAGGAGTGAGTTTAGAAATGGGGCTCTTTCCTATAGACTTTTTTGTTACTCTACTTTGTAAGCAAGAGAACTCAAGTCATCTAAGGAAGTATATGGATGTAATTCAATTACATGAGCAATAGACTCATCCAAGCCACTTAGGTACCTTACCATTGTTTGGGCATCATCTTCTCTCAAGTCGCATTTGAGTAAGAGTTGTTCAAACTCCCAGGTATACTCTTCGACACTCTTAGAGCCTTGCTTGAGGTGATGCAACTTGAAGTAGTTGTCTTGGATGTAATGGGAGGGAAGGAACTTGGCCTTAAGTTTGTCTTTCATCTTGGCCCAAGTTCTAATCTTTCCTTTACCATTTCTCGCTCTCTTGGCCACAAGGTTGGCCCACCATATGGAAGCGTACTTCGGGAGCTTTAGGGCCACTAGCTCACTTTCTTGTCATCCTGCACCTCCTTATACTCAAAGACATGTTCCACGGTTTGAAGCCAATCAAGAAAATGATCGGGATCCATTTTGCATTCAAATTCGGGAATGTTGACTCTAAAGTCGCCAAGGCCATTCCGTTGGCTTCTTCTTCTAGGGGTTTCTTCATCACTTGAGTTCACAATATAGCTCCTCTCTTCTCTCTCGGATTCATCCGAGTATACATGAGTGCGTGAGTGAGAAGGGCTTCGGGTCCATCTCTTTTTCTCTTCCATAAGTTAGGCAATTTAGGCTTGGAGGAATTTTACTTGCGCTTCCAACTCGTCAACCCGCTCTGGGGTACAGCTAGAAGACATTTTACCGTGTTTAGGATTGAAGGAAGGTTGTTTAAGAGTTGCAGGGATAAGGAGGGGCACGGTCGTGCCTATAAGCACAGTGGCACCGTGCCAATATTCTGGATGAAACTGAAGGCAGAAAGAGACGTGGCACGGTTGTGTCTGGGCGCACGGGGGCACTGTGCCAATGCTCTGTCTTTGGTTTCTCACAGGTTTGCTGATTTGTGTATTTTTGTGTTTTGGCTTTTGGGATGTATTTGGCTGGGTTCTTGGTTACTTGACAACCTTGGCTCTGATACCAAATGATGTATAGGTGAGCACAATTGACCAAGACAAGATGTGTTTTGGTTTTTGAGGGGTAAGAACAAATTAAAAATGAGAGAAGGATAGTTCAAGTATTTGACTAGAGATAATCCAATTGGAGCCACTCAAGCCAAATAGCTTGGGCAATCCCTTAACTCAGTCTAGGATATAGAAGTTAATCACCACCTAGATGAGGGAAGGGACTTAGAACACCACTTGAGGATACTACTCTCAAGATATAGAACTAGGGATTTATAAGGAAGAGAACAAACACTCTTTGTTTGAACTTGCTTTGTATTACTTGAATGACTTGATTTTATGCTAAGCAACTCAATTTATGGCCTTTATATAGGGTAGGCCTTACATAATGAAAAGACATAACATTTCACGAAAAGATGTAAAGGAAAAAAAAAAAAAAAAAGTACACTTTGCTGCTTGCTTCATTCGGGTGCACCTAGGATGAAAAGGTGTGTCTCTTGGTGACTTTAGGTGTGAAAAAGAGGTAGCAGCAAAAGGAGATCCATGCACCTCTTAATTCACACATTTCAGCCTTGCTAAGGAAGTAGGAACTCAGCTTTGTAGGAGGAACAATGCACCAAGGCCGAAATGAGGGAGCAAGAACCATGTTCACACGTTTGGCAATAAGTGAGTTCACACTTGCAGGAAGCCCAACTTCCAGAAGGTATATCTCTCAGAATACTCAGCTAAATTCGATTATCTTAGGCTTGTTAGAAAGCTCTGGATGTCTAGTTTCAGGGAATGTTCATTTGCTGCAATTGGACCAGCCGATCAAAAGTTGTGGTCCAAATAGCGAAGGCTGCCCAAACTGCCCGGGGCTAAAATACCATGTGCTTGTGGGCCTAATTTGACCTTCCAAATGAACTCCAATTTGGGTGTGGTTGGTCTTGTTAGAAAGCTGATTCTTTAGGCTTGAATATGGTGAAGCGCGCAGGAAATTATGCCCTCCGGAGCTTGCTCAAAAAGATGGCCCAAATCGGGTCAATTTTCGGGTGAAGTGCCCAACGCGCTGTTGGACTGTTTTAGCACAATTTTGACCAGATTTTGGGCTCCCTTTGCTTCCTTGGAGCTTCCCCTTGAAATGCATGGTAGTCTTGATCCCCATTTGGAAGTCCCTTTTGAATAAGGCACTTTGAAGTTCGAAACAAACTCCACAAAGTGTCTTGTATCATGGAACTCAAATAATGGGACCAAATATAAGTGTTTCCATGCATGATCTCGTTTGGTCATTTCCTCCCTTGAAGTTGAGCTTGAGGAATGAAAAGGATGCATATGGAAATATGCATCAGTTAAGTATCAAGCAGATACCTTAAATCAAATTGCCTTAGACAAATCATACCTTCCTAAGAAGCTACTTGGGAAACTGAGTAAGAAGTGAAAGCCAAGTATTCTTATTTATTTGAAGTCGCCTTGCATGATAGTCAAAGTTCATAAGTTTCGAGGATGAAACTCTTTAAGGGGGGAATGCTATAATAGCCCGACCCTAAATCATGTTTATTTATTTAATTAAGCCATGTTATTTATTTTTCACATTCATTTATCTCATCTAGTTATCCCGGTTAGGAAAATTCATTTTGGGCCCAACTTTGCAATTCGAGTTTCATTTACCGAAAAAAAAAAATTCGGAGAAATTGATATTAGGCCTCGATAATTATGATTTAAAAGATTAAATTATTTTTCATGATATCACATTTAATTTCGAGCTACGGAAAATTTAATCGCGTACGGTTTAATTTTCTTTCGGGACCAAATTAAGCCCAATTTTGGCCAAATAGGTTCCTAACCCATTTGCTTATCTAATTACCATCATTAGGCCTTAATCATCATTAGCAAAAGCTGATTTCTTGTGCTTAATTTTAAGCCAAGTATTTATTTGCTTAAGTTCCATTTGCACCAAGCAATTTTTCAAGACACTTTTTCTCTCCTCTTCTCGCCTCCTTCTCTCTACCCTATGGCAGTAACCCGTCCCTGCTCTATTATGGTGTTATCTAGCCACTTTCTAGCAAGGATTTCAATCTCCAACCACCTCCCTCTACCGGCTATCATCTTCCACCCTCAAAATCACCAAATATCATCTCCATCTCCACTTGTTTCAAGCTCAAAGTAAGTGACTACAATCTTGTTCTTTGGATTAATGGTTTTTACTTATTATTTTGGTTGTTTTAATATCAATCATGTTGTTTTGATTGAATTAAGAGTTATCTTGTGATGGATCATGATGGAGTTGAAGTTGGATTATGCTAGGGTTAGGGTTACTTTTTAATCATGCAAGTTTAGGGTGTAATGATGGATTTTGGCATTGGTAATTAATATCAAGATATTTATGCTGATTTATATAAGTTAAAGAGTGATTTTAGTGGGTGGTTATGTGAAGAAAAGATTGCAAGTATGTGGTTATTGAGCTGTCAACAGACCTCAAATAGGGGTCACTTTGAGAGAAAATTGGTATTACTTGGCACATCCAAAATTCGTGATTTTTGATGTAGTGATAGCGTCATGAGTTAGCTTTCAATAGGCTTTGGAATTATTCCATTTGGAGTTGTGTGGACAAAGTTATGACCAATTTACTGAAGACTACGCAGAATACATTGAAACTGGGAATAGCTTTGAATAGTGGAATTTACGAAACAACTGGTATTGATTGGCTCATTAAAAATTTGTGATTTTCTGTATATGGATATATCATTGTGTTATCTTTCACATGCCTTTTGAATCACCTTAATCCGAGTTCTGTGGAAAAAATGATGATCGTTTTGCTACGACTACGCGGATTGAACTAAAATTGTGCACGTCTGTGTTCTATCATAATTTTAGGGACTTTACTATGTGAATCATGCTTTGTGTCCTAAATAAACATTTTAGTGGACATTAGGAGATTTTCATATTGGGGTTTTACATCTTATTTGGAGGTCAGGAGTGAAAGATATGGATTTTCTAATGCAGACCATCAATCGGTAATATGAGTGAATACAAAATTCATGACATTTGGAAATATTTTTAGAAGTTCTATATAATTATGGGTATTGCAAGGAAATTACAAAGTGTAGTGAGCTCAACAAGTTTGATCATGTACAGAAGCTTACTTGGGTTGAAAACTGAGTTAAATAAGTATGAAAATATAATTTGGGAAGTGAGTAGAGTAATAACTCAAAATCAGTGTCCTTTGGACCAAGTTAGGGTGTTGTATGAGCTTTTATGAACCTCACAGTACCCCTTATGGCATAAACCATTTGTCACCCATTTCAAAAGTATTAACCATTCCATTATCCATTTTAGAAGCATCACACTTTCCGTTATCCATTTCAAAATATCAAAACTCATATTTCAATTATATCAATTGAAATCTTTTATTAACAGCTCAATCATTCCAATTGGTCTATTTTGTATCAGTTTGTTGTATCAATCAATAACCCTAACTGATTTATTTTTCAAATCATTTTGTTGTAACTTGCCTTATATTGAATCATTGGAATTGTAGTAAATTATGTCAGTGAACATGGTTTACTAACTACATTTACCTATAATAACATTTCTTTAACAGAATCGGGGCCTAGTCTATCATTTTCCTTTGTGTATACGTATTATCAAGTGAAATATCATTTTAAAGACTTCAGGTACGTTCATTGCCTGTATCTTTAGAAATTAGCATATATTTATCGAAATCGTAATGTTTTGGTAAGTACATCAATGAATCAGTTTAATCAGTGATTTATCACATAATTAGCGACCCTATTAGTTATCAGTTACAAGGCATTAACCTTCAGTTACCCACGTGGCTTTAGGCCGAGTCCCCCAGTCGGCTTAGCAGGTGTACACCTATCCATAGATCGTAGAAGTATCAAGGGGTTCACTATCGGATAATAACTAGCAATGCAGTTTTACATCATCTCATTCACTATTTTAACTTAAAATGAATTGCAAAGCGAGCCCAACCAGTGTTTCAATGATAATTTAACAATTCAGGAATGCATGTACTGAGCTTCGGCTCACAGTTCGAAATGATTTTCATTTTTTGTTTTAGGCAAGTGCTTAGAGAATTGCCCTAATGCTAGCAAAGCAGCGGAAGAAGATAAGTTGAGCAAGGAAATCTCAGCAGTGATACCGTATATGCATACTTTAAAGTTGTATTTTGAATTCTTCAGTGTATGAGGATGTAGATTACATGGTGAATTATCTTACTATGGTTTATGAACCTTACACCGGTTAATGCTGGATTGTGAATGGATGATGATGTGTGAATGTGTATGGTTAAGGTTATGCTTAACTATATTAGTCCAAGACACATACTTTAAGCCTTGTCCTTTGGGACGGCAGTAACGCCCCTATCATTGGATTTATCAGATTACAAGTGAGTGATTTATTAAGGAGAATATAAACAGTGGAACATGTTTAATTTGGGGGCGTTACAGAACCATCGCTTCAAGAGCGTGATGTAGAGTAGAAGTAGTCAGAGCTTGTGAGGGATAAGAAATAATAAAAAGAAGTAAAGCAATAAGAAGAAAAGGAGAAGCTTGTTACAACATCTACTAAGCAACATTACGCCACCTTCAACACCCCATCTAAGCCCGGTAAGAAGCTAATTGATATAGTACCCCTTCAAGCCATCCCTATATTAGGTGAGTTTCCTTATCCAATCTCAGTTCTAAAAAAAATGTTTTGAGTTTATTGGTGCTTAACAATAATACTTTTGATAAACATTGCTTTATAATGTTGCTGCTCACTTGATAGCTTGGCATACATTATTAGAGACTGTAATCTATGCTACTTGAACTTAAATGATCTATATGCCTAATAGCCTTAGAATATGATATCAAGCTTGTTGGCTGCTGTGATTACATTATGATATATTTGAAAGACAAAGTAGAAGAATACTTCATGGGATTAAATGTATATTTCATGCTTTGATTATTGTTTTAAAGGGGATAAAATTCCTATTGGACTTGATTGCATATTCAATAATATTACATGATAACAAATTTTACCTTTCACTAAAACTCAGGAGATTGAAGAGGTTCCTCCATATGATGTAACTAAAATTTTAGATGCTCATATATGTTTTGAGTTCAAGGGACATTTGTTATAGTAGGTGTCATTTAATCGTGTCATGTATTATTACTTGAATTCCATTTATATGTTTAAATAATCAAAACTAGCCTGCATGATAAGTACCTTAAGTCACTAACTACCTAAAGCTCTAACGCTAGAGCTTGAGGCCCCTAAACTATCTTATTCAAGGGTGTTGACATGCACATCAAAGTACAACCCTCCTTATTGCCATAAAATATTAACAACTTGGAAGGTGCTTAAAATGCATTATATGAGACTCTGATCAATTTCATTGAATCTAGCAATTACATACAAGTGCAATATTGATATATACAAAAGAAATATTGATAAGTGCCGAGAACGTGAATCATTAGGGGTCTTTGCTGTCATTTCTTAAGGAATTACGTGCCTTAGAGTATGATTTGTATCCGTATTCCCATTTCACATTTCTGTATGCTTGCTTGATGAATTTTGTAGGTTCGAAGACCTTTTTGACCCGGCATTGAACCTTAAATGATGATATTTGGCTCACCACTGATCACCCCGGTCACATTTTTCAGCGGGGCCAAAGAGGAAAGAAAAACTTTTGAGACAAAGGCAACCACGAAGGATCCTTGGTGGAGGCCACAGTCCGTAGTGGCTTCTAACTACCATGCCTCATCAAATTCTCTTGATTTTGTGATTGAGAATGCTCAATTGCTGCTATTTAAAGGCATACTTAGCTGCTGTCTTGATTCCCACGTGTTGAAGCTGGAAGCTCTTGCTAGATTATCCGACATTAGAAGGGAATCTCTCACCCATAATATCACTAATCTCTTATAGTTCATCCCATTTTAATCATTTGGAGCAAAAAGAAGATTCATGAAAGGAATTTGCCAATGGGTGCTTTAAAGATTGGAAGATCATTTGAAAATTTCCATTTGTGGCTAAGCATTTTCTCTCCTTTGCTTATTAAACTCCATTTAGATTTGTTCAAGGAATATTCATGTTTTGTTTGAACAATTTCAATTTTGGTTACAATGAACATGAGTTAGTAGTATAGTCTAGGGATTTGTTTGCCAAACAATGTTGTTAGATTCTTAATTTTATCAAAATCTCGTGCTTGATCTTATTTAGTTGATTTAATCTCTCTTTTATTTGCTTGAGTGTGAATGATTTAGGCCAAATTGGTTGCATTAAACTAGATAGTGGGATGAAGTACCAAATGGAGAAAGTCATTACCAGATTAACATAACTGTAGTTAACTTAGTGGTTCTTAAAAGAGAATTGCATGTTGAGATAAAAACTGGCAATAAAGATCCTTAACTTAGACCAAAAAAAGAGCCTCTCAAAGAATAGTAATTGAATTAGCTTAAGTAATTCAATTTATTTTGAGAGAAAAGATTGAATTATGTTTAGTTGTTATCCTTTGAGAGAAAAGCACAAGCTCTATTCATATATCTAAATCATTAAAGGTAAAACAAATCCCTAGATGTTTTTCATTAATACATATCCTATTTAGTTACACAGAGTGCATCCATTTAGACAAATAATCCATTCGATAACTTATTTCGCTTTAGCATTTCGGAAGGATAAAACTCGATAGATTGCGTTAGTCCCTGTGAACAATATTTAATCTAGACTACAACACTTGTGCGCTTGTGATGTGTGCCAAGTTTTTAACGCTATTCTCGGCAAACAAATTTATCAAATGTTGAGTTAGACCTTAAAAGATTGACTAAGCATTTCTCTATTTAGTTTCTTATTTGACCTGGTAGTGTCTATGTTAGTGCTTGTAAGATCTATCCCCTTTTATGTGAAGTTCATTTCCATACAAACTTGATCTCGAGGTAGAGAGGACTTCTCCTTTAAGGAGGAAGAAACAAAGGCTCAACGGGCATTACCTAATATGGCCCATGGAGTAGGAGATAAAAGAAGGACGCTTCGGGATTTTATTACCCCAGGGGATCTAGGGCATCATATCCAATATTATCCGTCCTAATGGGGAAGCTCACAACTTGGAGCTCAAGCTAGCCCTTATCTAATTATTGCAACAAGCACAATTTGGTGGTGCTCAATGGAGGATCCAAATCTACACCTCTTGATCTTTTTAGAGGTGTGCAATACTTTGAAGCTTAATTGAACCTCTATTGGAACCATCTACCTTTGATTATTTCCTTTTTCACTCAAGGATAAGGCATAACGGTGGCTCCATTCATTGCCTTCTCTGTTGATTACTATCTGGGATGAGCTCATTAGGCCATTTCTTACCAAAACTCTTCCCACCTAGCAAGACAACAAGCTTCAGGAATTAAAGTACCACCTTCTCCCAAAGGGAATGTGAGACATTCTATGAGGCTTGGGAGCAATTTAAGGATTTGTTCTAGTTATGCCCTCACTATGGACTCTAAAAGTAGATGATAGTGTAAACCTTCTGTAATGGAGTCACTCAACTCATGCTATCAACAAGTGATGCGTTGAGGGGCGGCACCTTGATGAGTAGCATAGGGGAGGAAGCCAATAATTTGACTGAGGAGAGATGGCTCTCAATAACTACCAATGGTCTAATGAGAGAGGTCAACCCAAAAATGTTAGAGGTAACTTCGAAGTTAATGCTCTTACTTTACTTTTTACTAAAATAGATGATATAGCTCAAAGATTGGATGACCTGAATATGAATGATACTAATTCAAAAGCCCCTCTCTCATGATATAAAATTTGTGGTTTCATTGAACATTTGACTGTGAATTACCAAGTTGGGGATCTTTTTTGCCTAAGATACTAGTCAATGAGTCAATTATGTCAATAATTTGAACCCGAGACCGACCAATTATCCTTATTTCAATACCTATAATCTGGGTCAGAGGAATCAATCTAATGTCTCATATAAGTCTAACCCTTCCATGCCACAAATGAATGCTTGACCACCTCCAGGTTTCAAAGGCCTCCTTTTCTACAACAAGCTTTCCAAAAGTCTAGTTTAGAGGTCATGATAGAGAGTATGCTTATGAAACAACAAAAGATGAGTATATTGAGTAATTAGCCTCTAAGGTTGATGTACTTGCTACTCACAATAAGGTGTCAGAAGTTCAAATTGCCTAACAAGCTTGCTCTTCTTCTACACCCTCCGATAGACTTTCTAGTAAACCCGAGCCTAACCATATGGAGTTTAAGTATCCACCTCCCCGACAATGTGACCCCTTATGAATTGTTGGACTTTCCCTTTTGTTAGGGTTTTTATATCTTATTTTTTTATTTTGAAATCTGAAAATGGTAGTTTTATAGAAAAAAAAAAATCAGGAAGTGGATCTTGGTCCTAATCCAGGAGATCGGTCATGTTCCTATCATGATCCACGATAGTAGCTACTACTTGTATGAGCAATAAGGTGCCTACCTAATTTGGGAACCCGTTTGGGTTCCTAGGCTAAACCAAGGCCAAGTTCTTGGTCCAAATAGGTACACTATCTTAGATAACAATAGTTCTACTGAAAATAAAAAGAACAAAAAATAAGAAGATAAAAAGACGAAACAGTAATTATGCATCAAATAAAGTCACAGTGAGCTTTGGGAAAAACTTACAAAGCATGTCACTTTTTAAAGCAAAACATACTGATACAGACAATCAAAGAGACGATTGATTTTGCTTCAAAAATAGGTTTTCGAAGGGATCCTAAGTGATCTTTACTATGAGGACCATCTTGACTCCTTAGTCTCAAACTAAGAATCTAGATTCAGAATGATGGTACGATGATGTAATGGGATGCAGCACATCACCTTCCGTCATCACTTACAATGTCTACTAGTCAATATGGGAAATCTAACTTTTAGTCACAGTAACACTCATCCAACATATTAATACAAATCGTAGTAAATCATATAAAAGGTAGAAACTTTAGTTGAATGCAAACAAAAGTAAAGTAAATAAGTTACAGTGGACAAGGGACAAACTAAAGATTGCATCTTTGGTACCTTAGAATCAAAAAAATTATAACAGAGAAATTGAGTAGAAAAGTAGAGGAAGATAGAGTTTTTGCCTTTATAATAACGCACTTGATTTACGTGCAAACCTAGCAATATGATATCTTTTTAATAGGTGACCCAATTTTCTCTCTCAATACCTCCAATGTGTACAATATTTGTCTCCTAAATTGATGCTCTCCTCTGTGTAATTTTTTGATGTGTTCTGACACTAAATTCATTTAGTGCCTCTACCCTCTCAGCGAAGCCCCCTATTTATCGTCCATAAATAGAGAGTCTGAATCGATTTAGAGAAAGGAAACCTAATCCTAGTCCCATTAAGGTTAATCTAAACAGGTGCACTAATTTAGTTAGGATTCTGAGAAATTAGTCTCTATAAACTAATTAGCATAAAATTCTAGTTAATTAATCCCATTTAGACAGAAAATAACTCGAAGAAGCAAAGAAAATTATGGAGCCCGACTAGTTCCCATTAAGAGGATGCAACTTGACTCTTGGTATGGTCAAGTCATATTGAGCATGAATCCATATGGGTTCCTAGGTTGGACCACAGACAACCCAAATTGTTTTGGCCATAACTTTCACATCCAACCTCCGTTTTGAGTGGTTCGTTTTTCTCTGAAAGTTTATGGGGTCTAGTTTCTAATAAAACTAATTTCATAATTTTTAGGTAAGTGTAGAGCAATATAAGAGTAATGTTATAAATCGGTGTCATTTTTAGCACAAGCCTAAATATTTGACTTATATCTTTACTACTGCTTATTGTACTTTCATGCATAATATGTCATCAGAACATTTGTTAAATGAAGAATGTTGATACCTAGACTTAATAATTTTGCATTCCTTAGTGTGGATCTCAATTGGACACCAAACACTATCGATTTAGCCTATCGAGGGCGTTTTAGGCTCTGTTAGTCTTTTGCACTTGTATTCAAGGATTACTCTACTGGGCCCCCAAGTACACAAGTTAGGGTATAAGTTTTATCATTAGGCAATTAAAAATACTATGCCATTTTTAGGTGTCTACAGTTAGCTTCCACTTTGGCATAGTGGTAGTAAGCCGAAGGTCAAAATAAAGGTCTTTTCTTATAGTTGCCTATTTAGCAGTGATGATGTGATACCAGTGGAAGTCCGATTCTATTAGGAGTCAGTAATAATCCCATTGTGCTGTAAGTCAGTGGTCCTAAAATGTCTTATTGTCCCAGGACTTAGCAGTGAACCTTATTAGTGTGTATGCCTGAAGAACTATGGCTAGATTCCTAAGAACATGGTGCCATCTAAACCTAAAGACCTATAGCCAGATCCTTATGAACTTGTTGCCGTGTCAGCCTAAATTCTTATAGCTAGGTCCCTATGAACTTGATGGCATTTGAGCCTGAAGATTTATCCCTACAGACCTTGTGCCTAAGATAGTGAGATATCACATCTTCAATTTAACCTTTTTACGAATTGGGTGTTGAAGTCACCTCCTTCTAATGGGATATTGCTGAATTCTAAAAATGTCTTGGATGTTGAGGCATCTTTCTATGTTAAGATAAAAAGGATGGGGCATCCTCTATTGGTAGAACCTCTTGGACTTTATTACCTGATAACCTGAAGTTGGGTTGATGTCCTTTCTATAAGGATGCTTACATAAAGCCCTCTTGAGGATGGAGCCCCCATTTTGACTGAGTCTAATTGAGCGAGGGTTAAAGTTTAGATGTCTTATATGGTAGCTATTGATGCTGTCTTGAGAGCCTTTGATGTAGATTCATGGATAACCAGGGCTGTGTGCCCTTCCTATAAGGTCACTAAAAAGGGTGATTATACTATTTTACAATCCACAGTTCCCAAGTGATCAAGGCAGAGGGAGGTCTAGTAAATAAGTTAAAGACCCACGTAATAACACATGTACAATTACTATCCTAAGATAAACTATGCTTTTATGCTAAGTACACAGAGTTATTTATGCTAATTACGCTTACTGAACCTTGTATGTAGTAGGTGAATGTCTTATACTAAGTTTGAGGTCCACTGGATAACACCGATTAAGGTCTATGTGACTGATGGGTTAGGCCCGATGATGCTCTATTGGATGAAGGGTAAAAAATTAAGTGCTTGCTAGGTTACTCCAGGTCATGGGTTATGAATTGTCCAAGATCAAAAATAATTCTTTTAATGAAGGCATGTTTTTTAATTTTGCATTAAAGTGCTCTTGTTTTGAAGAAGCCCCCAAATTTTTTGTTTACTGTAACAGAAGCCCTAGATGTGCAAGAATAGTGGGAGTTGAAGATGCTTCTACAAATTTTAATTGGATTACCCCAACTCCAATAAAATAAGTGTGATGCGGGAAATATTTGCTAGTTGCTAAACCCTGGTTGTGTAGGGATGTGCCAAGCAAAGGTACTTTGTTGGTGCCGCCCAAAGTTCCCTCTACCTTGGTGTAAAGAATGTGGTTATCTCATTGGCGGGAAAAATTTACCATAATGGAAGCCCTAATTGTCTAAGGAACATAGGGGAACCTCTTATATTGTATAATGGGTGAATGTCCACTTCTAAAGGTTAAGAATATGGAGGGAGCATGCACTCTTGACTTTGTAATCATGGTTGAGACAAAAGTCTTGAATTTTTCTAATAAAGATAAGGTTAAGGGATATGATGATTGAGAAGAAGGGGTAAAGTGGGTAAATTATTTATCTATGTCTGATTTGATGGGTGTAAGCAATAGAATTCCTCTTTGTCAACAAAAATAAGGTTTTATTTTCACTCTCTTTTTGCCGAGCCAACCTTTTCGAAATTTTAGGCCAACCACTCTTTTCCCTCTTTTTTTAGAGCCTAAAAGACTCAATTAAGATGTTTCTTTATGGAAAAAATCTTCGTGGTCAGGCCTCACAGGCTTACCTATCTATCCAATATTGAATCAGCTAGTTACAGTTCAAGAGTGAGAACATACAGCTTAAAGGAGGGACGCCTCCAGGAGGACTTTTTAAACGAGGCTTTATGGTTAATGACCCAAAGGAAAGGAATTGGCTGTTAAGGCTCAAACAAGCCTTATGAAATCCCCAAGTGTGCAAGGGTGATGAAGTTAGTGCAAATCAACAATTTTTTCCTATCTCCTTATTTTTTTCTTTGTTTCTTGTCCTTTTTTAGTTTCTCCTTTCCCCTTTAGGCCAGACCTTTTGGTTCAACCTTTTTGTATTGCTGATTTTCATATCACCTACGACACATGCCCACTCCTGAGTTAGGTTAGATGAGGTTGTGAAAGAAACATACTCATTTGAAGGCTCAAAGGGGTTTTTAAGTGGCCGCTTATCGGGTTTGATAAAGGTATTAATGCTAGTTGCGGCCACCTATCCTAGGCATATCCTTTAAAGCTGCATGACTTCTTGTAAGAAGTTTTTGATCTTTCCCTTTTTTCAGATGATGGATTGAAATCCCTATAGTCTATTGGGATTGAAGGGAGAGAAGGGGATGGGAGGGAGGGGAATAAAGGGTAATGAACACTTAGTCCCCTTGTTTTGGAATATTAAATAAGGGGGAAGGAAGGGGAACTATGGGGAGCATTTCACCCTCGCCCCCTCCCCCCTAATTCCTCTCATTTTTATTCACCCCTAGAATAAGGGGGAAAGGAGGGGAAAGAAAGATTTTTAATAGTTCTCCCCCTTCCCCTCCATCCCCTCTTACAACATATCCAAATAAGGTGAGCACAAATCACCCCCCATCCTTCCCTTCCCCTCTATTACCTTCCCCTATCTTCCCCTCCCATCCCGCTTTCTATTTCAATCCAAACAATATGTTAGTCTGTTTTAATTATTGTTCTCTCTCCTTTTGCCTAGCTCGTCTTCTAAGGTTTTTGGACTGGTCCCTCTTTTTTTTCTCTTCTCTTTTTTTTCTCCATTTTTTAAATTGGATTTGTCATAGGACCAAAACATTCTAGAAAAGAAGGATATGAGAATATACAAAAGAACTAATGGACAAGATTATTTTATTAATAAATTAAGGTTACATTAGACTTGGCTTCATGATGTGAAAGAGGGTGAATGACTCTAAGACTCAAGACATAATTATAAACTAAGCGTGACATGACATCCTCTAAACCAACAGAACTCAAGGTCACTTGTGTGCAGTCATTTCGCATTTGGGTTCAACTACGCACATTATGTAAACAGATGAGCCCTACTTTTTGCTTTGTGGTATAAAATGGCTAGAAGCTATTATGTAAGCCAAATGGGTTGTTGTCCTTGTCAGGTACTTGAGCATAGGTAGTTCCAAAAGGGATGTATTTGGTGTAGTAATCTAAAGCATTCACCTCCTTACTTGTGGAGCCTTTGTCATTCTTACCCCCTTTTAATTGTTACCCTTTCAAGTGTTTGTGGCTTTTATGGGTGTTTTTAGCCAATTCTTCTTCTACAAGCATGCCAGCATTCCTTAATATTATGAAGTTCTCAAATGGTGTGAACTTTATATGTTGCCTATATGTGCGCTAAAGGTTTCTAATAAATAACCTCACTTGATCAACCTTTGAGGGTCGATCCACCATATAGGTAGCCTTTGTGAGCAAAGAAGTCAGAAAATTGTTCTTTTTCTATGTACTGTGTCAATTCTAAGACTCTAAGTGTAGGTGGTAGGTCAACATTGTATGAATACTGGTGTATGAATTCCTTACAAAGATCATCCCAGCTGGTGACCTTTCGTGGATCTACAGTATTATACAACCTCATCAAATCCTTGCTGAATGTCTAAGGAAACATGATGTGGAGGATATCCTTGTCAATTCCTTTTAAAGTCATTACACTAAGAAAATTCATCACATGATGTTGAAGACTGTCAATTCCACAGAACTTACTGTCTGGCATAGTGAATGTAAGAGTACTCCCCTTTTAGGATGGAAGTAAATCCCACATAGTCACCGAAATAACTGTAAAACATAGAAAGTTCCTTAAGCAGTTGTTCTACTCGATCCACTTGTAAATTGGTTTGAGCATTTCTAGTTTCCGCTTTTTCTCACCCTCATCTAGTGTGGTTTGTATTTTTTCCACCATCTCACAAGTTGAGCCAATTGATTCCCTCCTGCCATCGGGATTGGTGAAGCATTAGACTTTGACTTGGATTCTTACCTTGGCACAACTGGTGGGACTCTTTTCAAGATAGAAGTCTCATAGTTTGTGAACTCTACTTGTATACCTTCTTAGTCTCCCCTATCCTGATTAATAAGGCGATGGTTTAAGGGGTGGAATGTTATGAATGGTGAATGCTAGTTATGGGTAAGGTAAAATGATAAGTGATATAAGGCAAGTATCAAGGTAAGGATGGCTTCATAGGGTTGAAGATTTAGGTTAGGATAGGGATGAAATGTTGGGTCTTAGACTAAAATCGGGCCTTATCCTATATTAGGTCCTAAGTTTGTCTTAGAGACCTAACTTATCGGCCTAAGTTGGACCTAAGTCCATCTTAGGTGAACCATAGGATTACATTGGGCTTAAGAATGACCATGGCTTAGTTTGCTAAGAATGGGCTAGTTTAGGTACATGGGTGGCTCTAGTCGAATTCATGCATAGATCTTAGACCTAGGGAGTGAATGTATCATGCATAGACCATGGACTTATGCTAGGATCATGCATCTTAGTCCTAACTTAACTATGCATTATGAATGTGATGCATGATTGGATTTGATCTAAAATGGACTAGGAAACTAAGGGTCTAATAAGGTACGTTATGGACTTTGGGCCTAGATGGACTTATGGACTATGCATGACAAGATCAAGTGATACATGACTCTTGAACTAAAATCTAACATTGAGCACTCAGAATACTAACTTCATTCCATGAATGCAAACCTAGAGGTAACGTGAAAGACACTAAGCTGGGCTAAAATACTTCCTCTTGAATCCTAACCGGGTTCTGGCAGGCCAGGAGATTTACACCCTGACTTTCTAACTCTTTTCCCTAGGTATTGATGCATGCAGTCTTAGGTGCTAAAGCCTAACGAATCCTGGCCGAGTTTTAACGGCCTGAGATGGACTCAAATCTACTCCTAAACACAGACTGGTCAGGTTTCTCTTTTTTGACTAAAACTATGGCATGACCTAAGCTGGAATCAGAACTTATTCGGATTCAAAGTCAAAAGTTCTTTTAGGACTTAATTAGCCTAAAAGCCATTTTTGTTCATAATCTAATTACTAAACTCAACCTTCCTTAGTCTCAGCTCTATACTTCATGAACCTCAAAGAATCAATGCATGGGTCTTTCGGTAGATGTCAATTTAGATAGTCAATTAGAGTTCTAAACATTCATAGAATCATGTATGCACATACATTCCAACCTCATCCAAAGCTCTAAGTTACAAGTATAGGTATAATTTATAACATTCCTTGTCGAGACCCAAATGCTTCGGATCAAGTACTTGTTTACCCAGTTGAAAGTCGAATAGACAAACCAAGTGACCAATTACTTTCCCGAGGGGTAACATCAGGGTTTGACCTTGAGATGTTGTTGATCGTTTGCGAGCAGTACCTTATAATGCAGACATATCTAATGCAAGTACAATTAAAATGACTTCCCATATTGAATTTCCAATCTCACCCACTTAAAGGAAATCTACCTAGTGAAGTCATTGACGTAAGGATCCGCTTCCTCGGGGGTGCAATCCCCCATGAATTATTCAACTTCCCCTTTACTTAAGGTCTTCTACCATTTTTTATTTTTTTTTTGGGTTTCGAAATATAAAATTGGCAGTTTTATAGACAAGGATTAGGAAACTGGATCCTAATCCTGATCCTTAATCTAGGAACCTGGTCAGGCTCCTGGGCCAAGATTAGGCAGAACGACCTAATCTTGATCCACTACAGTAGTTGTTGCCTGTTCTATGAATAGGGAAGCCTGATGATTTAGGAACCTGATTAGGTTCATAAGCCAAAGTATGGCCTAGTTCTTGATTTAGATAGGTACACTATCTCAGATCAAAATGGTTCTACTAAAAATAAAAAAGAATGAAAAGCATAGAGGATAAAAAAACAAAACAATAATTATACATCAAGTAGTGGGAACAACTTACAAACCATATCACTTTTCGGAGCAGATCATACCAATTTGGCAGCTGAACGAAAAATTGATTTTGCTTCAAAAAAATATTTTTGAAATGCCCCTAAGTAATCCTTAGTGTGGAGACCATCTTAACTCCTTTGTCTTAAACCAAGGATCTAGATTTGAGGGCGATGGTACGATGATATGATGGGATGCATCACATCACCACCCATCATCATTAACGGCCTCTACTATTCAATATAAGAAATCAAGCTTTTAATCACGGAAAAACACACTCATGTAATTTATTCGTATAAATAATTGTAAATCATGCCAAAGGTCCAAACTTTAGTCCAATGCAAATGAAAGTTTCAAAAAAAAAAATTACAGTTGAAGGGGAACTATCTAAAGATTTCGTGTTCGGTAATTCAGAATCAAAAATCATAAAAGAGAAACTTAGTAGAAGCTTAGAGTAAAATAGAGTTTTTGCCCTTAGGATAACCCACCCTAATTATCTGGAAACCCAGCTGAGTGACACCTTTTTATTAGGTAATGCAATTCTCTCTTCCAATACCTCCAACGTGTATAGTATTTCTCTCCTAAATTTTTATGTTCTCCTCTCTCTTACTTTTTTAATGTGTGTTGGCACCAATTTCATTTGATACCTCTAATGAAATTGGTTTAGACACCTAAATTGGTTTAGAGAAAGGAGACCTACTCCTATTTCCATTATTGTTAATATGAATAGGTAGACTAATTCAGCTAGAATTCTCATGAATTAATTATTAGTAAACTAATCAGCCTAGAATTCTAGTTAATTAATCTCATTTAGGCATAAAAGGACATAGAGAGAAGGAGAAAATTATGAAACCCAATTAGATTCCTAGCCAAGGGACCCAACCCGCTCTTAGTCTGGTCCAGTCATATCAGGTAGGAACTCGGTCAGGTTCCTAGGTTAGGTCGTAGAAACCTTATTTGTTTTGGCCATCGTTTCACATCCGAGCTTTGTTTTAAATGATTTGTTTTTCCATGAGAGCTTATTGAGTCTAGTAAACAGATGTCATTTTTAGCAGAAGCCCAAATATTCAACTTATATCTTTTTCATTGCTTATCGAATGATGGTGCATAATATGCCATTAGAAAGTTCATTCGAGGAAGAATGTTGATACTTAGACTTAACAATTTTACGCTCCCTATAGGGGATCTCAACTAGATGTCGAACACTATCAATTTGGGCTTATTTGGGCTTTTAGGGCTCTATAAACCTTTTGGAATCAAATTCAAGGATTATTCAGTTGAGCCCCTAAGTGCATTAGTTGCGGTACAATTTTCATCTCTAGGCAATGAAAAATAAGATGCCATTTTTAGGCGTCTACATGGAGCAATGTAATGCTATGATTATAAAGGGGGTAAGCAACTTGATGGACAAAAGTGGGTTAGTAATGATACAAACTTACATGATGATGTTGTTGAAGAAGGAGGTTTGTAGTCCCTTTAATGATGTGAATAATGATGTTGAGAAGGTTGTCAATAAGGTTCTAAGGGCCCTAAATAAACTTCTACAAAACCTCATACTCCACCTTTGCCTTTTTCCTTAAAAGAATAGCTGAGGTTAAGCTTGACTTGTAACATGGGAAGTTTTTATAGGTCTTAAAGAAACTCTAAATCAATATTTCATTTACTAATGCCTTATATCAAATGGCCTTTTATGCTAAGTTTTTAAAAGAGATTTTGTTAATGAAAGGAAGTTAGAAGAGCTTGAGACTATGGCATTGACTGAGTGCAGTGCTGCAATCTAAAATAAGCTTCATGTTAAACTTAAAGATCCTAGTAGCTTTTACATCCCTTCCTTAATATCAAAGGTGTGCATTGATCGAGCATTATGTGATTTGGGCTTAAGTGTGAGCTCAATGCCCTTTTCCATGTGTGAAAAGTTGAATTTAGGAGAGATGAAACCTCCTACCATCTCCATAAAATTAGCAGATCATTCGGTAAAATACCCAGTGGGCATTTTATAGTAGGTTTCAATTATGGTAGGAGATTTGAATGTGCCAGTTGACTTTGTGATCCTTAAGATGGAGGAGGATACATACACCCCAATGATTCTTAGGAGGCCTTTCTTAACCAGCACCAAGGGTCGTATTGATGTGAAAAATGGTAAGTTGTCATTTAATGTGAGAGATAGCCATGTGGAGTTTAACTTGAAGGCTTCTAAATTCCTTTCCATTCCAGGTGAGTGTCATGGAGTTGACATGGTTGATGGCCTAGTGAGGGAAGGTCACTCATCATGTTCCTTGTGACCCTCTTGAGCATTATATGTTGAATGATGGTACTATTAAGGATAAGAATCCTGAAGTATCAATGTGTGCTTAAGTCTTACAAGCCTCTTGATCCATACCAACCGCCACACTAGCTCTTAGCTGCACCTTCCTCCTCACCAAAGTCCTAGCAAATTTTCCTTGATCAAGATGGTCACCACTTAGCCATTTCACTTGATTTCGACTTAGGTTCTCACCCACCAATTGAAGTTTGACTAGGGTGATCTATGTTCGCTGGGAAGTTTAGAGAGTCTACTTTAGGATGATGCAATATGAATCTGCGTTAGGATGCGTTTTGATTCTCCAAAGTGATTAAAAACCCCAACTCATAAAATGTAGTTTTTGTCGGGAAATTGACTGAGTTTGGATCAAGTTAAGATCCTCACTAAACAAAGCCCAAACGAAGCGAGCCAAAGTTCTTCTGATTCCCTAAGATGTTTATCTTATTCTCATGAGCTAAAATTGGGCATTGGGTTCAAATATTGGCGGAAATGGTCCAAATATAAAGTGCATATAAAATTCTAATTTTGGAGCAATCTAGAATTTGGCCTTCAGTGAGGAGGGTATAGATCAGCATGAGGTGATTCTATACACACTAAGAAAGTATTTCCAAGTCATTGAGCCCCATTGAAGGTGTAGAACCTTCTAAAAGCCTCTGAGAATGAAGGGGGAATAATCTAGGAAAAATACAGCTCACCTTGGTTGTAATTATCTTAGTAACTTGATTTATTTTTCTAAGATAATTTATAAAATCCTTATTGGTGCACTTGCCCCATTGTTGTAATAGCTACCCCTCCCCCCTTTTTAGGTATTTATAGACCCTAATACTTTCATGTAAATTCAACTTGAGTTCAATTATGAAAGGAAATGCAAATGGCCATTTTCTCTCACTGAAATCTCTACAACCTTATCTCTTTAATCGAGAGTGGTGAGTAGAGTCTTTCCTTTAGAATTCTTCTTTGATACCTAAAACCCATTAAGAGAGGAATTTGATGGGAAGTAATTGTCTATCATTAGTACCTTACCTTGGACATAAAACCCCATAATCTATCGATTGATTGAGATTGAATCCATGTGATTATTCTCCTTGTTATATTTGATTTTAAGAGTTTGAGGATCCATCCTCATCACTTCTCCACAAGTTCCACCTACTCTTGCCAAGGTGGAAGAACTAGTGCTTGATGATAAGCCCTCTTTGGATGAGAAGTAAGCCCCCGAAGGTGGAATTGAAACCTTTCTCTTCTTCTATGAGGTATGAATTTCTTTGCCCTCTACATATCCTATGATTGTTAATACAAATCTAAGTACATCTCAAATTGATTATTTGCTTTGAGTTCTTAGATTACATCATAAGGCTATATAGTATACCATTCATGATCTTAAACGAATTCACCCTTCTTTGTGTATTCATTGCATTTTTAATGAAAGATGACCATGAGCCCTCAATTGAACACCAAAGACGGTTGAATCCTAACATAAGAGATGTGGTCAAAAAGGAACTTCTGAAATTGCTTAAGATTGGCACTGTCTACCCTATCTTCGATAGTAAGTGGGTAAGCCCGATCCATGTTATGTTTAAGAAAAGGGGGATGACGATTGTCAAGAATGACACTAATAAGTTGATTCCTACTAGGGTAGTCACGGGTTAATAAATGTACATTGACTATATGATGTTTAACAAGCCCACTGGTAAGGACTACTTTCTCCTTCCCTTTATTGACCAAATGCTTGAAAGGTAGGCTAAGGACTCCTATTTTTACGACTTAAATGGGTATTCAGGGTTTTTACAAATTACTATTCACTCTAATTACCAAGAACAAACCACCTTCGCTTGTCCACATGGCATATTTGCATGTAAGAGGATGACGTTTCGGCTACACAATGGCCCCATCGCTTTTCAACATTGCATGATGGTCAGTTTCTCTAATTTTATTAAGGATGTTATAAAGGTAGGATGATTTTTCTGTGTATGGTACATCTTTTAACCATTGCTTGCAAAACTTATCCAAAGTGTTAAAAAGATATCAGGATATGGCTTTGGTCTTGAATTGGGAAAAGTGTCATTTTATGGTCCAAAAGGGGGTTGCCCTAGGATATATTATTTCTAATAAAGGGGCATTAAAGTGGATAAAGAAAAGGTGGAGGTGATTGAGAAATTACCACCACTAAATTCTATGAAGGGTGTCAAAAGTTTTCTTAGAATGTTGATTTTTACTAGCGATTCGTAAAGGATTTTTCAAAAATAGTAAAACTCCTCACCCAATTGCTTATCAAAGACGTGCCTATTGACTTTAATGAGGAATGTTTGATGTTTTTGTCAGGTTAAAAGGGGAACTTCCCTTTGACGTGATGTATGACTAGTGAAAACGCATTGGAAGTCATTTTGAGGCAAAGGAAAGACTGCAAGCCAAATGCCATCCGCTATGCAAACGGGACCTTGGATCAAGCTTAAGTAAGCAATGCCACCCCTAAGAAGGCGTTTCTAGTGATTTTCTTTACCTTAGAGAAATTTCTGTCATACTTGATCAATTCCAAGGTGATTATTTTCTCCGATCATGCCACATAAAAGCACCTTTTGAAGAAGTCCAACTCTAAGCTCCAACTCATTCGATAGGTTTTTCTTCTCCAAGAATTTGATTAGGAAATTCATGGCAAGGCTGGGGTAGAGAACATGGTTGCCAATCATTTGTCCTACTTAGACCCAAGGTGATTCCGAAGGAAGAGTTCCCCATTGATGATTCATTCCCCGATGACCAACTCCTTGCCATTTATAACCAAGTTACTTTATGGTATGATGATTTAGTGAAGTATAAAGTGTGCAGAGTGTTGCCCCCTGGTTTGTTATATCCACAAAAGAAGTTCTTAGTTGATGATAAGTATTATATGTCGAAGGAGCCCTTACTCTATAACCCATGTACTGATGGTATCTATAGAAGATGTTTATTGGAGGATGAGATCCACAGTGTCCTTCTCCATTGTCATGCTTTAACTTACAGTGAACACTTCGGTCTGGACAAGACCATTGCCAAAGTTCTTCAAGTAGGCTTGTATTAGCCATTGTCGTCAAGATACCTCAAAGTGGGATTCTTAAGGTGGAACATTTTGATGTGTAGGGAATTCTCACAACAACCTCTACATCTTTATTACAGTTAATTTTGTAGATAAATGCATGGAGGTTATTGGTTTTCCCACTAATGATTCCAAGGTAGAGGTAAAGTTCCTCAACAAGAATATCTTTACAAGGTTCACCACACCGAGGGCTTTTTTAGGTGATAATGGGACTCATATAGAGTCCCTCTTGAAGAAATATGGGTTCTTTCAAAAGGTTGCTACACCTTACTACCCCAAACAAGTGGCTAAGTTAAGTTATCCAACTAATAGTTGAAGAGTATATTGGTGAAGACGATGGACCAATCCCGAAAGGATTAGTTTTCGAAGCTTGATGTTGCTCTATAGGCTTACTGGACCGCTTATAAGACTCCTCTGGGCACTAATCCATATCAACTAGTGTTTGGAAAGTCTTGCCATGTGCCAATTGAATTGGAACATAAGGCACATTGGGTTATTTGAGCACTAAATGTTGATCTTAAGGCAGCGTGAGAGAAGAGAATGTTGTACGTCATTGAGCGTAATGAGTTAAAGTTTAACCCATATATGAGCTCCAAGACATACAAGCAGAGGACTGAGAGATGGCATGATAAGCATATTATGAAAAAGAGATTTTAAGAAGTTGATATGGTCCTATTGTTCAATTGAAAATTGAGATTATTTTCGAGTAAGTTGAGATCCCGATGTCAGAACAGTTCAAAGCCACCACGGTCTTCCCTTATGGTGCGGTGGATATGTGGAGTCAGTCCACCGATTTGTATAAAGTTAATGGACAGTGGGTTAAACCTTACTTTGTTGGGGAACCCATTGATAAGGCCGCAATCTATACTCTCACCGATGATGCTCAAGGACAGAAAAGGAAGGCTGACCTCTCGACCCTAAAAGAGCGCTCTTAGGAAGCAACAAGTCATTTTATGGCTTTCTTTTCTTTTTATCTTTGTTGTATATAGGTCTTAGGAAATTTGAAGAAAGAGAAGAGAGAAAAAAGGAAGAAAATAAAGAAGAAAAAAGCGAAAAATTGAAAAAAAGGGCTTTAAGACAAAGTTTAGCACAAACTATCCGTAGTTTCAACTATGGTCCATGGCAAAAAAAGTTAAACAATCAATACTTAGGGTTAACCACAGAGGCTCCGTGGCTAAGCCTGCACTCCATGCCAATCCCAGCCTGGAAAGCCTAAAAAGATGAATTAAAGGCATCACGGGGGGTCCGTGGTAGGGACCTTGGCCCGTTAAGATCTACTTCCAGTGGTCAAGTGGTTTTGACTTGAAACTCACCCCCTCTCCATGCTTGATCTTCCTTTTGGCTCTCTCTCTCTCTCTATCTAAACCTCTCTTTACCTTTCGAAATCCTACATACCCACTCTATACCAAAATCCCTCCAAATTTCTCTTCTTTTTCCCAAATTCCACTCAATTCTTCACTTTTCTTCCAAAACTTCCCCTAAGTTCTTCACTTCCATTACCCACTCACCCAAACTTTAAGTTTTCGCTCTTTTTGTTCTCAAATTCTTCATGTTTCTTCTTAATCTTCTTCCCTTTTCCATCCATTACCACTACATTACTGACATTTCTCTATTTTCTCTCTCCTCCCATTCCCCTACATCCTCTATTGTTAAGAACCTTCCACATTACTTCAAAAAATCTTTCTAATGGCCCCAAAAGGAAGAAAAGGATCACCCAAAGAGTGAAAACTATCGGACGAGCATTGGAGAGGCCAAATTGGACATCTCGTACATCAACCAATGCTAGGACTTTAGGTAATGCTCCTTAACCTCTTGGTTTAACTAACATGGACTGTATTAATAGATATAATGCTTTCAGTAACTAGATACTTTGATAAGGATTTTTTGACCAATTTGGCTTTGATGGATGACATATGTTGGTTGTTTGCTTAGGGTGGTATGGGTTAATTTTTAGAGGCTCGGGACCACGCTTATAGTGATCTCACACATAGATTTGTGAGCACCTTGCATGTTGAAATCACTAGTGGTCCACATCGTCAAGAAGGTTATATTTGCTTCTAGTTGAATAGGGAGTTTTATCAGTTAAATTTAAGTGCCTTTAATGAAATCTTTGGTTTTCCACCTAGTATGGACTTACCACATCATTGCGTCCCCCAAGCGTTTAACCCAAATTCATTTTGGTATAAAATTATGACAGATTCTTAGTATGATTCTAGTGATTTTGAAGTCATGGCCATTAGAAGCCTTTGTATTCGAGTGGCCCAGAGGATATTAGCTTGTGGTCTTTTTATTAGAGAGGATAGTCTCAATGTGCCCGTGTGTTGCAGTTGTACTTCCCCTCTTGTATGATGGATGGCACCCATGCTAACTCGGGATCTTTCTTCAACATCAAGTTGTATAGTGCCTACTAGTACCACTGACCTTGGGCACAAGCACACAGGTATTGCAGTTTAGAAAAGATGTCGTTCCCACAGAGGCTAGATGTAGTCTATTGAGTTTTGTCCTATAAAAGTGTTGAGCAAGCAAATCAACTTAGAAAATTCAATCAATTTAAGACATCTAAGGATTTCTTTTACCTAGTAAAGATCTGAATCAATGGAATATAACACGCATATGATCTATATTGGGAGATTGAAAGCCGTGCAATCGCATTTAGAATTCAATATTTTCTTTTGAAATAAACTGAATTACCTAAACTAACCAATTGTAATTCTTTTAAATATCCTTGTCTAGACTAAGTTATGGATTTTTGATGGCTAAAGTTCCTTGTAACAAGCAAATCTTTCTCAAATATTGCTAAGTCAAGTCTTATCTTGCCGGTCAAATAGCAAGTTTTATCTTTGAGTCTTTCACTTAACTATTTAGAACTAACAAGTAAATTTGGCCAAAAATCACTCACAACTATCTTACACACATGATAGAATTCAACCATTCCAACCCAGAGCAAGCACAACTAAATAAACATTAGAGATTCCAACATCAATACTTGGCTAACAATCCCTAGATTGAGAAAATTACTCATATATATTTGATATAACAACGAAACAAAGTTTGAGATAGCATAATTGGAGACCCTCTAAGGGTTTCCCAACATTGCAAGTTCTCCAAAATAGTAAGCACTTCTTTACAACTTTCACTCTTAAACTCAGAGCTAACTAAGAAATCTAAGACTAAACTAAGAAAATGGAAAAGAATAGAAGAGATTAGAGAATAGCAGTTCTCTTTTGCTGTCTCTCTCTTCAATCTACTATGAAACGACTCTATTTAAAGGAGAACTCGATCAACCTCATCTACACGATGAAGGAAAATGAAGAGACTTATAGTTATGCACTCACCACGGACCGTGGCCTTCGCCACGAACCACCCGTGGTGAGCACTATCTCTACATTGTTCTATTCCTTCTTCCTTTCACGGGCATGCAAACTTGAGGTTGTCCATGGGCTCAAACTACGCTCATTTAGGGGTAAAGTGTTAAAAAAACCAGCAAAACACATAAAAGAACCATACCTGAGCAAAAAATAGAAAAGGGAGTGCATAATATAGCATAAAACACATAATTCTCCCTAAAAATGGTACAAATTGAACTCAAAATAGAGTGCACTTTCAGAACTTATCAAACTCTCCCATGCTTAACTGATTCTAAAAATGAATAATCTCCTCAGGGAGACATTAATAGCAACATCAATAGCCAAATCAACCTAAGACGTTTAGCCAAAAAGTGATTAGAAACTTTTCTAGACAGATAGGAGAAGGAAATTTTTGAAATAAAAGTAAGAACCATCATATCAAATATTAAATCAATCACTTAAATTAACTTAAAGAATCATATTAGCTTATTACAATAAGTAGAGTTAGAAGAATCGATAGAACCTCACTCTAGGAATGAGGCACCCATCACTCATGTGTTTAAAGTAAAATGCAGTTCTCTCAAATCTCATTCCATAAAACCAAATCAACAGTAAGCTTGATAAGACTCTCTAGTTCACCATGACTATAATGCAAAATACACAAGACAATGGTGAGAAAGTTTTAAGGTTTATAATGGGCCAATTGGATAAAGATAAGAAGGGAACAAGCATTTTGGGATTTATGGGGCTAAAACCCAAAACTAAGAGCATAAACCATCATCTCCCAGCTAAAACATATTCCTTAAGCCTATATATCTCAAAATATGCACAACATCCCCAATGAGATCACAAGAAAAAGTGTTAAAATATATAAAACTAATGCCAAATCCTTTTCGTTCATTCTTTTCTTCTTTTTTTTCTTTTTTTCTTCTCTCTTTCAACATTTTTTTAAAGACCTTTGGTGCGCTTTGTTGTTTTTGTTTTCTTTTTCTTCCTTCTTTTCTTGTTAACCATCAAAAAGGAGGATTATGGCAATGGAAACTATGCACTTTTTAATGCTTTTCTAGCAACTTACAAAACATAACCCAATTGACTTGATGGGAAAATAGAACATGAATCCCTTATCACATCCAACCACACCACAATATCCATAAAAGTTTATTATCCACTAACTACTCCCAATCAACTATGAGACTCTATAGCCTTGGGTAAAAGGGTAAGACGTGTGTGGCCAAGGATGATAATATAGGTTCTTATCAATAAACGTGGTCAAGACTCAAAGGGGTAGCAATGGATAAATCATTCATATAAGGTGGTCATTTGGTTAATGTTACTCATAAAGTCAAAGAATGCTTCAATCATGTTACCTAAATATGCATCCCAAATGTGATCCAGGAAGAGTCACACATGAAGGGAAATATGAGACTAGAAATGATGAACTAGTCTATTCAAACTCAAAATATCATAGGACAAAGCTCATCTACCTCATTGAATTTCATATGCCAAATACTCATGCCAAAAATCATTAAGCAATCCATTAACATCCAACTTGATGGCTAAAACATGAATATAGTTCAAAAACTCATTAACAAGCATTTTATGCACAAATGGGCCTAACAAAAAGGGTCAAAATAGGCAAAAGAAAGCCTTCTAGTCTAAAGACTTATCATCGGTGGATTCATAGGCTCATTTTTTTGGGTTTTTATTTTTCTTTCACTAAGCCTAAAATGCAACTAAAGACTAAAAAATGTCAAAACAAAAATAAAATGAAGACAGAAACCTAAAAAACTAAATGATTAACTAAAAATGCAAATAAATCTAAATGCACGGCCTAAAAATACAATCTTTCACACATCCATAACACACATATATACAACCACAAGTGCACAATATCTACAACAACTCCCCCATGCTTAGACGGAGCATTGTCCTTAATGCCAGCACATGAAAAGCATAAGACACTAAAAGGAAGGGAGAGGGGCTTTAGTTAGGTAGTGGACAATAGTCTGTTAATAGGTTCCCCTACATAGTAAGGTTTAAGACACTGCCCATTTAGTATAAATGTACCAATTGTCTCACTCCAGACTTCCACTACTGCATGAGGGAAGACTTTTATAAATTTCAATGGGCCCAACCACTGGGATCTCAACTTGCCTGGAAATAACCACAACTTAGAATTGAACAACAAGATGGAGTCACCTGCCTCAAATCTTTTCTTCATAATATGCTTATCATGTCAGTGCTTGGTCCTTTCCTTATAAATTCTTGAGCTTTCATAGGCCTCTAGACGTGACTCCTCTAACTCGTTCAACTACAAAAGCCTTTTCTCGCCAGCCACCTTAAGATCGATATTTAGAGTTCCAATTGCCCAATATGCCTTGTGTTCTAACTCAATCGGCACATGGCAAGATTTTATAAAAATTAAGCAGTGGTGGATGTTCGGGAGCTTCGGGATGCTCTTTATGGGGCTTGACTTAAAGTCCCAGCCTCTTGCATGGTTCTTGCCTTCTTCTTTGGTGCCATGGTGGAGTAACATTGTTGGATAAAAAGCTTGATAAATCAAACTGAAAGAAAATGAGTAGAAAAATGCTAGAAAATCAAAATTTTGAGAAAAGGGAAGTAAGTAGTGAAGAAATATGGAAGAAAAATGGAAGAGTAAAAAGTGAAAATGGAGTTTTGAAGGTTGTAGGTATGGAGATAGGAAAAATAAGAGAGAAAAATGGCCTGAAAATGAAAAATAAAGGGAGATCTGGGGTTAAAGTGAAGAAAGTAAGTGAAAAGGGAAGAAATTTGATGGATGTTGGTGGTGAAGAACCGAAGGTTTGAAGTGAAGTGGTTATAAAGGTTTTAGAGAGCAAAAGGAGCGTTTATATAGAGAGAGGGTCTAGTTTTGAGGAAGAAGATGGATAAATTTGGGGTCAAAGGGCCCTAAAAACCCTTAACCGTGGACACAGGGCTCACCACGGACTGTGGTGGTAGCCACGGACCGTCCTTTGATCAGCTCTGGTCCTGGTCTTTTTCCTTCTTTTTTTTTTTGGGAGCCTTCAAGGACCATGGGACGGTAAGGTTGTTTCCGTGTGACCAAAAGGTCATGGGTTCGAGCCGTGGAATCAGCCACTAATAAAGTCAGGTTAGGCTACCTACAATTCACCTCTTGGGGTGCGACCCTTCTCCAGACCCTACGTAAACGCATGATGCTTGTGCACCGGGCTACCCATTTTTTTTTTCAAGGACCATGGGAAGGCACCATGAGGTGTTCGTGAAGGTTCTCACAACATATGTTTTGTTTTTATGAAAGTATGGGTATTGGACTCCCCCATAACATATGTTTTGTTTTTATTTCAAACCACAAAATTAAAGTCTTTCAACTGAAGGTACCACCTCAAATACTCAGATTGGAGGTCCTTCTTTATCATCAAATTGTGCCAAAGTACACTATTAGCATACAAAATAATTCAATATTTGGCTCCATCAGATGGGCCACTATCTTTATACTCAATCCCAAGATCAAAATCCAAATCAACTCCTTCCATAGGAGGCAAAATAAGAACTAATTAGGTGAACCTGCTGGAGTCACTCATGGAAGATGTACTAGTATAGATCTCAACATTGGGTATCATAGGTGATATATGAGCAGTAAACTCCACCTAAACATAACCCTAGTCAGAATCCTTAGTTGAAACCCAATCAAAATCAGAAAGGTCAGGACAACCCCAATCATCCTCCATCTCAATTTCAGGAGAAAGGAGAACTATATTAGAGAGGAAAGAATTGGGGGAAACAATTTTATCATTCATAAAACAAAATGCAGTATAACACCCCTCACTTCAAATGTCATCTACCCACTTTTACATCAATTGTGCAGCCCGAAGTAGCCAAAAAGGATCTTTCAAAAATAATCTGGCCATCTTCAATATCAGTTATATCAGCAATTATAAAATCTTCAAGCACCCATAAATCTCCTATTTTTACGGGCACATCCTCCAACGCACCCAAAGGTCATGTTTCGGAACCGTCTACTTATTGGAGTGAAAAGGGTGCTGGTTGCAATGGTTCTAAGTGAAGCTTATGGAATTTAGAGTAGGGCATCAAACTGACACTTGCACTATGGTCACATAAGGCTTTATCAATCTTCTCTTGTCCTACTACACAGTGAATAGAAACGCTACCTGTATTAGGAAGTTTAGGGGGAAAGACTTTAGGGATCTCAAAACTGCCTTTTTTTCTCTAAAAGTTATGGGGTGACCCTCATCATTTTTCTCCTTACTCTCAGCCATGCTCACCTCCCTACCCTCCTCAAGTTTCATGTCCTCAGAATCCTTTATCCTTTGTTTCAAGGTAACACATTTACACTACTCATGGGGGTTAGATTCGAATTTACTAGGCAGTCTACAGGGGTTATAGATGAAGAGGTAGCTTGTTAAGTAGTTTAAGCTTTCAATATCTTATTGTGAGTAGTAAGAACATTAACCTTAGAGTCTAATTGCTTAATGTACTCATCTTGCTTTTGTTGTGCCAAAAGCATATTCTCCATCATAGTCTCTAAGTTGGATTTTTGAGGTGTTTGTTGAGGATAAGATGGTCTTCGAAATCCAAGGGGTGCTCTAAAATTCATTTGAGGCACAAGAGGTATTAGACCTATAGGAGAAATTAGGGTGACTCCTCCAACGAAGATTATATGTTCTATAGAAAGGATCATTTGTAGGTCCAGGGTTATCGTTGTTCACATAGCTGAGCTAATTATTACAGCTTAGGTAAAAGGATCACCCACTTGGTATTGCACACTCAAACGATCAACTAACTACATATATCATATGATGGGGAAGGGCTACTTAAACTAATGGAATTAACATTCAAGCACTCTAATTTTTGAAACATAGCATCAACTTTAGAAGTAAGCATAGAAATAGCATCTAATTCCAGCTTACCTCCAACCCACTTGTGTAATAGCCTGAACCTAACTCATATTTATTTATTTATTTAATTAAGCCATGTTATTTATTTTTCACATTTATTTATCTCATTGAATCATCCCAGTTGGGGAAAATTTATTTCGGGCCCCACTTTGCAATTCGAGTTTCGTTTACCAGATAATTTTGGGAAAAATTGATAGTAGGCCTCGATATTTATGATTTAAAAGATTAAATTATTTTTCATGATATTACATTTTAATCCCAAGCTTCCCCCCCAAAAAAAAAATCAAATGCACTCGGTTTCAGTTCTTTTCCAAACCCGAGCTCATTTAAGCCCAATTCCCGCCCAACAAGTTTCTAATTCATTTGTTTAGCTAATTACCATGATTAACTCCTAATGATAATGAGCAAAGATATTTTTTTTGGGAGGGCAATTTTTAGCCAAGTATTTAAGGTCATTTTGCACCAAGTATTTACACCAAGTGGCAAAACATCAAAGCTCTCCTTTCTCTCTCTTCCTCTCAACCTCCATGGCAGCCACCACCAGCCCTCTTTTGGGTGTTTTCCGACCACTTTTCGGCCACTCTCCGGCAAGGATTTCAATCCCCAAACAACCTCGCTCCATTGGCTATTATTTTCCATCCTCAAAACCACCAAATATCATCTCCATCTCCACTTATTTCAAGCACAAAGTAAGTGACTTCAATCTTGTTCTTTGAATTTTTGGTTTTTGCTTCTTGTTTTGGTTATTTTGATGATGGATCATGTTGTTTTTATTGAATTAAGAATCATCTTGGTGATGGATCATGGTGGAGTTGAAACTAGGGTTAGGGTTTTATCTTAATCATGCAAGCTTCATGTTCAAGTGTTGAATTTTGATTGTTTTAAGTGAGAATTTGTGATCTTTGGCATTGGTAATGAATATCAAGATGTTTATGCTGATTTAAATAAGTTAAAGAGTGATTTCAATGGGTTGTTATGTCAAGAAAAGCTTGCAAATAAGTGTTGTTGTGCTATAAACATACCCAAAACAGGGGTGACTTTGGGAATAAACTGGTATTTTGTGGGGCATGGGAAAATTATGATTTTTAGTGTGAATATACCTCAATGCGTTAGCTTTCAATAGGCTTTGGAATTACTCAATTTTGAGTTGTGTGGACAAAGTTATGACCAATTTACTCAAGACTGTGTAGAATACATTGAAACTGGGAACTGAACTGGAATAGTGACTTTACGGGAAAACTGGTATTGATTGGGTCACTGAAAAATTGTGATTTTTGGTGCGTAGATAGATCAATGAGTTATCTTTCAAATTCCTTTTGAATTGCCTTAATACGAGTTCTGTGGAAAAAGTTATAGTCGTTTTGCTACGACTGCGCAGATTTAACTAAAATTGTGCACGTCTGTGTTCTACCCTAATTTTAGGAACCTTACTATATGAATCATGCTTTGTGCCCCGAATGAAAGTTTTAGTGGACATTGTGATCTTTTCATATTGGGGTATTACATCTCATTTAGAGGTCAGAAGTGAAAGATATGGATTTTCTAATGTAGACCATCAAGCGGTAACATGAGTGAATATAAAACTTTGTGATACTTGGAAATATTTTCGTAAGTTTCTATATAATTATGGGTATTGCAGGGAAATTGCAAAGTGTAGTGAGTTCAATAAGTTTGATTATGTATAAAAGCTTACTTGGGTTGAAAACAAAACTGAGTTAAATAAGTATGAAACTGAAATTTGGGAAGTGAGCAGAGTAATAACTCAAAATCAGTGTTCTTCGGACCAAGTTAGGGTGTTATATGAGCTTTTATGAATCTCACAATACCCCTTATGGCATAAATCATTTGTCACCCATTTCAGAAGCATTAACCATTCTATTATCCATTTTAGAAGCATCACACTTTCCATTATCTATTTCAGAAATATCAGAAACCCATATTTCATTTATATCAATTAAAATTTTTTCATTATCACCTCAATCATATCCATTTGGCCTATTTTGCTTCAATTTATTGTATTTCAAGTTCAATAACCCTAACTGATTTAAATCAGTTCATTTTGGTTTAACTTGTCTTATATTAAATTAAAATCAGCTTATTATATTGAAATGCACAAGTTATATATCCCTTTTCATTACTCAATTTCTGTTACACATACTTTTACTTACTCAATTATACGAGTAAGAATCATTTACTGACTACACATACTTACAATGACATTTATGAAACAGAGTTGAGGCCTAGTTATCGTTCCCCATTTTGCATAAGTGTTATCAAGTCAGAATACATTTATCAAGTCAGATGACATTTATGAAACAGCTGACTTGTATCAAGTCAGATGACATTTTTAAAGACTCAAGGTACGTGCATTGCCTGTATCTTTAGAAATCAGAGTGTATTTATCAATGTTATCATGTTTTGGTAAGTACATCAATGAATCAGTTTACACAGTGATTTATCAGTTAATTAGTGACCCCATCAATTATCAGTTACAGGGTATTGCCCTTCAGTTACCCGCACGGCTTCAGGCCAGGTCCCTAGGTCGGCTTGGCAGGTGTACACCTATCCATAGATCGTAACAGTATCAAGGGGTTCACTATCAGATAATAATTAGCAATGCAGTTTTACATTCATCTCATTCACTGTTTTTAACTTAAAATGAATTACAAAGCAGGCCCAACCAGTATTCAATGATCATTTAACAATTCAGGAATGCATGTATTGAGCTTCGGCTCACAGTTCAAAATGTTTTTCATGTTTTGTTTTAGGCAAATGCTTAGACTATTGCCCTCACGCCAGCGAATCAACTGAAGAGAATAAGTGAAGAAGGAAAATCCGGATGGATCAGAAGTAATACCGTATATGCATATCTTAAAGTTGTATTTTGAATTCTTCTATGGATGAAGATGTAGATTACATGGTGAATTATCCTACTATAATTTATAAACCCTTCATTTGTTAACACTTGATGTGAGTGTATATGTTTGAGGTTATGCTTAGCTATGTTATTGATAGCACTCATGTTTCAAGCCTTGTCCTTTTGGACGGCGGTAATGCCCCTATCATTGGGTTGTCTAGATTTTAATTAAGGAGAATATAAACAGTGAAGCATGTTTAATTTGGGGCATTACAGATTTGGCATCAGAGCCAGGTTGAGATTTTCTTTATGGGATATAGAGTATGGAGTTAAGATATTAAGAAATTGGTTAGTGAGGAATGAAGATTATTACGATATCATTGGAGATTTGTGACACTGGTAATGTCTGCTTATCTCACACATATTCTACTCGTATATTCTTCTTGGTCATATAGATTCATATAAAGTATATATAGTTTGATCTCAAGCTGTAGATTTGACGGAGATTTTAAATAACAAGCTGAACGTGCTCCAATGCATTTAGGTAAGTATGGTCATATGAGCCACCCATCTGAATGGCATGACATCCTTTCAGCTGGAATTGTTTATTTTTGGGATGTAAACCCTTGTACTCTGGGCGTGTGGCCTGTAGAGTTTTGATCTTCGGTATGTAGCCGTTGAGCTTGATTTGATATCTTTTTATACTTCTATTCAATGCAGGGGATGTGATGTAAGGCTTTAAGCCTGGAAAATGACCAGTTTGCAGGCGAAACTCTGTCCGTTTTGCCCCAGAAATTTAAGAGTCACTAACACTCATAGCCCTAGGGTTGGAGGTTGTTACAGATGTATCCTATGAAAGGCCGTTGAATCATTTTGAGGTTAAATGCATAGGAAAAACCAAGTATGGGTAAAATATACAAGTTCAATCAACTTGCTAGTTTCGAGCATTACACAAGGACCGACTTTGAGATAACCTTTGTCCATGATCTACATGATTTATGCAAGGGTTTTCCATCCCAATTTTAAAGTTAAGAAGATATCTTTCATATGAAACAAGTTTCAAGTGGATTAGAGGTCATTTGGTTCTTCAAAACTATTAGACCAGTCATAGTCTGCAAATTAGGTAGAATCCTAATGCACAAGGTCTGAGTTTAGTCCACTTGCAACCTATGCAGTTAGGCTATGTCAAAGTATAAAAAGTAAGCTTTCCAATGACCCATGTTGCAATACATTTGGAGACCAGTGGTCAATGAAATTCAGCCTAGAAGTCTGATGGTTCATACTGTTCAAGTCAGTGGGTACCTACAATTTTGAGCTTATATTTCCTCATCATATAGGTGCTATTTTGTGCGCTTCCCGAATCCAAGTGGCAATTACTTCAATATGCCTCATTGATTGCAGATATTTTCTTCTATAATTCAAGAATTTTATCTAAGTGAGCTCTATGGGGGTTCTTGATGTAGTATTCCCTGAATTGTCGGATTTTAGAAAGGCTTATCCTGTTATACATAAGTTTGAAATATTGACTATAGACTATTTCATATCAGAGAAACCAAGGACACTTTAGAGAGACATTTTGCCTCAATCCACTACAATCCAAGACTTGCTTAAATTGCCCAAACTCTTGCAAGCAGTCCATTGAGTTCACCTCAATTTGTGAAGTAGGTATTACTCTTAAAAATATTTCACTGCACTTTCTAGTAACATACAATTTGTCCTTGTCTTTGTTGGATTATCAACATCAACCGTCTGGATATTCCTCACTTTGACCAGGGGCTTCGTCTTTTTGTCTCCTTGGCATCTTCCCATCCAGTTGCATCACTATTCATTCTCATGTCACATCTTCAGCAGTCTTGGTCACTTTCTCCTGCTTTTACGAGCCCAATTACTGCTAGTAGCTGGTTTATGATTGGGTTGCACCCATATCAATAGATGATAATTTTGTAGCACGACTGAACAGAAGGTAAACCTTAACTACACTTTGTATAAAGGTTGGTTATTATCAAACTTGTGGAATCCATTACTAAGGGGAACGCAATGTGTCTACCCTTTTTGGCTGATTCAACCTCAGTTTCCTATTGAAGATTACTTTCATAAAGCTTAAGTTGGACAATTAAAATCTTTGTCATGTATTTGGACTGCATCAGTGAGAAATATTGATGGGCTACTGCCTCTTAGAAAAATGCCTTCAGCTGATTCAGACTAAAGAACTCTAGAGTGTAAAGTACGACCCAGTGGAACCTGAAAAATGAATTCGAGGAATGGACAAAGTTATCACTATAGTAGAGATTCCAAGGGATAAAAAGGTGAACATTGCAACATTTTATCTAACTGGTGAAACTGATATTTAGTGGAACATTGTTAAGAATAGGCTCTTAGGGCCCGACTTCACTTCGAGTCGATTTCTAAAAGAACTAACCACAACACTCCAGATTGGTAAGTGGGAATTGACAAATGCACATGGTGCGATAGCCCAGAGCACCTCATCATTGCCTGTTCTTGAAAACTAAAAGCTGTAGATAAGGGCTCTCACTTTCAAGGCCCACAGCTGTAGGAAAGGCTTATGTGTTGAGCAATAAGGAAGCTGTCACCTCTGATGCAGTAGCTAGTGAAGCTCCCTTTTAATTTCGAAGCTATTTTGTGTATTAATTCATTCAGTTGCCACTCGCTCATTTATATTCACATGATCTGACATGCAAGTGGACCTTGAGAATAAGAAGGCAGAATTCAATTATGGACTTAAGTTATCCAATGACTTTGGAGTTGAGTGTTCTATCTCTCATAATTTATTTTAATTATTATTGGTGGGATAGTTTCCCCTGAAGTTCTGATTCAATTTGACTCATTAGACTTTGATATCATTTTAGAAATGATCTGGTCGTGTACTTATGGGGTCAAGATAGGTTATGATGACCCTAAGGTTATTTCAAGAGATGAACAAGGGAGAGAAATATGTTTTATGGTCAAAGAGAGGAAAACCTTGTCCTTTAAATTCTATTATGAAACCAAGTGAGCTCTTATGTCAAGGATATATTGTGCATTGGTATTATGCTATTAACATTCAACCTAAGGAAGAAAAAGCAGAAGACATCCCTATAGTTTGTGAGTTCAGAGAAGTTTTCCGGAAAAGTTACCAGGACTGCTCCGCCAAGAGAAATTGATTATAAGATTGAATTCATCCCTGGTGCCTAATCTATCTCAAAAACCTCATATCATATGGCCCCAACTGAGCTTAAGAAATTACAGATTCAGCTAGATGAGCTGTTACAGACGGGCTTTATTAGGCCAAGTGTATCACCATAGGGATGCCTCAGTGTTGATTGTAAAGAACAAGAATGGAACCTTGAGGTTATGTATTGATTTCGAAGACCTGAACAAGATCACCATCAAAACCACCTACCCATCGCCCCAAGTAGATGACTTATTTGATCAACTGCAGGGAGCAGGAGTCTGATCTAAGATTGATTTGAGGTTAAGGTACCATCAACTTAGCATTATATCTGAATACATTATCAAAACCACACTACGGACCATGTATAAGTCATGATGAATTCACTGTGATGCCTTTTGGCCTAATCAATAGCCCCGCAGCCTTTACGGATCTTATGAATAGAGTTTCAAACCATATCTAGACAGGTTGTGGTGGTGTATATAAAAGATGTCTTGAAATACTCCAAGGACAAAGATGAGCATACTGTTCATTTGAGGACAGTGTTACAGACCTTGGGGGAGCATCAATTACATAGCAAATACAAGAAGCATGAGTATTGTTAGAAGCAATGATATTTTTGGAACATCTGGTCTCAAAGGAAGAGCTTAAGGTCGATTTGCAAAAGGGTGAAAGCAGTTACCAAATGCTCCAGACCCATCAATGCACTGAGATTATAAACCATTTGAGTTAGTAGGGAGTTATCGAGTTCAGGAAGGATTTGACAAATATTGTCCTCCCTGACCAATTTGTTGAAGAAAGCTATAAAGTTAGCAAGTAGATTAAACTGGCGGCTTATGCCTCCCAACAACTCAAGCCTCATGAGAATAATTACCTAAACATGATGTGGAGTTAGCAGCTATAGTTTTTACAATGAAAATTTGAAGATATTACTTATATAGAGCACAATGTAAAATCAATGTTGATCATCAAAGGTTGAAGGAATCTTCTCTCAAAAGAGGTTCAGTTTACATGAAACATCAGTTGTGGCAGATCCAATGTCAATCAAGAAAGAGAAATATTGTGGTAGGTGCCCTCAATAGGAAGGCACAACATACCTTGAACACTGTAGTAACTACTCAACTGAATCTCTTAAGAGAACTTGAGGACTTGCATATTCAATTAGTGTTGCACAGGAAAGCGAACGTTCAAATGCCGACACTTACCTTAGAGTGAATCAAGATGATGATCCTGAGCTCCAAAAAAAAAAAAATAAAACAAAACCTTGAGAGAGGGATTCAATTTCAATGGACTTTGTCATGGAATTCCTTCAGATACAGTGCCTAATAGAGATCAGAGATTTCAAGCCTGTTTTGATAAACACTTCAAAGAGCCTTTAGAACTAGATTGAATTTTAGCAGTTCTTATCAGCTTAAAACGGATGGGCAAGCATCTAAAAATATCAATGGATCCAACTCTTCTAAGTTGGAGCCTATAGTACTTCATGACCTACGACCAACATTTGCATTTGAAGAAAGTATGGAACTTTCGGTGGTCAACGTTATGATAGCACAAGTAGAGAATCCTACATGAAACATCAGGATAAAATGACGGGCGACATTGACAACAAAATCATCTTTTGAGTCATGAAGGTCTTCTTCAGCATTCAATAAGGCAGCGTATCTCAGAAGACTCTTGAAAGCATACCATTAGAACCGACAGAAAAGCTATGTTGATAAAAGAAGGAGATTCCTGAAATTTTCAGTATACGATAATTTTTTTTCAAAAAGTCTCACCAACTAATGGTATAAGGAGGTTGCACTGCGATCTAAATTGAAGCCAAGATCTTTTGGACCATATCAGTTCAATGAAAGGTTGAATTTCACAACTTGTCTACCAGATCTGCATATATAACTCAAACATGTGCATAACATGTTCGGTGTTCCTTACCTTATCACTCAGGCAGTATATTTCAGATCCTGACCATGCTGTCATAATCAAATCCATTGCAGCCATTGAGGGTTTTGTGTTTTAAGGGCATCCAATTCAGATATTGGATCACAGGATTAGGCAGTTAAGTATCAAGCAGATACCTTAAATCAAATTACTTTGCGCAAATAATACCTCCTCAAAAACTACTTGAAAAATTGAGGATCAAGTGAAAGTCACGTACCCATATTTATTTGGGATAACCTTGCTCTGTTGGCAAAGTTCATAAGTTTCGAGGACGAAACTCTTTAAGGGGGAAAGGCTGTAATAGCCCGACCCTAACTCATATTTATTTATTTAATTAAGCCATGTTATTCATTTTTCACATTTATTTATCTCATTGAATCATCCCAGTTGGGGAAAATTCATTTCGGCCCCACTTTGCAATTCGAGTTTCATTTACCGGACAATTTCGGGAAAAATTGATAGTAGGCCTCGATATTTATGATTTAAAAGATTAAATTATTTTTCATGATATTACATTTTAATCCCAAGCTTCCCAAAAAAAAAATCAAACGCACTCGGTTTCAGTTCTTTTCCAAACCCGAGCTCATTTAGCCCAATTCCCGCCCAACAAGTTTCTAATTCATTTGTTTAGCTAATTACCATGATTAACTCCTAATGATAATGAGCAAAGATATTTTTTTTGGGAGGGCAATTTTTAGCCAAGTATTTAAGGTCATTTTGCACCAAGTATTTACACCAAGTGGTAAAACATCAAAGCTCTCCTTTCTCTCTCTTCCTCTCAACCTCCATGGCAGCCACCACCAGCCCTCTTTTGGGTGCTTTCCGACCACTTTCCGGCCACTCTTCGGCAAGGATTTCAATCCCCAAACAACCTCGCTCCATTGGCTATCATTTTCCATCCTCAAAACCACCAAATATCATCTCCATCTCCACTTATTTCAAGCACGAAGTAAGTGACTTCAATCTTGTTCCTTGAATTTTTGGTTTTTGCTTCTTGTTTTGGTTATTTTGATGATGGATCATGTTGTTTTTATTGAATTAAGAATCATCTTGGTGATGGATCATGGTGGAGTTGAAACTAGGGTTAGGGTTTTATCTTAATCATGCAAGCTTCATGTTCAAGTGTTGAATTTTGATTGTTTTAAATGAGATTTTGTGATCTTTGGCATTGGTAATGAATATCAAGATGTTTATGCTGATTTAAATAAGTTAAAGAGTGATTTTAATGGGTGGTTATGTCAAGAAAAGCTTGCAAATAAGTGTTGTTGTGCTATAAACAGACCCAAAACAGGGGTGACTTTGGGAATAAACTGATATTTCGTGGGACATGGGAAAATTATGCTTTTTAGTGTGAAGATACCTCAATGAGTTAGATTTCAATAGGCTTTGGAATTACTCAATTTTGAGTTGTGTCGACAAAGTTATGACTAATTTACTCAAGACTATGCAGAATGCATTGAAACTGGGAACTGAACTGGAATAGTGACTTTACGGGAAAACCGGTATTGTTGGGTCACTGAAAAATTGTGAGTTTTGGTGTGTAGATATATCAATGAGTTATATTTCAAATGCCTTTTGAATCGCCTTAATCCAAGTTCTGTGGAAAAAGTTATAGTCGTTTTACTACGACTGCGCAAATTAAGCTGAAACTGTGCATGTCTGTGTTCTACCCTAATTTTAGGAACCTTACTATATGAATCATGCTTTGTGCCCCAAATCAAAGTTTTAGTGGACATTGTGATGTTTTCATATTGGGGTCTTACATCGCATTTGGAGGTCGGAAGTGAAAGATATGGATTTTCTAATGCAGACCATCAAGCAGTAACATGAGTGAATATAGAACTTTGTGATATTTGGAAATATTTTCAGAAGTTTCTATATAATTATGGGTATTGTAGGGAAATTGCAAAGTGTAGTGAGTTCAATAAGTTTGATTATGTATAAAAGCTTACTTGGGTTGAAAACAAAACTGAGTTAAATAAGTATGAAACTGAAATTTAGGAAGTGAGCAGAGTAATAACTCAAAATCAGTTTTTTTCGGACTAAGTTAGGGTGTTATATGAGCTTTTATGGATCTTACAATACCCCATATGGCATAAACCATTTGTCACCCATTTCAGAAGCATTAACTATTCTATTATCCATTTTAGAAGCATCACACTTTCCATTATCTATTTCAGAAATATCAGAAACCCATATTTCATTTATATCAATTAAAATTTTTTCATTATCACCTCAATCATTTCCATTTGGCCTATTTTGCTTCAATTTATTGTATTTCAAGTTCAATAACCCTAACTGATTTAAATCAGTTCATTTTGGTTTAACTTGTCTTATATTGAATTAAAATCAGTTTATTATATTGAAATGCACAAGTTATATATCCCCTTTCATTACTCAATTTCTGTTACGCATACTTTTATTTACTCAATTATGCGAGTAAGGATCATTTACTGACTACACATACTTACAATGACATTTATGAAAAAAAGTTGAAGCCTAGTTATCGTTCCCCATTTTGCATAAGTGTTATCAAGTCAGAATATATTTATCAAGTCAGATGACATTTATAAAACAGCTGACTTGTATCAAGTCAGATGACATTTTTAAAGACTCAAGGTATGTGCATTGCCTGTATCTTTAGAAATCAGAGTGTATTTATCAATGTTATTATGTTTTGGTAAGTACATCAATGAATCAGTTTACACTGCGATTTATCAGTTAATTAGTGACCCCATCAGTTATCAGTTACAGGGTATTGCCCTTCAGTTACCCGCGCGGCTTCAGGCCAGGTCCCTCGGCCGGCTTGGCAGGTGTACACCTATCCATAGATCATAACAGTATCAAGGGGTTCACTATCAGATAATAATTCGCAATGCAGTTTTACATTCATCTCATTCACTGTTTTTAACTTAAAATGAATTACAAAGCGGGCCCAACCAGTGTTCAATGATCATTTAACAATTCAGGAATGCATGTATTGAGCTTCAGCTCACAGTTCAAAATGTTTTTTTATGTTTTGTTTTAGGCAAATGCTCAGAGTATTGCCCTCATGCCAGCGAATCAACTGAAGAGAATAAGTGGAGAAGGAAAATCCGGATGGATCAGAAGTATTACCGATATGCATATCTTAAAGTTGTATTTTGAATTCTCTATGGATGAAGATGTAGCTTACATGGTGAATTATCCTACTATCATTTATAAACCCTTCATTTGTTAACACTTGATGTGAGTGTATATGTTTGAGGTTATGTTTAGCTATATTATTGATAGCACTCATGTTTCAAGCCTTGTCCTTTTGGACGGCGATAATGCCCCTATCATTGGGTTGTCTAGATTTTAACTAAGGAGAATATAAACAGTGAAACATGTTTAATTTGGGGCGTTACAACTTGGGTTGGGTTCTATCATATGACCGTTGGAAATTATTAAGAGCCATCCCTTCTATAAGATTGTATGTTTCATCTTTAGTTTTGTTCATAAGAGTACCTTCTGCTGATGCATCAATAGTAGATCTTAATGGCTGAGTGACTGCATTATAAAATGTTTGCATGATCATTTACCTTTGAAAACCATGGTGCGGGCATAATCATAAAAGGTCCTTGAATTGTGCTCAGGCTTCATAGAGCATATCATCTTCCTTTTGAGAGAAGGTACTGATTTGATTTCATAGGCTTGCCGTCTTAGTCGGAGGAAAGAACTTAGCAAGAAAAGCTTCTGTAAGCTCATCCCATGTCGTGATGCATCATGGAGGCAACAAGTGAAGCAACGCCCTTGCCTTATCCCTAAGTGAAAAGAGAAATAGGCGCAAGCGAATAGCATCGGTAGAAACTCCATTGAGCTTTAACGTGTCGCACACCTCTAAAAAGACAATGTAAGTTTGGATATTCTAACGAGGTGCGTTGATATAAGAGTTGGTTTGACCTCACAGTTATTCACTTCTACGATTGGTTGAGCGATACTCGAGGAAATGCATTGGACTCAGGGAGTAACAAAATCTCGAAGTGTCCTTCTTTGGTCACCTCCTACTCCTGCCATTGACGAAGAAACTACTCGAGCCTTTAGTCTTTGCTCCTCTACCCTTGATTTCTTCATCCCACACTAAAAAGTCCTTTCGATTTCTAGATCAAATTTAAACAGAAAGCAACTTTGCATATAAAGGCAAAATCCTACACAATTACTAATAAAACTACTAACGCAAATAAAAAATATAAAGAAAAAGAAAGAATGAGAAAATTGCTTAATCAATTTCTAAAGGCTAACTCAACATCCACAGATTTGGTCCCCGAGAATGGCACCAAAAACTTGACCTTGCCTGCAAGTACATGGGTATTGTAGTTTAGAAAATATATCGTCCCCATGGAGACCAAATGTAGTCTATTGAGCTTTTTCCTATAAAAGTGCTAAGCAAGCAAATTTCAATTGGGTGTTTGAATAGGGCTATAATCTAATTTAAAAATTTAATCAATTTAAGACATCTAGGAATTCTTTTGCTAGTAAAGATCTAGATCAATGGAATATAACATACACATGATCTATATTAGGAGATTGAAAGCCGTGCGATCGTATGTAGAATTCAATGTTTTCTTTCAAAATAAACTGAATTTCCTAAACTAACCAATTGTTATTCTTTCAAATATCCTTGTTCAGAGTAAATTATAGATTGTTGATAGTTAAAGTTCCTCGTAACAAGCAAATCTTTCTCAAATATTGTTAAATTAAGTCTTATCTTGTCAGTCAAATAGAAAGTTTCACATTTCAATCCTTCACTTAACTATTTAGAATAGCAAGTAAATTTGGCACAAATTCACTCACAATAATCTCACACACATGATATAATTCAACCAATTCCAATCAAGAACAAGCATAACTAAATAACAATTAGAGATTCCAACATCAATACTTGGCTAACAATCTATAGATTGAGAAAACTACTCACACATAGTTGAAATAATAGCAACTGAACAAAGTTTGAGGGAAGAAATTTAGCACAATTGGAGATCCTCCAACGGTTTTCTAACTTTGCAAGGGCTCCAAAACAGTAAGCACTTCTTCACAAATTTCACTCTTAAACTCAAAACTAACTAAGAAATCTAAAACTAAACTAAGAAAATGGAAAAGAATTGAAGAGATTAGAGAATAGGAGTTCTCTTTTGCTGCCTCTCTCTTCAATCTACTGTGAAATGACTTTATTTAAAGAAGAACTCAATCAACCTCAGCCACATAATGAAGGAAAATGAAGAGACTTATAGTTATTTGCCCACCACGGACTATGGCCTTTACCACAGACCGTTCATGGTGAGCTCTGTCTCGACATTCTTCTATTTTTTCTTCCTTCCATAGGCATAGTGACTTGGGGTTGTCCATGGGGTCAAGCTACACTTATTTAGGGGTCAAATCTGTGGTAAAATGGTCAAAACACCTGCAAAACACATAAAAGAACCATACTTGAGCATAAAATAGAAAAAAGAGTGCACAATATAGCATAAAACACATAATTCTCCCTGAAAATGGTATAAATTGACCTCAAAATGGAGTGCACTTTAAGAACTTATCATCCACTAGAAGGATTGTGATTGGGGGACTCATTATCCCCATTACTAAGTCAGTTGGCATTGAGCCTAATCCTGATGATAAGGATCCAGGGTTCAAGTGGCTAAAAATGGTCGTTTTTGAGCAAGTGAAATTTTATAAGGTGGAGGCTGGATAAGTGTGTTGGATATGCCCTAGGAACTGACTTATGCCTCTTCCCAATGTTGAGCATACCACTCTTCTGAACCGAGCAAATCTCCACTTTTTACGCAGAGATGGAGAGGTGGTTCACCTTACACCCACACCACCCCAACCAACTCACCATGGGGCCTCTAGCTCTTACCAACCATCCTTCTCCCATGATCTTAATGATGTGCATGCCACCCCTCGGTCCATCCAAGAGCAGTAAGCACCTGTACGAGCTTATGTCTAAACTTGGCATGCCACCCTGCATAACTTTGTTTAGGAGAGGCACGATGAGCTATGCAGGATGATGGGCTCCAAAAATTAGTACGTCCAGGGCTTTAGGGCTTGCTTAACGACTTACCAAGATTGGCATATCTCCTAGGACCCACTACACCCTCCCTCTCTCCTTCCTTTCTAGTGCTCCTTGTGACTTCCCCATCACTATTTGTTTCTATGTGTTTGTATTAAGGATAATGCTTTGTCTAAGCATTAGGGAGTTGAATTAATTAGGATTGATGGTGTTTGATGAACTCTTGTGTATTTGGATGTGTATATATCATTTAGGGATGCATTTATGATTGCCTAGTTTTTAGATCATGTAGTTAGTGCATTTAATTTTATTTTCATAGTTTCACATTTTCTACACATTTAGTATATAAGAAATGTATCGATTAGGTTAGCATTTTAGGATTAACTCCATGTTTGCATTGCAAAAGAGAAAAAAAATTGAAAAACTTCTTTGAAAAAGTAAAAAAAATTTGGGGAAAAAAAAAACCTTGTGGTGATGAAATTTGTAGAGTATGTAGTCTCCTTTGGCTTGATATGATCCTTTGAATATACCCAACTATGAATTAAGTGTTTGGAAAAGAATTTTTGTAAATGTGTGTCATGTTTTGACCATGTGTTGAATGCGAGTTGATTGCCCACTAAATCTTTGCATGAATGTTGGCATGTGAGTCTTAATGAGCAAGTAATGGTCATGGTAGATGTCTAGTGAGGCTTTGAGCATTAAAAGACTAATTCATCAATTTAGTTTCTTTGTCTTTTCTTGAGTGACTCATCCTAGACATCATTTCTCTAGAACTTGTTTTGACTCTTAGTCGAGATTACATTTAGTAAATGCATTTAGGCAAAATTGAGGATTTCTTTGTATTATTGAGTTAGATTGACCAAACAGCCACCCTTGATATGCATGATGTACCCCTTGCTAGCCCCTTTGAGCCTAAACTCATGTTTTATTAATGTGAATTTTTATATATGGCCCTTGGCCAAATACGTACCCTATCCTTTAGCTAAGACTATTAAGTTTTACTTCAGGATATTGAGTTTGAGAGTTAGTATTAGGGCTGTTGAGATCTTTTGGTGGTTGGTTTGGTTGGTTTGATTAAATTAGAGATTTATGTAATTTTGTTCATATTAGAGATCCCTTATGTTCATAATGGATTGGTTGTTATGACTTATCATAGAGGCATTGAAAAGAATATAATGCTTATTTCCATGGCCATTCTATTTGGAAAAAAATGAAAAAAAGAACACCAAAAAAACAAAACAAAACAAAACATAGAATAAACGATTTTGGCGTTGTTCGATCGTATATACTTGTTTTTGAGGTTCAACACCTTCTCTCCATGTGATTAATGCAAAGGGATTTGATTGTATATATTTAAGTTGTAATGGTTTGAGGGGTAAATATCATAAAACAAAGGAAATATTAGTTTTGCCCTTAGTCTTTAGCTTTTAGCTCCACATTCTAAAAATGTTTATTTTCCTCTTTACCTTTACACATATCCCTATTCAACCCACATCAAAGTCCTTATGATTGGCTAACGTACTTTACATTCTAGTGGTCGCGAATTGGAGAATTTTAGCTAGCTCATGGTAGATTTGAGTCTGTGAAATGAGTAACTCAGAGAACCTTGCTCTGCTTTAAACATATGAGTAAGTAGTGCAACATGACTAAAGTGAAGTTCTATTAGTTTTTCTAGCTCTATCTATTCCATGTGTTAATGTGATTGTATAAGATTATTTAGGTGGCTGGTTCAAGTTTTGACATTGTGGTATTTAAGGATATTTCGAAAACTCCATTCTCCTATCTAATTGCTAAATGTTTTGATAACCTTTGGGATAACTTGCGTTTAGTTCGACCATTGAACATGCTACTAATGTCTAGCCTAAGGAGATTATGAATAAAACTTTTTTGTCACATTTTTGCTTGGGGACAAGCAATGCCTTAAGCGTGGAGGACTTTAATAAGTGCTTAGAGTGTGCATAGTTTAGGGTCATTTGCTAGTATTTCTTAAGGAATTGCATGCCTTAGAGTATGATTTGTATCCCTATTCCCATTTTATGCTTGGGTATGGTTGCTTGATGAATTTTGCATGTTCCAAGACTTTTTTGACCCTGTATTTACTGTTAAATGGATTATATTCAGCTCACCACAAATCCCCCCAATCACTTTTGTTTGTGAGCCAAAGAAGAAAGAAGGAATTTCGAGACATAGGCCACTATGAAGGCACTATAAAAATTACTGCATCCTCTCGCATTTATATCACCGCACTTAATTAAAGTGTGGGGAGGAAAATGATAAGATTTAGTAGTTTTCTCGATTCGACATTTAACAAGTGTGGACAAATTATGGACCTATTCCTAAACTTATTAAGTGTGGGGAATTAAAAAGAGCTTTTATAATTACTTTTTATTATATTAATGAGTAATTTGTACAAAATATTTCAACATTTATGTCTAAATATATTAGCCAAAGGAATAAAACAAACAACAAAAAAAATATGCAAATAACTAACAAAATAAAATTATCATTTGGAAGATTAAGCGGGCACGTACTTGACTGCCTGCCCCCCAAAAAAGCAAAAATAGCTCTCAATGCACAATCAATCCCTAGAATTTGAACTCCTCAATTCGTTCTTCATCTGACCAGGTAGCAAATTCGATCTGGGCAACAAAAACTTTCCCAAAATTCGAACTCCTCAATTCCTTCATCTGGGTAGCAGATTCTAGGCAGCAAATTCTGAGCAACATCGACTTCCCTAGGAGTCGAACTCCTCAATTCTGTAATAGCCGTGGGTTTCAACCTTAGGCTAATCGTTTGAGTTAATATTTTTATTAACTTATTTGATTGAGTTAGCGATACTAGACTAATTATTCCGTGATAATTAGATGTAATAAATTATGTGAATAATTTTTATTAATTTTTCTTGATTAATTACAAAAACCAATGAAATTAGTGAATGCATTAGAAATTAACCAAGTCGTAATAACGCAAATTAGTAAATTATGCGAAGGTATGTGGGGTCGAGAATAGCATAATCACATGGATTAGGACCGAATCTGGTCTAATGACTAGGGATTAAGCACCCAAACAACAATCAAAAAAAAAAAAAGAACCCAAAAGGGGTCGAAGCCTGCTTTCTTTTTTGGCAGGAAACATGAAGAGGAGGGACTCTGCTTTTGTGGAGTTTGTTATGGCAATCACTATATCTGTTGTACTCATACAATTCTATTATTGATTGAACTCGATTGTGATTCTGTTCTTGGTTTGACTTTGCTGTGGTTCTAGAGTTGGTTGAACTATGTTATGCTTCTTTAGACTTGATTCTACTGAGTCTGCGTCTTAGTTAATCTCTTTGGTTATCTTTTCTAATAATTCATTTTTTTGTGTGTTTCAATTGTCTAACAGGTTGCATTTCTGCAGTTAACATCCCTCAGTGAAGAAAACGAAAACGGAGATTTTTTTATATATTCTTGGATGCTAGGCATGTTTTCAAAGTATAGTTTTACGTAGTATATAGAGCAATAAAATGTTCAATCAGGTACCTACAACAAAAACATTAGCAGGATGGATTCAAAACAATGGAAGAATATTTAATTTTGATTACCTTCATCGTTGTTGCTGTGTCTATAATTAATTTTTTTCATGCGCTATTGTGTAATTTATTTACTTGCTATTTGATTTATTTTAATTTGTTGGTTTGTTAATTTTATTCATTTATGTAGGTTGATGCGTGCTGGCAATTAGTATAAAACTTGTTAATTAAAAAAAAAAAACAATTGTATACAATTGTTCTATTTTTAACTTAATAAGTTTTATATTAATTACCAGCATTATTTTTTAAAAAACTAAAATGGCACTAGTAACACATTTATGTTTGGGGAAAATTATGACTTCTTTCATCTTCTAGAGTGGGCATAGCGTAAAATGGCCACACATAAATTATGGGTAACTAGTACTTACTCCGCATTTATAAGTATGGGAAATATAGCTCTACCTGCATTTTCATTAAGTGTGGGGAACACTTTCATGCACTTAACTTCCCCACATTTAGCCTAAGTGTGGGCAACTGCTATTTCTACACTTATAAGTGTGGTTATTAGCAAAATTAAATGAGGAGGGAAGCAACCTTTTTTTGTAGTGAGGGTTATGGTGGCTTGTAACTATCATGCCTCCTCGATTTCTGCTGAATTTGTGGCTAAGAATGCTCAGTTGCCGCTATTTGAAGGCATGCTCAACTATTTAGAAGGGCATCTATCACTCATACTATCACTAGTCTCTCTCATAGTTCATCCCATTCTAATCATTTGAAGCAAAAAGAAGGTTCAAGGAATGAATTTGCTAGTGGATGCTTTGAAGATTGCAAGATTTTTTGAAGAATTTCCATTATCGCTAAGCATTTTCTCTCTTTTGCCACTTGAACTCCATTTAGATTTGTTCTAGTTAGATTCATATTTTGTTTAAAAACTTTTGATTTGGTTATAATGAACATGATTGAGTAGTTCTCTTCATTTCGGGATTTGTTTGCCAAACAATGTGGCTAGATTCTTAATTTTGTCAAAATCTTATGCATGATCTCATTTGGTTTATTTAATCTATCTTGTATTTTGAATGATTGTGAGTGATTTAGACCAAATTACTTGCATTAAACTAGATAACAAAGTGAACTATTGAAAGGAGAAACCCACTATTAGATTAACAAGATTAGACTTAACTTAGTAATTTTTGAAGGAAAATTTCATGCTAAAAGCAAAATTGGTAATGAAGATCGTTAACTTAGACTAAAACAAGACCCTTTAAAAGAATGCTAATTTGATTAAATTTAAGTAATCTAGTTTATTTCAAGAGAAAAGATTGAATTGTGTTTAGTTATTATGCTTTGAATCATCAACATTAGAGAAAAGTTCATGCTCCATTCATATATCTAAATCATTAAAGGCAAAACAAATTGCTATATGTTTTTCATTGATAAATATCCTTAACTTAGACTAAAACAAATTGCTCCATTCATATATCTAAATCATTTGATAACTTATTTCGCTTAGCATTTTGAAAGGATGAAACTCGATAGGTTGTGTTGGTCCCTATGGACGATATTTAATTTAAACTAAAACGCTCGTGTGCTTGCGGTGTGTCAAATATGAATTTCCATAAAATGTTCATGTTATACAAATTCTTAGTTACAATTGTCTACATTTCATCTAAAATTCGGTATATTATGTACTCTTAGTAGCTAGTGATTTGTCTAATGTTTTTTTCTCTTTTTTTTGCGATCAACTAAATGCTAATTAAATTAGTCTTAGTTTAACTTACAAACTATCTTACAAATTGTCATATGTTGAACATTCAAAAGAAAGATTGACTTGAGGTTTGACTATATTACAGTTTAATATTTTTGAAAGATGCCAAGAAATTTCAAATACCTTTGGCTTTAAGAAAGGCCTGAAATTTGTTTTACATAGAGTTACTACAATCAACTTTCCTACTATAGGAATTTGTCAATGTTAAGCTTAAAACTAGCTAATTGGGGAGATTAAACGGTGGCTGAAAGCACGCCTTCTAAAGCCATATAAAGCAAAGACTAGACAGAGTAGTTGTGAGACACCAGATTATCAAATGAAGATAGAAACAGCAGGGACATTAAATGAAGGCTAAAAGCATGCCTCCTAAAGCCATACAAAGCAAAGACTAGATAGGCTAGGCATCAAGATAGGAGGCAACAATTTGAGGCCCTTGAACAGCTAGTAGACATTAGAGGAAAAGCTTTATCAGACAGATATTTCCTATAGCCAAAATGTTCCATTTTGAGAATGAAAATTATAATTGGGACCCTAATTGATGAGAGAAAAGTGCAACACACGACATAACTGTTTAACTCATATCCTTAGTGTTCACTGTCCTCTTGAGAACCTAAATTACTGTCATTGTAATGATTCTATAAACTTTCATACTTGTAACATAGGGAGGGTCAAGGGAACTCTACTTATAAGCAATTAAGGTTAGCTAGGGTGGTATCCCACCTAAGTAAGGCATAGGTAAAAACACTTCAAAAGAAACTCTAAATGTATATTGTCAAAGTCCTGAGGTGGATGGTTGGACTTGCTTACCTAGGGATTAACGGTGCTCGCTTCAATCCTAAGGAAGGAGTCCTTAGGCCATGATTTGCCCTATCAAGGCAATGTTCTTTTCCTAGATACATTGAGGATATGGGATTAGAAGAAATGGAATTGAGTAGGGAGGAGCAGAATGGAGTGAGAAAGAGTAGTTTCCCCCCCCCCTTCTTACATGAGTAGGAAAGAGTGGAATCATGGGAAGGAGTGGGATGGAGTGGAATGGAGTGGGAAGAAATGGAATAGAGTGAGAGAGAAATAAAATTATTAATATTAAGGTGTAGGAAGAAGTGGGAGAAAGTGAGAAGGAGTGGAAGGGAATGAGAAAGAACGGGAAGGAATGGTATTTATCGTTAAGGAGTAGGAGGAGCGGGAAAGAGTGGAAAGGAGTGGGAGCAAATGATTTACGCATGAAAAGAACATGGCCTAAACTGGTGAGCCTTATTAAAAATAAAGTATTCATTTATTTCCTAAACTGTTCTTCTATCAGTGTTTGTGAGTTTGCTGCATCATATTCTAATTTGTGCTTATGATTATTTTTTGCCACCTATTCACCCCCTTAAATCTACAATGACTTAACCTTGTTGGGACTAATTAGGCCCTAATTATAATATTTCAATGGTGTTGATGATATGCGTCATCTACCAACTTGGAGGAAGTAACCCCTTCTACACAAACATCAGATACTTCTAGTAAGTCTATAAATCTTCCACTAAGAGATAACAAGATCTAATGAACATAATGATAGTGATTCAATTATAGCAACGACATCACTATACTCTTCATAAGTTAGCCACCAACCCACCAACTTAAGAGACTACTTGTGTTATTTAGGTGTTGCTTTTATGGATGAACCTAATGCATTTCAAAAGCCTCAATTGATCCAGAGTGGTAGAAAGCTATATAAGTGAAACTTGATGCATTACATTAGATATAAACCTAGGATATGGTGGATCATAGGTCAATAAGGTAAAGACTCAATCTAGTGGCTAATCAAGAGCTACGAGCTCAGCTTCTTATAAAAGGGTGCAATCAAGAGTATAGGATTGATTACGAAGAAACATTGGCACCTATCATATAACTAACCTTGATAAGATATTTGATAGTGAAGGTATCGAGACTTGGGGGCCCCGAGCTTACCATGGCATGATTGTTCATTCAAATTTGTTTTAGCAAAGTTTGATTTTTGCAATATTGAGTAGATCGCCACCATATTTTAAGAAAAATATGAAAAATGTTTCAAAATCTAATTTTAGAAAGCAATCCCCGTGATCCTCGATGGGGATTAACTTGACTCTAAGGTTACTAGCCAAGATTTTAATCAGAGGATGAAGGTAGAACCAATAATAGTCCGCCCATCGACATCAGCCATTTAATAATGATCTTCACTAGAGTTAGACAAAGGAATATTTAAATCCAAATAATTCTCGTAAAGTCCAACTTCATGTCAATTTGTCCTATTTAGTGACTAAGCATTAGGAACGTTATATTTTTCAATGACCTCTTAGATTTAGTCATATATCTAACCAGTTGTAACAAAAGATACTAAAAAATGCAATAAAATTTTGGGGCTCTCGGACTAATGACTTATTTTATGAGAGGAAAGGTCAATACTCCCAAAAACAAATGTGTGTCTTGAGGGAAGAGGAGAGGCTCTTTTTATAGTGGTAGGGTGTGAATAAACACCTCTACTATTTATAGATTCAGCAAATAATCTATTCATAAGATAGACTAGGAAAAGATCACCATATCTTACTAACCATCAAGTCATAAAATAGACTAGGAAAAGATCACCAGATCTTACTTTATTCATAAACAACGTGAGTGACTTTCTACCAAGGGCTGGCGAAATGTGCTATCACCTAAGTTGTTCTACTAGGCCCATTTCAGTTCCATTGGGCCAAGTGGCAGGTAAACATCTGCCTCTTAGACCTTTTCCTTAACAAACTAGGCCTAGTAGCTTGTTATTGATGTCCAGCATCGTACCGTTGATGTCCAGCACCGTACCGTTGATGTCCAGCACCGTACCGTTGATGTCCAGCACCGTACCGTTGGGCTGGAGCCTGCTTCGGGCTAAATATTAAGACATAGGAAGTGTCATTGCGAGGGAACATGCCACCTAGTGGTCTATCCCCAGCTATTGAAACCCTATAATCGTATGTCTTAACCCCCCACCACTAATTATAACTAGCAACATGTTTTATACTCATTTTCAACCTAATTTTTGACATTTTCGAACTTTTGGATGGAAGAGCATAATATCTTTGGAACATTTTTTATAATTATTTTATGTAAGAAAAAAGGATCTTAGGAATGTACTATTTTACGGCAAGTAAGGAAAGTAAGTATCATTATTGAGTTGCTATGTAAATATCATACAATATGCAATCAATGTGAGTCCAAGAATACCTTCAATTATCTATTGGGGCCCCCCACTTTGGCCAAGGCCAAGTAGGGTATAGGCAAAGTATATCCTGTCATGCAAAATATGCAATCATCCTATTTAGAAAACACATTTCAAAATCAATACAAAATCCAAGCAAGAGCATACACAAACAACCCATGTAGCCAAAACATTTAGGAATGAATGCAAAAAAGATGTGAGAATGTAACCAAGTCAAACATAATTGTAATTGAGGATTTTGGGATTACGAGACTTCCCCAAGTCTTATAATCTGACCAAAAAGAGGGAAACACCAAACATCATTTGGGCTATTAAACTTGTCTCGATGGGAAAAAGTGAAACATAAATAATTTTGGTGCTATTGAATCCGTCCCGACTTCTAACACGATGGGAAAAAGGTAAAACTGATGTGCAAGAACATAAAAACTTACAAATATTTGTATACATGTAGAAAGATAAGAAATGTGCTGTCACATTGATTGTTGCATGGGCACACACATTGGGATGCTAAAAGGAATATATAGATGGCCTCCGGCTTGCGCTTGGAAGTTAGAACCCCATAACAGGGTGTGGGAAGTGAAGACGGACCAATAGAAGCTGCTGAGAACCTAATTGCATGTGACTAGGACTCACAATAAAAAGGAGAGAAGCAATAACCCAAAAGCACAACTGCAACTGCCTTCTCCCCATTTTCTACCTTTCCCTCTCTCAAAAACTCTATTGTTGACCAAATCAACTCACAAAGAGTCGAATTAAGGTCATTCTCGCTCCTTAAACACAATTTTTCATGTATTTGCTTTACAGTATGCTTAATTTTGTAAGGCTTTCATGTTTGGAGCAATTTAGCGTGTTTTTGTGGTTTACATATAAAACTTCCACCTTTGAAGCCATTATGGGCAATTGTTGAACTAATCTCACTTTACTACTATTGTGGAGAACCATTAGGAGTGTAATCTAACCAAATTTCATGTGATGTGCATGGGTGATGAAAGTTGATTCGAATCTACTGAGGGCCACCCAATCTTGAGTCTTGATGCTAGGGTTGTTTATGCTTGTTTCTTGATTTTTTGATCTTCAATTCAGGTTGCAAGAGTGAAATATAACTCTTGGATGGTCATTTGAACACATTTTTAGTGACTTCATTCCGCCTGAATTGGGTGAGTTTTTCATCATTTCAAAAAAACAAATCTTGTTATAATGGCTTTTCATGCATTGTGATGCATCCCTAAACTTTTTAATGCTGCCAATAATGTCTTTGCCAAGTTTTGGGGCCAACAGATCTTGTCTCAGTCATATCTTACGACACACTATAAACTTTTAAAGTTTCATCATGTCTTGAATTAGTATAATGTTTGTGAATGATTTTTCATAAATTTATAGCTCTTATAATGCTGTGAAAAATGTGTTTATAATTTTTCATGACCGTTTGATTATGCCTTGGCCATTTTTTCCTTTTCTCCTGAATGTTGCCTGAATTCTATCATTTTGACACTTTCTTGTTTTTGGGTGCTTTTGGACAACTACATAGCCAACCTGCTCAGGAAAGATCTCATAGATGTTGTAGAGGTGACCTCCATTAGAGGATGACTATGGGTTTAGGAGTTGGATGCCAGGTAATTGATTTGATACCTATTATTTTATATACATTGATCCTCGTTGCTATCACATTTCTACAGTGGTGGACAATAGAGTGGTTTGCTTCCTTTTCAAATTTTGAGGTATTTTGCTATTTTGTTTTGCATTGATTTATTCTAGTAACGTGCACTTTCAACAGGTTGGTGACTTATCAAGACTTATAGATTTGACTAAAAGATTTATACTGCCTATCAAAGTTTGCGTAGGGATTCTAAGAGGCTCTAAAAGATATATGATTTCGTAAGTTTCTAAACATGTGCAAGGAACATAGAAGCCTGAATTGGGTGCTGATCTGGGGTCTACTACAGCGTTTTTACCACTAGCGTGTTCCATCAGTCGCTGGGTGAGATAGTCATTACCCTATACAATTTTTATGTACTAACAGACTAAGCTTTATAGATATCATATTGAGATATGATATTGCTTTTGATGAGGATCAGGATCATCTGATAAGGCTATTTGGATATAGTATAAATAGATGGCATGTAGGATCAAACTCTGTCTAGTATTCCTTACTCAAGGTAGCTCTCTAGGTCAGGAATATAGACATAAAGTAGTAAATGCGACTCTTTATTCAGTTCGATGTTCTTTATCCATTAGGTGAATCGAGTGCACCTACATTGAATGTGCAACTTGGAAGAAGTCCAAGGCATTAGATAGTTGGATTGGGAGCAAGCCGCTTATGCCACCCCACTCTCCTACCTAAGATTGGCATATTAGAAGAATGGTCGGGTGCAGGATGCCAATCTTAAAAGTCTTCAGCATTTGCTTGAGGTTTGATTCCTTCCTTATAATCTCTTTTTCTTCTTTGTGGAGTTTTCAGGATTGGCTTATGACTTGTGTTTGTTTTATATCATTGATTCCTCGAGTACTTTTCACAAATGTGCCTAAGATCTAGAGGCTCCAGTGAAGTTCCCACTAGGGGTAATAAAAGCATGGCCTCCTAGAGGGCGAGTCAAGCCACCTAAAGGACATTAAGCTTTTTAGGGCTAGCCTAAATGCCCAAAAGCCCGATGACATAAGAAGAATACTCTTCTTCTCCTATTTATTGTAACTCACTGTTATTACTTTTTTTCCTATTCATTGTGGCTACTGGTTTATGTGACTAGGGATACTTACGCCTACTACTATTAAGAGGGCTCAGGTGCTGTCTTGTCAAAGCGTGCTCTTCATCGACCCTTTTTTGGCCACGCATGGTGTTTAAGGGAAAGGGTAACTAGGTGATTTTTTTCATCAAGCTTTCTTGTTCATTACATTCTCGTGGATCCTTCCTATATAGGTCGCCACCTTAAAGTTAGAGGAGAGGTGCCCATTAAGGGAGGGTGCATCTCATCAAGTTCTAGTCGTCAAGGGTGACTGCTCGAAGTTTGCGCATACTTATTGATGCTGTCATTTCTTCGACGACACGAATCCCTTTAAGAGTAATTTTCGCTTATTATATACTATACGCATGCTCATGTATCTTTCTTATAGAAGGAAGTGTGGATTATAATTTTGGACCTTGAAGTGTGCTACAACGATGCTTCAAGTGTCGATCGGGCAGTTAAGCTCAATGATGTGATGGATAATGAGGTCTAAGAGATGCATCAGACTCCCTGGCCTTAGAAAGGGTAAAATGTCTCATTTTAGTGCATGTGTTTCTTTTGTTCCTAGAACTTTTTAATAATAAAGACAATCGACAAACTACCCTGTGATTAGAAGGGATCATCACTTGCTAAGGTAATGACATCAATGAAGTACGCTTGTTTTCTTTTTTACTTTTGCAAGCTATTTGTTTCGCTTTTTCTAATGCTTTTATACAAATGTGTTTAGAGAGTTGTACGATGCCACTGCTATAGACATGTGGCTTTCTTCGAGGCTTCTAACTGAAGGACAACTCTTACTCGAAAGTGTGCTCCTGAGGCCAGGATTTCAGAAGCTCCTAATTGTTTGTCATTACCATGGCTTCAATTGAGTCAACAGCAGAGTAGCTTATGTTGTTCCCCAAGACTAAGTCCTTATGGAGGTTAAGAGTTAGTGTAGGGAATGCCACAATGATGTCGCTCATGAAGTGAGGTGGCTCTTCATCTACTCCACCTCTTAGGTGGCTGAGGAATCTATGATTCTACTAGGGACCTCAGAAGTGTAGCTGGAGGGCTATTTTACTGCACCTAGTCCTCAATGTAGGATGCCTTGATACTCATGGAGTGCATAATTCCTCCTTACTTTTCATATTTGTGGTGTGCGATAGCCTTACAAGACTGTCATGCCATATCCCCTGAGACCATCACCAAGTATTGAGTTGATAATGAGTAAGGGGGAAATGCCCCTTGATTTTGTATTAGTTCTTGGACTTTAATTTATAATTCTTTCCTTTACAATTTGTATTTGAGTGAACTTTGTGAATAATTGCACTTGTGTTTGCAATGCTTGTTAAAATATAGTGGGATTTCAAAAAAGAAAAGGGTTCTTTTTTATTAGCAAAAATTAGGTGTCAAAAGGAAAAGGTTTGGACATGATGGGCTATAAGCCTAATCTCCTCACAAGTTTTGCAAAGAAAATCATAGGCTAGCACGACTCAGAAGGAAAATAAGAAAAGAAAAGGGGAAGAGCAGGAATAGTGCACATCAAAAAGAAAAGTGCAAGTAACGAAAAATATAGTTTTACAAATTGGGCAATTCCTAGATTATGAAGAGGTCTGGATCCCAAGGCAGTTTTTTTTTAAAAAAAAAAAGGACAGTGTGTCATAGTTAGTCGGTAATGCCTTTGAGGTAAAGGGATTAGAGTACTTTGAGTTAAACCACATTATATCTTCAAGACAAGTGATGTTTGACATCGAACTAATCCGCACTCCTTCGAAATTTTGGATTCCAACACCCCATGTATTTCACTCCAAGGATAGGGACGTGTGTTCTCTAGTGGAGGAATTCACCTTTGTTTTGGGTTCTGTTGAGCCTAAGATGGAAGCAGCTCCTTATTTAAAGGAGTATTTCTCCCACCTTGTCCAAACTTCATTAAGGCTAAAGGCGGATGAGTTAACACTATAGACAGCTATGATGCCGATCTTGCATGTATCACCCTTGATTTATACCTAAATCTAAGGGCAATCACCACCTTAATGAGGAAAGAAAATCCCTTAATTTTTGTCTAAAGAATAAGTTCTTGTTCATTAGCAGGTAAGGTTTAACATGCGTGATGCACCGTGTAGAGGAGTCTTAGAAACATTACTATTACATGCTTATTTTTCTTGTTGAAATGATCAAGTGCTTGCATGGCTTTAGTGACAAACCTAGCAATGCTCTTAGGGAAATCCCTTTTCTTTTGGGGATAAAGCCTAATATTTTTTTTATTAGTTTGTCCCCTTTTCGAACTGTTGATGGAGATTTTGACTTATGCTTACTTATCTAGTAGACTTCACTCTTAGAAAGGTTTCACAAAGCGTACCCCTAGATTTTCACACTGGCATGTGAGCCTAAGCATTACACCATGTGTAAGTGTTCTAACAAGTGTCATAATTATGAGGCAGGGAGACCCTTGTTTTAACATGAGAAGACCAAGTTCTTCTGGCAATGCATTTGTAGCTTTAGATTTCTTATGAGGGGTGGAAGCTATCTTCCTCTCCTAGATCTTTAAAGTTTTGTATATATCTTTGTTTGTCATTTTACTAGCTAGATGGGCTTTAGACAAACTATAAGACTATGTTGCTCCTACTATTTATGCCTTAACCCCAAAAATCACAAAGTTCTTAGACTCAAATATGGCTCAACTAATGGGTGGCAAGCATCTATTACCTGTTGCCCCATGTGTGAGCCTCACTTTTCTAGAATTGATAAAAGCCACCACTTTTGAAGAATCTGTAATGGTAAGAGATATAGCTGAAATTCAACGATAGAATGCCTAAGATGTTGAGAAGGTAGTGCCCAGGAGGAAGAAAAGCAAGGGTAAAAAAGCTCATAAGCTTGTATAGGTGAGGAAGCAAGATGAAGCCACAAGCAAGAAGGTAAGCAGTCCTACCTAATCAAAATATCATTAGTCAAACACTCTTACTTAATTAGCATGAGGCTTACTTTTATGAAGCAAGGAGCTAGGTTTTGAGGATTGTATGGGTAGAACGTTACTTTATGGGCCCCCTTAGGGAGTCATTCTTAATCCCAGCTACTTATTTTGAGACTGAAAGGTTATCCTTAGCTATGACAGTTTAATGAAGATTACTACAGCCTACACAGTTCAATCTAAGCTATATTCAATTACAAGGGGGTTTTCAGCAAAGCGTTGAAGTTAAACCCTAGCCAAGATTGTACTTATTTTAAATCTTAGAATGTCTACTTTCATAGAATTAGCTCAGTTCTAGGACAAGCTCATACCTTAAGTCGCCACAACAAGAGGATGAGTTACTATTAGAAAAACTGCATAGGCTAAGTTTTAGCTACCATAGTGATAAGTGCTTTTGAGCTAGGATTACAGCAACCTATGCTCATTTACTTATCCTAATATTTTATAAGCACTTACTTGCCTTTTTTCCTACCAAAAACGAGTGCATGAAGTCAAGGACCATCCGAGAAGGTAGAGAATTCACTTCAGATTACGGGATACAATAGTGAGGCCACTTGCTGATCCCACTTGCTTAACAACCCATTTTGCAGTTTTCTCATAATTTTGACTTGATGTATGCTTACCTTAATTATTCTTTTGTATTTGACTACATTTTGTGGCTTAGGACTGATTAGACATCTTATAGCATTGTCCTTTTTTGTCAATCAAAAGAATGAACTGCACAAGTTATTTAACTTCTGTTTTTCGCTTATTTTTGTAGTCCTTTCACAAATTGTTAGACAACTTTAGAGGGAGTATATAAGTCATCCCTATCAGCCTTGGATGAGCCAATGTTGAATTGAAATCAAAAACATTGCTTGCTATAGTAAACTCTCTCCCAAACTCCACATTGCTTGTTACAAGTAAACGTCTCTTAAAGTTTCTCAATCTTTATTGTTGTTAATATTACTTAGAACGGGATTCTTTTATCTGTGCTTTGGCGTTCATACTTTATAATCTCAGTGCTGAATCTTTGAGAGTTAGATGGTCGAGTAGTTCCTCTATAACTAGTCATATCTTCCATGTTGAGTTGCTAGGTTTGGTGAAGGCAACAGGCCACTTGGCATACATTATCTAGTATGATAGCACAACTTTGATTCTTAGTGGGTTTTAGTGCTTTTCAATATTAGTTGCCCAAGGTTATTGGTCTCTTTTAGGTCCTAAAACCTACCGAACTAGCTACAAAAGAACCCTTAACCCAAATATAATCTAACTATAAAGCACCTGGCTTCTCTAAAACAGCAATAACTATTCTGAAAATAGAATGTCTTAAAGGGATGCCTCTCATCCTCCTTGGCAACCTATTAAAGTTCTAACAGGATTCTCCCTTTAGCAAGGTCATAAGCTCAAAAGGGATAGATTTAAATTAGAATTGCAAGACAACATTAGGAACTTGACTTATCAAGTTCAACAGTTAATGGCTCAGCCTCGAGAAGAAGAAAGAGAACCACCTTTGGAACCCCCTGATAGATCATACCCTTCTCATGGATCTCAATATAAAAATAGTTCTTCCAATAAGGCAAGGAGATCAATGAGAATGAGATCGCTTAGAAATTATCTCGGAGACCTTAAAATTGAGGCCCCTAAGTTTAAAAGGCTTTCAAACTTATTATTTTGAAGTTCAGACATAATACTTCACTCTAGGAAGAAAACCTAAACTTGATCTTTACAAAGCATGCCCAAGATCGACACTTCATTTAAGCTGAAGAAACATATGGACAAAAGGTTTCTACCAGTTGCCTATAAACAAGAGTTATATCTCAGAGTTACTTCTGTTAGCTAAGAGAACATGAAGGTTAAGGAGTATATAAGGGAATTTGAGCAACTACAGATAAGGTGTGCCCTAAAGGAAGAGCTTGAGTATACAATTGCTAGATTCCTCCAGGTTCTAAACCTGATTATTCTAGATAAGTTGAGCTCAAGCTTTCTAGACCTTTGAAGATTCATGCAAGCTTGCTATTAAGGTAAAAAAATAGTTTAAATCCAAGAAGTCCTATCCAACTAACTCAGCAAAGGCAAATGCTCCTTTTAAGCCTTTAGCCCTTACAAGACAAAACCACCTCCCAAAGATGATAAGGATAAGGGGAGAAGGCAAGAGTTTATCAAAGAAGTTCCTAAAGGATAAAAGAAGTACTTTAAGTGTCATGGATAAGGTCATTTCAAGGATGACTACGCTAACAAAAGCTCCCTCACCGTTAAAGAGATTGAAGACATGGCTCAACTAGAGGAAGAAGGTGATGAAGAGGAGTCTAATAAAGATGGAGGGACATCCTACCTTTTACCTAAGGAATGAGAGATGCTTATGATCAAGAGGGTGCTTTATTCCAATGAAATCACTAAAGATCCCAAAATTAAACCCTTCACTCTAGGTGCAAGCTAGCTAACAAAACTTATAACCTAATCATAGATGGAGGGAGCTATACAAATGTATCCTCTATGGAGTTAATTGATAGCTCACATTCCATAATGTTGAGAACCCCAAGCCCTATACACTATAATGGCTTAAGAAGGGAAGTGTGGCAATTGTTTCTAAGCAAGCCTTAGTAGCATTTTCAGTAGAAGAATAGAAAGATAAGGCTATCAAAGATGTTCTACCAATTAATGCATATCATTTGCTCCTAAAGAGACCATAGCAGTATGATAGAACTATTTTACATCATGGTGTGTCCTGTACTTATTTTTTTAAGCTGCATGGAAGGAAGTGGACTCTGACCCCTTCATCCCCTACTTAACTCCACAAATTTGAAAATGGGGCAGGGGAATGCAATAGAGAAAGCTTTATTTATGAGTAGGAATATGGTGATGATAGCCAACAATAAGGAAAAGAACATTATTACCATGTTGATGGTGGAAACATATGATAGTGAAGGAGATCATGAACCCTTGTTCTGTGCCAGCTCTCCTATGCTAGCGAGTAAATGTGTGTGGATAGTAGAACCATCAACAACATCACAGTTAAGTATAGGTATTCGACCTTAAGGTTTGATGACATGTTAGATGAGCTACATGGTTCTTTATGATTAACCCAAGAAGTTGTTATCACCATATTAGGATGAGAAAAGAGGGGGTTGGAAGACTGTATTTAAAACCAAGTAAGGACTATATGAATGGCTTATCATGCTCAGCCTATCCAATGCCCCAAGCACCTTTATGAGGCTTATAAAGAAGGCACTCATACCTCCATTGGATTGTTTATAGTTGTCTGTTCTAATGATATTCTTGTATATAGTAAGACTGAAGAAGAATGTATAGAATAATTAAACCAGGCCTTCTCAACTCTCGAAGAACAAAAGATCAATGGCAAACTAGATAAGTGTGAATTTTTCACACAAAGGGTTGATTTTCTTGGATAGCTTATTTCTGGTGACAGCATACACGTAGATAAGACCAAGATTGAAGCAATTAAGTCAGTTCCAAACTCCATAACTAATATGAGAAGCTTTATAACCTTGGTTCTTTTCATATGAGGCTTTTAAAGGATTTCAACTCTATCATAGCTCCCCTTACTAAGTGCATGAAGAAGGGCACCTTGTCTTGGTCCTCATCAGCTCAAAGAGCCTCTGATAACATTAACCAAAGACTATGTAAAGCTCCTATCCTAGCTTTACCAAACTTTAAAGAACTCTTTAAGGTAGAGTGTGATGCTAATGGGGTTTCTATTGGAGTGTTCTAACTCAACTCAAGAGGATAGTAGCCTATTTAATAGAAAACATGGTGGTCCAAAGCTCAATTATTCAACTTATGACAAAGAATTCTATGCCATTATCAGCACACTGAACCATTAGAGTCATTACCTAAAGCCCAAGGCCTTTGCCCTGCAATCTTATCACCAAGCACTCAAGTTCCTTAATGGCCAGGCCAAGCTTAATGCCAAACATACTAAATGAGTTTACTTTCTACAAGCTTTCACTTTCCCTACTAGGCACAAAAGGGCAATGAGAATGTTTTGATGCCCTGTCCAGGAGGCATGCTTTGATCTCAATTTTAGTAGCAAAGTTATCAAGATTGCAATCCATGCAATCTTACTACTCTGAAGACACAGACTTTAAGGAACCGAAGAAAAGTATGCCTTTGCATGGTCCCTATTTGAGGTAAGAGGGATCTCCATTCAAAGCAAACAAACTATGTGCACTTAGATGCCCTTTAAGGAATCTCTTGGTCAGAGAGGCATATGGAGGTTCACTTATCAATCATTTTGGGTTAAACGAGACCCTAGACATCCTTAGAGAGAACTTTCACCGGTTAAAAATAAGAGAGGATGTTCACAAGGTTATTTTAAGATACTTTATATGCTACGAGGTCAAAAATCAGTCGAGGTTTCTACACATAACTCCCTATTCCCTTGTGGCTGTGGGAAGATGTGAGCATGAATTTTGTAATAGAACTCCCAATAACACAAAAGGAAAGGATTTAATTTGGTGGTAGTGGATAGGTTTTTTAAGATGGCTCACTTTGTAGCTTACCACTAGACAGATGATGTATCCCACATTGTTGACTTGCATTTCATGAAGATTATCAAACCCCATGGTGTACCTAAAACCATAGTGAGTGATAGAGACACCAATTTTCTATCCCACTTTTGGAGGAGTTTATGGCATCTTCTGGGTATTAAACTACTTTATAGTACCACTTGTCATCCCTATACTAATAGCCAAACTAAGGTTGGAAACAGGACATTCTTGACTCTTCTAAGGACCTTGGTGAAGAAAAATTTCAAGAACAGGATTTAAAGCTTATGCATGCTAAGTTTGCCTATAATAGAGCCCCATCCAAAGCTACTAGTTGTTCACCCTTTGAGATCCTCTATGGGATCAACCCTCTCACATCTATTGATCTCATTCCACTTCCTATTGACTGTAAAGTGTTTTATGAGCTACAGGTGAGGGCCAAGGAAATGGGGGAACAACATGAGCATATAAGAGGACATATGGAGAAGACGAGTGAAGCTAAGGTCATGGCGAATAAAAACCTAAAAGGACTAGATATTCTATTTGGCGATCCTGTTTAGCTCAACCTCGGAAAGTAAAATGTTCCCAACTTAGAGACAAAGCAATCTTATGTTAAGGGGAGATGGGCCCTTTAAAGTCCTAGCTAAGATAGGAGCTAATGCATACAAACTAGAGTTACCCGCAGATGCCAATGCATCAGCCACCTTCAATGTAGGGCATCTAATTCCCTACGCAGAAGATGATATCAACTTCGAGTGTCTGGAGGCAAATCCTCTTCAAGGATGAGAGGACTATGCATTCTAAGGGATAGCCCTACCTAATCAGAATAGCACTAGTCAGGCACTCTTACTTAATTAGCATGAGGCTCATTTCTCTGAAGCCAATGAGTTAGCCTTTGAAGCCCATATGGGCAGAGCCTTTCTTTGTTGGACTCCTTAAGGATTCATTATCAACCCCAAGTGCTTATTTTGAGGATAAATAGTTAACCTTGGCTATGATAGTTCAATATAGATCATCATAGCCTATATAAATCAATACAATCTAGGTTCAGTTCCAAGGGGGTTTTCAGCAGAGCCTTGAAGCTAAACCCTAGGCACAATTGTGCTTATTTTAAATCTTAGAATGTTTACTTTCACCCCATCAGCTTAGTTCAAGGTTGAGCTCACACATTAAGTTGCCATAGTAAGAGGATTGTTTATTGCTAGATAAATAGGGCAGGCTGAGTTTGAGCTAACTTAGTTATCAGTGCTTTTAAGCCAGGATTACAGCACCCTATGCTCATGATTACATATCCTAATATTTTTAAAAGCACCACCTACTTTTTATCTAGCCAAAAATGCATGCATAAAGTCAAGGGCCATCTGAGAAGGGACAGTATTCACTTTAGACTGTTGGATAAAATAGTACAAGCCACTTATAGCTCTCGCTTGCTTAGCAGCCTATTTTACGGTTTTCTTATAATTTTGACTCGATTTATGCTTAGCTTTATTTATCCTTTTGTATTTAACTAGTTTTAGTGGCTCAAAAGTGATTAAACTTCTAATAGCATGGTCATTTTTTATCAATTACTCAAACTGGCTGTAAGTGAAAGTGAACTGTGCAAGTAGTTTAGCTTCTATTTTTTGTTTATTTTTGTAGTCCTTTTATGGATTTTTAGACAACTTCAGAGGGAGTATATACGTCATCTCCAGTAGCCTTGGATGAGCTAATGTTGAATCAAAATTAAATACATTGCTTGCTATAATTAAACTCTCTCTCAAAGTCTCTTAAATATTATCATTGTTTAAGGTGGTGCTTAAAGTGGGATTCTTTATCTGTGCTTTGGTGTTCAGACTTTATAAGCTCAGTAGTGAATCTTTGAGACATGGATGGTCAAGTAGTTCCTTTACTCCTAATATCTTCCATTTTGAGTTACTATTACTAAGTTTGATGAAGGCAAATAGGCTGCTTCGCATACATCGTCGAGTATTAGAGCGTAACTTTGATCCTTGGTGAGTTTTCTTAGATTCAATACTTTTCAATGTTGGCTGCCTAAGGTTGTTGGTCTCTCTTGAGTCTTAAAATTTATTGAACTAGCTATAAAAGAACCCCTGTCCTAAACATAATCTAAACTTCAAAGCACCTAACTAATCTAAAACAACCACAGCTAACTACTATCCATGTCCTAAAACAGAATGTCTAAAAGAGATGCATCTCCTCCTCCTTGGCAATATGTTAGAGTTCTAAGAGGATTCTCCCTTAAGCAACCTCTTAACCTTAAAGGGGATAGAGCTATATTATAACTATAAGATAGCATTAGGAACTCGACTACTCAAGTTCAGCAGCTAATGGCTCAACCTAAAGAAGGAGAAAGAGAACCACTTTTGGAAACCCTTAGTAGATCAGATCCTACTCAGGATTCTCAATATCATAGTAGTTCCTTCAATAGGAAAAGGAGACTAAGGAGAAGGAGAGCATCTATAGATGATCTCATGGACCTTAAAAAATTAAAGCCCCTAAGTTTGAAAGGCTTTCAGACTTGCTATTTTAAAGGTCTATCACTATAATTCACTATAGTAAGAGAACATAAATCAGAACTTTAAAAGGCAAGCCCAAGATCAACACCTGGTAATCTGAAGAAACACGTGAACAAAAGGTTTGTACCAGCTACCTATAAACAAGAGCTGCATCTAAGACTTACCTCCCTCAGCAAAGGGAATATGAAGGTTGAGGAGTATATAATAGAATTTGAGCAACTATAGATCAGGTGTTCCTTAAGTGAGGAGCCTAAGCATGCAATAGCCAAATTCTTTAAGCGTTTGAACCCTCCTATTTTAGATAAGGTTGAGCTTCAACCTTTCTGGCCCTTTGGAGATACATACAAGCTAGGTCTTAAGGTAGAGAAGCAGCTCAAATCCAGGAAGTCGTATCCAACTAACTCGACAAAGGCCAATGCTCCTTTTAAGCCTTTCAGTACTTATAGGATGAAACCACCTCCTATAGATGACAAGGGTAAGAGGGAAGAGAAAGAGATTATCAAAGAAGTTCCAAAGGGATAGAAAAAGTGCTCTAAGTGCCATAGATATGGTCATTTCAAGGATGATTGTCCAAACAGAGGGTCCTCACCATTAAAGGGATTGAAGTCATAGATCAACTGGAGGTAGAAGCTAATGAAGAGGTGTCTGATGAAGTTGGGGAGACTTCCTACCTTCTACTTGAGGAATGAGAGATGTTTATAATCAACATTACTTTATACCAATAAAAATCATTAAGGATCCCAATCGAAGAGAGCAAATATTTTGCTCTAAGTGTAAGGTGGCCAATAAAACTTACAACCTAATAATAGATAGAGGGAGCTCTACAAATGTAGCCTCTAGTGAGCTTATTAATACGCTCACTCTCCGTACTATTAAGCACCCCATGTCCTACGTACTAGAATAACTTAAGAAGGGAAGTGAGGTAACTATTTCTAAGAAAGCATTGGTAGCATTTTCAATAGGAAAATACGAAGGTGAGGTTGTCTGTTATGCTTTTCCTATGTTTGCATGCGATTTGCTCCTAAAAAGGCCATGGCAATATGATAGAAATGTTTTACATCATGGCATGTCCTATATTAAGCTGCATGGAAGGAAGTGGACCTTGAACCCTTTGTCCGCTACTCAACTCCAAAAATTTGAAAATGGTGGGGAATGCAGAAGGGAATGCTTTATTTGTGAGTGGGAATACGGTGAAGAAAGCCATCAGTAAGGGAAAGACCATTCTTGCCATGTTGATAGTGGAAATACATGACAGTGCAGGAGAGCATGAGCCCTTATTCTATGCTTGCTTTCCTAGTACTAAAGAAATATGGCAGTTGGAGAATATGTGGATAATAGAGCCATCAATAGCATCACAGTCAAGTACAGATACCCCATCCAAAGCTTAATAATATGTTGGATGAGCTCCGTGGTTATCCAAGATTGACTTGAGAAGTAGCTATCACTAGATTAGGATGAGGGAAGTGGGTGAGTAGAATACTGTTTTCAAAACCAAGTAAGGACTACATGAATGGTATGTTATGCCATTCAATTTGTCTAATGCCCCAAGCACCTTCATGAGCCTCATGAATGAGGTACTCAGACCCTATATTGGATCGTTTATAGTTGGCTATTTTGATGATATCCTTGTATACAGCAAGATCGAACAAGAATATGTAGATCAGTTATGATCTTCTTAACTACCAAAAAAACAGAAGCTCTATAGCAAACTAAAGAAGTGTGAATTTTTCACACCAAGGGTTGTTTTCCTTGGATATTTTGTTTCTTGTCTTGTTATACAAGTAGATGAAACCAAGATTGAAGTAATCGAGTCCTGCCAGTTCCAAACTCCATAAATACTATGAGAAACTTTCATGTCCTTGCTTCTTTTATACAAGGTTCATCAAGGATTTCAGCTCTATCATGGCACCCCTATCTAAGTGCATGAAGAAGGGAATCTTCTCCTGATCCTTATTAGCTTAAAGGGTCTTTGATAACATCTAGCAAAGACTATGTAAAGCTCATGTCCTAACTTTACCAAACTTTAGGGAACTCTTTAAGGTACAGTGTGATGCTAGTGAGGTTAGTATTGGAGCTATCCTCACTCAACTAAAGAGGCTAGTAGCCTATTTTTAGTGAAAAACATAGTGGATCAGGCTCAACTATGCAACCTATGACAAAGAGTTCTATGTCATTATCAAGGCATTGAATCATTGCTAAAGCCCAAGACCCTTGTGTTACAATCTTATCACCAAGCACTTAAGTAGCTCAATGATCACCCCAAGCTCAATGCCAAACATACTGATAAGTGCCTATCGTAAATATCATTTTAGCGTCATTTTGCTACATTTTTAGAAGAATTATGTGCTTTAAGCTACCATTTATACTCCTATTCGCGATTTATGCTTAGGTATGGTTGTTTGATGATATTTTTAGGAATTTGGACCATTTTAACCCAGCATTTGACCCTTATTTGAGTATATTTTAACCCCCATGGATGTCCATGAGGTGTTATGCCCGTGGAGTAAGAGAAAGACAGAAAATTTGGTTCTAGCCAAGGCCACGGTCTAACCGTGGTGCATGCCACGGACCGTGGAGAGACGTGTAACTATGGCCTCTTTGTTTTTCCTTCGACTGTGTGGCTGAAAATCCTCATCTTCTTCTCTATAAACCCATCCCCCCAGCAGTAGAAGAAGAAAAGCATAGCATAGATAGTTTATTTCCTTCCCAAATTTTACTCTTTTTAGTTAGGATTTTTAGTTTGCTTTTTCTGCAAGTGAGAAATCTTGAGTGAGGAGTTCGGTTTTGTTGGCAACTTGAAGACTTTGTTGAAGGCTGTCTTTGTCAATCCCTTCCTTCTCAGATTTCACTGATTCGATCGGTTAGTTATTTAATTTTTAATCATGAGTGAGTAGTTTATCTTGTCTAAGGATTTGTTAGTTAATAGAAGTGTAGTTAGATCATGTTATAATCAATGGAATTGTGCTTATGTTTCATGATTCGTTTGATTTTGTTTTATCAAGTTACTATCATGTTGTGAGTAGATTTTAGCCAAATTTTGCTTGCACACTTGAAACAATTGAATGAAGAACGGAAAGGTAAAATTTGATTGTTAGATTGCTTGATAAAACCTAATAGCGATGACTCGAAAGAGAGATTTGCATGTTGGGAGGACCTTAGAGTAATGAAAAATATTGAACTTGGATTTTGACAAATTAGTTTGAAAGAATGACTTTTGCTTAGTTTAGGCAATTTGGTTAATTTCGAAAGAATAGACTAAATTTTGGATAGATTACAATTCCTTGAAATTATCCAATTAGAGAAAACCGCATGTTAATCATATTAATCCAACACCTTTCTTAACTTCATAAATCCATAGGCGTTTCTTCTTAATTGAATTTAGAATCAGTTAATTAGAAATTGTTAAATCAAATACTTGACTACATTCTTGCGCTTGCGGCAATGATCAAGTTCTTGGCGTCATTGCCGGGGACCAATTTGTTAACTATTGAGTTAGTCTTATAAAAGTGAGTAAGTATTCTTTTTTTTTTTTGGTCTTTTTTTTTTCTTGTTTAATTGCATTGGTAGTGTTGGTGATAGTGCTTGCAGGAATCTTCCCCATTTATGCGAAGTCCATTCCTATACAAACCTGATCCCCAGATCGAGAGGACTTTTCGCTTAAGGAGGAAGAAGCAAAAGATTGAAGAATAAAGACAGGAGGTAAGTGGAACTTCAACAAATATGGCGGGAGGAAGAGGTGACCAAAGGAGGATGCTTAGGAATTTTGTTACCCTTAGAGTGCAAGGAATCGCCTCAAGCATCGCTCGCCCTAACGTCAATGCAAACAATTTTGGGCTAAAGCCGGCTCTCATTTCCATAGTGCAACAATCCTACTTTAGAGGCACTCCTTTAGAAGATTTGAATTTACACCTCTCAGGCTGTTTAGAGGTGTGTGACTCGTTGAAGCTTAATGAAGTCTCTATCAATGCCATCCGACTACGATTATTTCCCTTTTCACTAAGGGATAAGGTAAGAGCTTGGCTACATTCTTTGCCTTTGGGATGTATCACCATGTGGGATAAGCTTACTAGAGCTTTCCTCGCTAAGTTCTTCCCACCGAGCAAAACGGCAAGTGTGAGCAATCAAATCACCAACTTCACGCAAAGGGATGATGAGACGCTCTATGAGGCTTGGGAGCAGTTTAAGGATCTGCTATATTTATGCCCCCATCATGGTCTTAAATGATGGATGATTATTCAAACTTTTTATAATGGTGTGACCTAAGTTGTAAGGTCCACTATTAACGTAGCAGCAGGAGGAACTCTGATGAATAAAACTGAAAACGAAGCTTATAATTTGATTGAGGAGATGGCACTCAACAATGTCCAATGGTCCACCAAACAAGGCCAACCCAAATGGGTTGGAGGTAAGCTTGACGTTGATGCATTTACTTTGCTTTCAGCTGAAATTGATGCTATGACTCAAAGGTTAGACCGTACAAATGTTAATGTTGTGAATTCTAGTACCCCTGCCCCATGCGAAATTTGTGGTTCTATTGAACATGTGACTTTGAATTGTCAAGTTGGGAATCCTTTTTCTCAAGACTCTAGTGAAGTCAATTATATCCAAAACTTCAACCTAAGACTGGCCAATGATCCTTATTCTAGTACCTACAATCCGGGTTGGAGCAATCATCTGAATTTCTTATATAGGTCTAATCCAAACCCTCCGAATATGCCCCCAATGAATGTTAGGCCACCCCCCAGTTTTTAAACACCTCTTTTCCCTCCATAAGTGACCCCAAAAGTCTAATTTAGAGGCTATGATAGAAAGTATGCTTATGGCATAATAAAATTAGGATGAGTATATTAAGCAATTAGCCTCTAACGTTGATGTGCTTACTACTCACAACAAGACATTGGAAGCCTAAAGTGCCCAACAAGCTAGTTTTTCATCTACACCCCTGGATAGACTTCCTAGCAAGCTCAAATCTAACCCCAGGGAGCAATGCAATGCTATGATTTTGAGAGGAAGGCAACAACTAGAGGGACCTAAGGGTGTTACCAATGATGAGTCTTTGTATGATAAGAATGAGCACACTGATAATGTTGAAAAAGAGGTGTCGACACCCTTTAAGGAGGTGATTAATGATGTTGTGCATAAGTCTAATGAGGTTCCTAAGGGCCTTAAGATCACTCCTCCAAAACCCTACACCCCACCAATACCATTTCCATAAAGGATGGCTAAAGCAAATCTTGATTTGCAATTTGGGAAGTTTTTAGAAGTCCTTAAGAAACTCCACATAAACAAGTCATTTACTGATGCTTTGTCTGAAATGCCTTCGTATGCTATGTTTTTGAAAGAAATTCTGTTTAACAAAAGAAAGCTAGAAGAACATGAGACTATGGGTTTGACTGAAGAGTGCAGTGCAACGATCCAAAATAAGCTTCCTGCTAAGCTAAAGGATCCCTGATAGTTTTTCAATCCCCTGCCTGATAAGGAATGTGTTTATAGACTGTGCTTTGTGCGATTTAGGGTCAAGTGTGAGCTTGATACCTCTTTCTATGTGTAAAAAATTAGAGCTACAAGAGATAAGGCCAACTACTATCTCCTTGCAATTGGTAGACCATTCCGTGAAATACTCTGTGGGTGTTTTAGAGGATGTTCCAATAAAAGTGGGAGATCTATATGTGCCAGTAGACACTGTGATTTTAGAAATGAAAGAGGATACGCACAACCATTCTTGGCCACTGCTGGATGCTACATTGATGTAAAAAACGGTAAGCTATCTTTTGATATTGGGGATTATCATATGGAGTTTAACTTGCTAAAAGCTGCTAAATTCCCTTCCATTTTTGATAAGTGTAATAAGATTGATGTGGTTGATGGACTGATACGGGAAACCATGTCTAACCTTGATTCTAATGATCCTCTTGAGCACTTAATGTTGAACAATAGCACTACTAAGGATGAAAATCATGAAGTAGTCAAGTGTGCTCAACTTCAGGAAGCCTCTCCATCAATTCTACCTTCCCTTACTAAGGTGGAACCATTATAAGATGAAAATAAGCCCTCGTCTGATGAGAAGAAAGCTCCCGAGGTAGAACTAAAACCTCTCCCTTCATCCTTGAGGTATGAATTTCTTGGACCCAACTCTACATATCCTGTGATTGTGAATACAAGTTTGAATGCATCTCAAATTGACTCTTTGCTTAGAGTACTTAGAAAGCATCATAAAGCTATAAGATACACCCTTGATGACTTAAGAGGAATTCGTCCCTCTTTGTGTATGCATCGAATCTTAATAGAAGATGATCATATGCCCTCAATTGAACACCACAGAAGGTTAAACCCTAGCATGTAAGAGGTGGTCAAAAAGGACATTTTGAAACTGCCTTAAAGCCGGCATTATCTATCCTATCTCTAATGGTATGTGGGTAAGCCCGGTGAATGTTATACCTAAGAAAGAAGGGATGACTGATGTCAAAAATGACAATAATGAGCTAATTCCCATTATGATTGTCATAGGATGGCGTATGTGCATTGATTATCGGAAATTGAATAAAGTCACTCGTAAAGATCACTTCCCCTTCCCTTCATTGACCAAATGCTTGAAAGGTTAGCTTAAGAACTTATATTTTTGCTACTTACATGGATATTCGGGATTCTTTCAAATCCCTATCCATCCTACTGACCAAGAAAAGGCTACTTTCACATGTCCTTATAGTACATATGCTTATGGAAGGATGCCACTTGGGTTATGCAATGCCCCTACTACATTTCAACATTGTATGATAGCTATTTTCTCTGATTTTATTGAGGATGTAATGGAAGTCTTTATAGATAATTTTTTTGTGTATGATGCAACCTATGACCATTGCTTAAATAACTTATCTAAGGTCTTACAAAGATGTGAAGATGTGAATTTGGTCTTAAATTGGGAGAAGTAAGGTGCAAGAGGGGGTTCTCCTCGGTCATGTTGTCTGCAATAAAGCCATTAAAGTTGACAATGCAAAGGTGGTCGTTCAAAAATTGCAACCACCAACTTCTGTAAGGGGTGTAAGGAGTTTTCTTAGACATAGTGGTCTTTACCGGTGGTTCATAATGGATTTTTCGAGAATTGCAAAACCTCTCACCCTGTTGCTTATCAAGGATGTACCTTTTGAGTTTAATGAAGAATTTTTAAGTTCTTTTCACAGGTTAAAAGAGGCATTAATCACGGCTGCAGTAATACAAGCATAGGATTGGGAGCTACCTTTTGAAGTAATGTGTGATGCAAGTGACTAAGCGGTGGGCGTCGTTCTTGGCTAACAAAAGAATAATAATCCATATGTCATCTACTATATGAGCTGCATTCTTGATAGGGCTCAAGTGAAGTATGCCACGACAAAAAATAAATTCTTGGCGGTTGTCTTTGCTTTGGAAAAATTTCGATGTTACTTGATCAATTCTAAGGTCATTATCTTTCTTGATCATGCCGTTTTGAAACACCTAATGAAGAAATCCGACTCTAAACCTTGCTTCATTCGATAGGTCCTCCTTCTTCAAGAGTTTGATTTGGAGATCAAAGATAACACTGGGTTGGCAAATGTGGTTGCTGATCATCTATCTCGCCTAGGCCTCGAAGGTACTCCTAGTGAAGAGCTCCCCATTGGCAACTCTTTCCCTAATGAGCAACTCTTCGCCATTTCCCATCAAGCTGTCCCATGGTATGCTAATTTGGTCAACTTCAAAGTATGTGGGGTGCTACCTTTAGGATTGTCCTATCAACAAAGGAAGAAATTCGTTTCCGATACTAAATACTATGTGTGAAAAGAGCCTTTTCTTTTGCAAGCTGTGCGGAGATGGGATTTATAGAAGATGCTGGTCTGAAGATGAGGTCCGTAGTGCCTTGCACCATTACCATGCTTCAACCTATGATGGACACTTTGGACTGAATAAAACGATTGCGAAAGTACTCCAAGCAGGCTTATATTGGCCCACGCTCTTCAACGACACAAGGAAATTTATCATGACTTGTGATAGATGTTAGAGAATGGGCAACATTACCAAGAGGTATGAGATGCCTCAAAGTGGCATACTTGAGATGGAGTTGTTTGATGTATGGGGGATTGACTTCATGGGTCCTTTTTCTCCTTCCCGTAACAACCTTTACATCTTTGAGGCGGTTGACTATGATTCTAAGTGGGTGGAAGCCGTTGCCACTCCAACAAATTGATTCCAAGGTTGTCATCAAGTTCCTCAAGAAGAATATTTTCACAAGGTCTGGCATGGTAAGAGCTCTTCTAAGTGACAATGGAACACACTTTTACAACAACCTCTTAAATCACTATTGAAAAATATGGAGTGTTTCATAAGGTTGCTACACCTTACCATCCCCAAACAAGTGGGCAAGTGGAGCTCTCGAATCGAGAATTAAAGAGCATATTGGGAAAAATGGTAGATCGGCCCCGTAAAGATTGGTCTCTCAAGCTTGATGATGCTCTTTGAGCTTATCGCACTTCCTACAAGACTCCTCTAGGAACCACCCCATACCGATTGGTGTTTGGAAAGTCTTGTCACTTGCCAGGAGAGATGGAACATAAGGCATATTGGGCTACAAAGACACTCAATTTTGATCTTAAAGCAGCCAGAGAATGGAGATTCTTATAATTGAATGAGCTAGATGAACTAAGGTTGGAGGCCTATGAGAGTTCACGCATCTACAAAGAGTGAACTAAGAAATGGTATGGTAAACATATCATGAAGAAGAGGTTTAAAAAAGGTGACATGGTCTTATTATTAAATTCGAGATTGAGATTATTTTCGAGCAAGCTGAAATCCCGGTGGTCGGGACCATTTCAAGTCACTAAAGTTCATCCCGGTGGAGCAGTTGAAGTATGGAGTGAGAATACTAGTGCGTTTACAGTCAATAAACAGTGATTAAAACCATATCTTATAAGACAACCTATTGATAAAGTTAATGTCCACACACTCACTGATCCGGATCAAACATAGAAGTATGGTCAAGCTCTTGATGTTAAAAGAGCGCTTCTTAGGAGGCAATCCAAGTCCTTTTTCTTTTCTTGGCTTTGATTTTCATTATTTTTTATAGTCTTTTTTGTAAAAAAAAAAAGAAAGAAAAAAATAGAAACAAAAAAAAAGGAGACGCGAAAAAAGAGAGAAGGATAAGAATAGAATGAAGGAAAAAAACACGAAAAAAAGAGAGAGAGAAAGAAAAAGAAAATATATAATAAAATTGTCTGGCACCACGGCCAGCTGCCCAACACCGCGGCCGTGGGGTGCCAAACCAAAAAATAAAAAAAATTCTGGTGTCAGCAGACACCACAGTCGACTCGTGGCCACTGCCACGGATCGTGGTGAACTACTACGGGCCGCAGTCAAGGGTTTTCACCATGATGACCCTCCATTTTCACCAAAATTCATTTTCTTCTTCGACTCCGTCTCTCTCTGCCTCTCTTTTTCTCTCTCTAAACCCACCATTACTACACCTCCAATCCTCCCTCATTTCTTCTCACTTTTACTCCATTTTCAACCAAAATCCTTCCTTTTCAATTAATCGTTCTCTTTCTTTCACAAATTTCATCTCTTTCTTCTTCTTATTCAAACTCATCTCAGCGTCACCCATCCACCATAACCATCTTCTTCTCTCTCTAATTCTTCTTCTTTTTACTTAAATTTTTCATTTTTCTTCCTCAAATTTTATTATTTACGTTTGTGTTTTAATGTTTGTTTCATTTTGCGACAATGGCACCAACCAAAAGACAAAGAAGTGTTAAGGAGGTTACATCATCAAGCCAAGCACCGTCTCGACCTCAATGGACTTTCTAAACCTCCACCAATGCTCCAGCCCAAGGTAACATTCCGCATCCTCTTGGTTTAACGAACCCTTATCATGTTGCTAGATACAATTGTTTGGATGAACGTATGATTATGGCAACCAGTTATTATGATGAGGAATTGCTAGCACGTTTAGGAATGATAGATGATATTAGGTGGTTGTTTGCATGGACGGAATGGGACACTTTATAGATATAAAAGATCATACATACCGGGACCTGACCTTAGAGTTCCTGAGTACACTTCATGTTCAAGTCACTAGAGGGCCTCAATGTCAAGCCGGGTACCTTTCATTTCCCTTGCAAGGATAATTATATGAGTTGAACTTAGGTACCTTCAACAGTATATTCAGTTTTCCACCTGCTATGGAGTTACCGAACCGATAAGTCCCCCGCGAATTCAACCCAAATACATTTTGGGGCGAGCTTTCTAGGAGTGTTAGGTATAGCACTAGATCATCCAACAGCACACATATTAGGAACCCTTGCATTCGTGTAGCTCAGTGCATCCAACCTTACTGTTTCTTTGCTCAGGACAATAGTCTAAATGCCCTGAATTATCTGAGTTGTATTTCTTATCTTGTATGCTTGATAGTGTCCAGCTTAACCCCAGTTCATTTTTGGCCAGGCAATTGTATAGTGCTGCTATTAGCACTAAGGGTAGAATAGTCATAGGTGGTATTGTGACAACTATAGCTAGATTTTTGGGTATTGAGCCCAACCTTGACGGTAGGTTCTTTGGGTCCCAGTGGCTTGATCAAGCCGGTTTTGAGATCATGAACTTTTGTAAAGTAGAGGTTGGCCGTTTGCGCTGGATTTACCCTAGGGATTGGCTTCTACCGCTTTCCAATGTCGATTGAACCACTTTACTTTACCGGGCTAACCTTTATTGGGTACCTGGTGATGCTGAGGTTGTTCAACCCACACCCCATCCTCTACTCCCTTATTCTAGTCAAGTCGAATCTAGCTCTTCCTACCAACCACCCCCTACTGACTATGTCGACCTGCAAGCCACCCTTAGGTCCATTGAGGAAGAGCAAGTATCCCTTCGAGCTTATGTTGCTTCTGAGAACACCGCTCTTTGTGACTTTGTCCAAGAGCGCCACGACGAACTTCGTGGGATGCTTGCTACCCAGACTCAATATTTCCAGGACTATAGAGCTTGTTTGGAGACCTAGCAGGATTAGCATATCTCTTATGGTCAGCCACCCTATCCTCCTCCCCACCTCCTTTCTGATTGCTTTTTGCTACTCCCTTCCCTTTTTCTACTATGTCCCCATAATGAGGGCAATGTGTAATTCAAGCATGGGGGAGTTAGTCATTATATTTGGCATCTAATGCCTTATTTGGTTTGGCATAGTTGTGTACTGTATATATTGTTTGCGATAGTTTTTAGAGTTTTATTGTAGGTTTTAATCTCATTTGGTTAGAGGCATTTTAGAAGTATATTTAGGTTTTTTTTCATTCTTAATTGCATTTTAGTTTTTTTTTGTTTCTTTTCATAATTTTAGCATTTATTTTTTTAAGGATTACATTGTTATTAGGAGCCTGCATGTAAAATTAAAAAAATTTAAAAGAAAGAAAAGAAAGAGTGAAAAAAAAAAAGGAATGAATGAAGAAAAGAAAAATCCTCCGATGATGATCTTTGTAGACTAGGTAAACTTCTTTGGTTTAGTTTGATCCTTTGATTCGCCGAACTGTGCATAAAAATATTTGAGAATGAGCTTGTGAAAATGACCTTCATGTTTCAACCATATGTTGAGTGTGAGTTGATTACCCATGACTCTTTACATGAATTTTGGTATGTGTTTACTAATGAGCTAGTTATGACCTTGGTAGAAGTTCCATGAGGCTTTAAGTTTTTAGAGACTATTTATCAATATCGTCTCATGTTTCTTTCATGTATGACTCTTCCTTGACATCTTTTTAGTGGATTCGGTTGTTTGGTGAAGGGATGTGTGATCTTGTTTGATAAAAGGAAATCCCTTGTCTTTTTATACAAAATTTAGACAAGAGTTGAGATTTAAAGTTTGCTGTGGATTTCCCTTGGCTAACTCTTTAAAAAAAAAAATCAAAACACAAAAAAAAGAAAACAAAAGAAAAAAAAAGAGAATAACACAAAAAGTATTAGCCTTGTTGGGGATAGTAAAATATTTGACTTTCAACTCTTTGTCTCTTCAATTAGGGATGTATTTTGTTGATGAATTGTATTGGTTTACGGAGGATGTTGTATGATGCATTGGAAACGTTTAGCTCTTAGTCTATGGCTTCTAGGTCCACATTTTCAAAATATTTGTTCCCCTCTTACCTTTACCGATGGCCCTATTACAACCTTATGAAAGTCCTCATGATTGTCTAGTGTGTTTGCATTTTAGTGATGACGAATTAGAGAATCTTACTAAGCTTGTGGTAGATTTGAGTCTATGGGATGAGAATTAAGGGAACCTTTATATATATTTTCAAACACATGAGTGATGAGTGTCACATGACCATAGCAAGGTTCTACCGACATTGCTAGCTCCATTGGTTTCATATGTTAAATGATTGTATTTGATGATTTGTGGCATTGATTCAAATTTGACATTATGGTATATCAAGTGGTTTTCGAAAATTTCATTCCCTAGTCTGTTCACAAAATGATTTTTACATCTTTTTGGGCTAATTTTGGATCGGCTATGTCATTGAAATGCTACCTATGTCTACCTTGAGGAGATTTTTGAATAATTTTTTGTTTTAGTGTAGCTTAAGGACAAGCAACAGTTTAAGCATGGGGGAGTTTGATTAATGCCTATTGTATATACCATTTTAGGGTCATTTTGCTACATTTTTAGGAGAATTATGTGCTTTAAGTTACCATTTATACTATTATTCTCGATTTGTGCTTGGGTACGGCTGTTTGATGATATTTGTAAGAATTTGGACCATTTTAACCCAGCATTTAACCCTCATTTGAGTACATTTTGAACCCCACAAATGTGCATGAGGTGTTATGTCTGTGGAGTAAGAGAAGAGCAGTAAATTTGGTTCCAGCCAACACCATAGTCCAACCATGGTGCCTGCCACGGACTGTGGTGAGCTGTGTAACTACGGCCTCTTCGTTTTCCCTTCGGCTATATGGCTGAAAATCCTCATCTTCTTCTTTATAAACTCGTTCCTCAATAGCAGAAGAACAGAAGCATAGCATAGATAGTCCCTTTCCTTCCAAAATTTTGCTCCTTTTAGTTAGGATTTTTGGTTTGCTTTTTATGCAAGTGAGAAATCTTGAGTGAGGAGTTCGGTTTTGTTGGCAATTTGAAGACTTTGTTGAAGGCTGTCTTTATCAAGCCCTTCCCTCTCAAATTTCGCTGATTCGATTGGTTAGTTACTTAATTTTCAATCATGAGTGAGTAGTTTATCTTGTCTAGAGATTTGTTAGTTAATGGAAGTGTAGATGGATCATGTCATTAAATAGAATTGTGCTTTTGTTTCACGGTTGGTTTGATTTCATTTTATCAAGTGAATATCATGTTGTGAGTAGATTTTGGCCAAATTTTGCTTGCACACTTGAAACAATTGAATAAAAAGCTGAAGGGGAAAATTTGATTGTTAGACTGCTTAATAAAACCTAATATAGCAATGATTCAAAAGAGAGATCTATATGTTGGGAGGACTTAAGAGTAATCAAAAATATTGAACTTTGATTACGATAAATTAGTTTGAAAGAACGACTATTGCTTAGTTTAGGCAATTTTGATGATTTCGAAATAATAGGCTAAATTTTGGATAGATTACAATTCCTTGATATTATCCAATTAGAGAAAAGCGCATGTTAATCGTATTGATCCAACACTTTTCTTAACTACATAAATCCCTAGGCGTTTCTTCTTGACTGAATTTAGAATCAGTTAACTAGAAGTTGTTAAATCAAATCTTCGATTAAGTTATTACTTAGCATTTTCTGATAGAAAGGACTCGATAGATTACTTTGGTCCTTGAGGATGATTTTTATCTATACTGCGACACCCATGTGCTTTCAGAAGTGGTCACATGCTAAATGGGTTGGGTTTCTACAAGCTTTCACTTTCTCTACTGGGCACAAAAAGGGCAATGAGAATGTTGCTGCTAATGTATTGTCCATTGGCATGCTTTGATCCCAATTTTGGAGCAAATTCATTGGGATTGTAATCCATATAGTCTTACTGCTCTGAAGACACGGCCTTTAAGGAAATGGTGAAGTGTACACCTCTGCAGGGTCCCTATTTTAGGCAAGAGGAATTTCTATTAAACAAAAACAAACTATGTACACCTACAAGCCCTTTAAGGGATCTCTTGGTTAGAGAGGCACATAAAGGTTCACTTACAGGCCATTTTTGGGTTAAACACGACCCTAGATATCAATAGAGAACACTTTTACACACTAAAAATATGAGAGGATGTTCACATGGTTGTTTCAAGATGCTCTATTTGCCACAAGGCCAAAAGTCAGTTCCACTAAGATCTCTACACACCACTCCCTATTTCCTTGAGGATGCAGGAAGATGTGAGCATGGATTTTGTAATAGCACTCCCAAGAACACAATGGGGAAGGATTTAATTACGGTGGTCTTAGATAGGTTTTCTAAGATGTCTTTCTTTGTAGCTTGCCATAAGACAGATGACACATTCCATACTGCTGATTTATATTTCAGGGAGATTATCAAACTCCATGGTTTGCCTAAAACCATAGTGAGCAATAGAGACACTAAGTTTCTATCCCCCTCTTGAAGGAGTTTATGGCATCTTTTGGGTGCTAAACTGCTCTACAGTACTGCTTCCCATCCCCATACTGATGGCCAAACTAAGCTTACAAATAAGACATTCTCTACTCTCCTAAGGACCTTGGTGCAACAGAATTTGGGGGAATGAGATTTGAAGCTTGCGTATTCTGAGTTTACCTATAATAAAGCCCCCTCTAAAGCTACTGGTTGTTCATCCTTTGAGATCCTCTATCGGATCAACCCTCTCATACCTGTTGATCTTACCACACTCACTATTAGAAATGCGGTATATGATCTTGTGATCCAATCACTTCAACACTTCCTCCTAACTACTTCTTACAGAGTCATGTTTGACCTCTTCTGATGGTGCCGATAATGTCTAGCACTGTCTGCAAAATGGATCCTATGCTGCAAAACTACAGGGCTAATACCCTTGATGTCTCCTAGGGTTCATCCTAAGGCCTCCTTATTCTCCCTAATCAAGTTAAGTAATTTTTTTTTCCTTAGTGCTGGTCTAAATCAAGAGCAATAATCACAAGTAAAGACCTATTAGGAGCTAGAAAAGTAAAAGAGAGTTAGGAAGGGTTTTAAATCAAGTGAAATTGCAGAAGCATCACAAGCATAAATAGCATTAGTAATAAAGTCTATATAGTAACTATCATCAAAGTCAAACACTTCATACTTGGGCACAGCATCCATAAGAAAAGACTCGTACTAAACAGTAAACTAGTCCACATGCTCAAACTCTAAGTCATTATAAGAAAAATCACCTACCTTAGTTAAGGGAAGAATGATTCGCATCATCAACTCAATCAAGCTATCCCTACAAATTAAAGATATTCAAGTCAAGAGAAAAAGATAGTTTTATCATACCATTCCCACAGTTAATCAGAGTAGGGAACGTAGTTAAGAAAGGGCGTCCTAAAATCGTATGAATATGGGACTCAACATCAAGTACCCTCTTAGTATCAAGTTCCACAAAGTCAATAGGTAGTGTGTACGTCCTTAACAACACCCTTGGAAAGTTTAGTGGACCTCTTATCTAATAAGAGGACAATCTTGGTATGTCTTAGCTTACCTAGTCCAAGTCTCTCATACACAGTGAATGGAAGCAACTTCTCACTAACTCCTGAATCCAGTAAACCTCTATGAATGGTTTGGTCACCTGTCACTATAGAAATTATAGGGCAGCATGGGGTCCTTATACTTGATAGGAATCTTACTAGAGATAATATAGCCAAAATTTGAGGCTAAGAAAGCTCTGTTGAGCACTCCAGTTGCCCTTTTAGTAGTGTAAGGCTCTTTCAGAAATCTAGAATAAGGCAGCATCTCTTGGATAGCATCTAGTAGGAGTATGTCAATCTTGATGGAAAAAAGTCCCCCTAATCTTATCAATATGGGCCCGTCCTTTTACCTAATTGGCTTGTTAGGGAAAAGAACTATAGGTTTCTGAGCCTATAAAGGTGAAGTGGGAGTAGTCTTAGAAGGAGATATAATAATATGTATTAGTAGGCTCATGCTCTTCATACTCTCCAGAATCATTAATGTTAATAAGGGGCAGTAGTAGAAGATGAGGATGGGGGTGAATTAGATGTCTCATTCAAGTTACCAACAACATGATTGCCAATCTCTCATCCTAATCTTAAAGTTATTATCATAGTGACCTTTCTAAAGTTATCAGGAATAGGGCCAGAGGAGGTTTCACCCTTAGGGTTGGTCTTTGGGTGACTAAGAAATGTTTCTTTCTCCCCGTTTGTCATAGCAAACTGGAAAAACTGCTTCCTAGTCGCTCTCAATATTCTTTCATTACTCTCTCTCACATCCTTTTTATGTTGGTTTTAATTCTCCCTTCATATTTATTAAGTTCACTATAACTAGGGGGAGGCTGAGATTAGGCAATAGGTGCAATAGGAGGAGGAGAAGCTGGCTGCCTAGCTGCATTAAGAATACCTAGGTAGCTTGGCCTTAGCTTAGTTTAGGAGCAGCTTTCCCAAAACCCTCCATATTGGTTGAGCACTATTGCATTAGATCCACTACTCTAAGAGAAATTTAGGTGATTGTACCACCTTAGATTAAAAGTAGTCACATAAAGGTCATTTTTTATCTTTGGTAGGACATGTTCACCTGTTCTTGGCCTAAGGTCAATTGGTGAGCAAAGTAGGAGCACGTCCTCAAGGTATGGTCCAATAAGTAGTATTGTAAGTGTGTCTCGTGAGTCTGGGAAGGTTGGGATTGTTATAGCCCTTCATCATGTTTTTAAGGGCAACAAATGGAGACTCAAAATGACTTAACTTAGACACAACATGCATACCAACCCTGGCCCATTATACCTAGAGTTCAAGTTGCCATCTATAATGGTTTTCTCACCGAGATCATCTAGGAATTCTCAAGCATTATTAGGGTTCTTAGAAAGAAATCCTCAATGACACATTGACTCCATCGTCATTCTATTTTGTTCAACAAGGCCTTTATAAATAATTTAACATAAAAGGTTTAGTCTAAACCACGGTGAGGACATTGAGACAAGAGCTTCTTAAACATATTAAAATACTTCTATATTGACTGGTTATCAGCTTGTATGAATTGATTAATTTCATTCCTTAGCTTAACAGTTTTACTATTGGGGAAGCATTTTCACAGGAAGACCTACACAAATCTATTCCAGTTGGTAATGGAGTTTCTGGATAGGCTACGCATTCATTTCTTAGCATGATCTTTAAAAGTAAAGGGAATCAATTTTAATTGCATAGTATTTATAAGGACATTAGAGTAACATCTCATAGAATAAACCTCTCCAAACTCTCATAGAAATAGGTAGGCATCCTCCACACCATAAACTTAGGAGGGATATAGGTATATTGAGGCTTGAATTTGAGAGCAACATTCTCTAGTGTCAGTGAATTAAAACATGATGGTTCAATGGTTGATGCAGACCAAACTCTAAGATTGGACTTACTCCCCCAAGCAAAGATATTGAACCTAGTAGGCTCAATATTGATTGTAGGACAAGGACTCGGTCCTCCTAGGTCAATGTTAACTTGAGACCCTTAGGGATGTCTAAGTAACCTTATGAAAGGTGTTTGGGCAATTAGTAGCCCTAAATAAGAAGCTTAGCTACTTTATTCTCCAAAACTACTTCATTTTCTCATTTTAATTTTTTGGGTAGGACACCTCATGTCACTTCTAGCTCAAATTTGGAAGGGTAAACTAGCTCTACTTTAAACAAATTACATGTGTATAGATAGCCCCATATGTCTAGTTTCCATCATAAAAAGTCTTCATTTTGCAAGTATTGAGGAAGATATGGGGTGCAAACTGAACAATGGTCTATGCATGGTCTGGAATTGCAAGTTTTTTATTGAGGAATTAATTAGGCTAGCAAATGGATGAACTAAGTGCTAATATTCCTCAGACAGTAGTTGGGCTCTTTTAGAAGCCACCCACAGGAAACTCTTCCCATGATTCATCCAATTGAGGTAGTAGGTGAGTAATAATGCAACCAATTCCAGCCCATCTTATATTCCAAATATCCCCTTTAAAATTGCACCATTAGTTAGGATTTCATTGGTTCATTTCCTTGTAATCCTATTAGTTAGTGTACAACTCGAGGAAGGGTGTACTCTTCTATTTATTTGCTTGATCCTTATAATATTCCTCATACTTCGATTAATGATATGACAGCTCAATGGTTAGTATTTTCTCAAATTTTCAAATTTCTTTATCTCTCTAAGAAGGGTGGTGAAGCTGAGTTCATCCCTTTAATTTAAGCCTTTGTGCCTTGGCTTTAGATGATTAAAAGGTGGGCTGATTTATTACTTTTGTTTAATTTTTCTCAACTTGATTCAATCAATGGAAGATTTTAGGTTTTTCTCTCTCTCTCTTGGATTATCTTGGAGGAGATTAATCTTTATTAACATTTATGGCTCATCATCAAGGGTTTATCCCTTTAGTTGGTCAATAGATTTCACCATGATTCAATTGGTATTAGAGTAAAAAAATTCCTTCATCTTAGTAAGTATCAAATCCATCAGTCTTTATGCTTGATTTGTTTGAATTTCACTCTTTTCTATACTATTTTTACCTATAGTTCTCCCTCTCTAAATCTCTTATCTAGTCCACAAATAACCCTAAAATAACTCTCCCTCTCTAAATCTCTTATCTAGTCCACAAATACCCCTAAAATAGCCGAAATACAATTCCCAACCTGAAACTAACCCTTAAATATACAACAAGAACATAAAACCCCAAACTAAAACTTCAGCATTAAGACCCCATGCCACTTGGCACACCCACGCCGAATTCCTGCACTTGGGAATTTTAACCCATAAATTTGGCACAACCACCTCATGCCACCTAGCATGATCTTGCCCCTTTCCTGCACTCTTATTTTTGTTCTAGAGAACAGACACGGCCTACCCATGCCACAGAGTGCAATCGTGCCACCTCTTTTTCACTATTTCTTGCTCATGCCACCCCTAGCACGCTGATGCCTCCCCTGTTTTCGTCCTTTACCTTTTTTTCACCTACAAACTAGTACCAACCATGGCCAATAAGGGAAATATTTCTCACTGTAAAAGCATTCCTCTCAAGCAAGCCCATTAGATGAAGAGAGATAGGGTCACCATTGAGCTTTAATAGCAAGTGAGAAAGCTCACTAAATAGCCTGAACAAATAAAGGGATCCACATAATGAACCCTTACCGTCAAAGCTACGATGCTAATCCTATTGACCTTGCATACTCTTCCTCTCATGAAAACTTTGATAATGAGGAAGGAGAGCCTAGAAGAAGAAGACATCCAAGGGATAACCTTAGGGATCTCAAAGTTGAGCCTCCAAAATTTGATGGTAATCTTAATCTGAATACTATCTTGACGGGGTACAAGCCATTAAAAGGATCTTCGAACTTAAAGAGTGTAATAATGAAAAGTCCTTCAAGTTTTCCATTCTTAAATTAAAGGGGTATGGTTCACTATGGTAGCAGCACTTGAAGAAAAGCAAGGCTAGAGAAGCCAAATCCAAAATCAAAACTTGGTTCAAGCTCAAAAAGCATATGAACAAGAGATTCCTAACCTTCGCTTACAAGCAAGAACTCTATATCAAGATTATATGTCTCAAACAAGAGAATCTAAAGCTAGAAGAGTACATTAGGGAGTTTGAACAACTCCAAATGAGGGTTGGCTTGGATGAAATGCTTGAACTCAAGATTGCTAGGTTCATTAAGGGGCTATCTCCTACCATTGCTAACAAAGTGGATTGATAACCTTGCTTATCTTTTGATGATGTGCATCACCTAACTATCAAAGTTGAAAAGTAACTTAAGGGCTAAAAACTCTTTCAAACCACTTCCATTCACCCTCAAAAGAACTCTAAGGTTTACTCTTTCCATAACAAAGTTGACACTACCCCTATACCCATCAAAGCCCTTGACAAGGGTAAAGGGATTGCTAGTGAGCCACCGAAGAGGTTAGATCATAAGAAGTGCTTCAAATGCCATGGTTATGGGCACTTCCAAGCAGATTGTCCCGACTAGGGAACTCTCACGATTAGAGAAGTGGAAGAAATCCAAGCTAATAAGGAAGCAACTAGTGATGAGGAATTTAAAAATGAGGATTATCTTTGGTCATTCCAGATGTTGATGAATTCTGATAGGCCCGCAAGCACACGGTGGCATTTTAGCAATCAAGGTCATTTCCCATAAGGACTAGGTTGATTAACTGGGTTTCATCCCCTTAAGATAGGCTAAGGGAATCAAAATTTGAGGTTCGAAACTAAATTAATCTATTATCTAATCTGATGGATAAATAATCAAGAAATTTAGTATAATCCAGTAATTTTTCAACTCAAGAATTAACCAAGTGCCTCTTCTTTAGATGGATAATTACAAAAATGATAATCGAATTATCAAATCCCTTTTTTAAGGTGCAATGAAATTCTTAAATGTAATCAAATACTATTTCTTAAGGGTTCTTAATTAATCTAAGATCATTAAGAATGCGATTATCAAATTCAGGGGTTTTGTAAATGGTGAGTTTTTCTCAAGAGCCCACACACTTAAGTCCAATCTTAGTTTTCCAACATCTAGTTTCACTTTTCAGTTCTTCACCAAATACCTTAAAAAAGCAAGAAATTGATCAAGTTTCCTACTAGCAAATCAACGCCTAAGATTCAATAGACTGAACCCAACAAATCCAAAGCACTTTATATCAAAACAAGAATCAGTTTTTTCACAAGAATTCAACCTAATTCCAAGATTAACAATCCGAAACTTAACATAAAAAAATCAACAATAATCTGAAAGCATAAAAATCTAAAGAGAAAAGAGCAGAGAAGGGAAAGGAATTGCTTAATCGATACGTGCTTGTAGATGGAAACCCGACCTAAAATCCTTGCAAATCTTCACCATCAACTTGCTCTCTCTTCCTCTAATCTAATCTAAAACCTAGCCTAATTAATGAAATTGAAGAGAGAAAATGGAATGGTGGGGATAAAATGAGGCTAAAATTAGGCCTTTTATTGCAAATATTCTACAGCCAAAAGGTAAAAACCGTCTGGAAGTCGAACAGCTGCAAAGAAAACAAGTAGCCTTGGGAAGAAGGGACCACCATGGACCGTGGGCACCACCACTGACTGACCGTGGTTCCCTCTGCCTCAGTCGTTCTCACTTGCTCCTTCTACTACTTCTTCCTTAAACCTCTTACATCATGGTCCTGGCCACGGTTGGTCCATGTTGGGCATCTTTGGGCCTCTTTTGCTATCTCTTTTGATCCACAAGGCCTCAAAAATATGTATTCTACTCACATGACCTGGTTCACAAAGTCAAAATCTATAAAAACTCTCAAAACAAACGAAACCAAGCATAATAGTAGGAAGTGGGGCATAAATTGTACAATTAAGCATATTAACGCCCTAAAATGACTCTCAAACACTTATAAAATCCTATGTAAATATGACATTCATCAAACTCTTAGTAATTTGAAGAGCACTCCAAGTCAAATAAGCCCCTTCTGTACCAAACCAAAGGGAGAAAATCTTCCTTACCTGATATACGATTGGAGGTAAAATGTGTGAGCTCATTATCCATGGAGGAAGTTGCACCAATGTTACTTCTATGACACTCGTTGACAACCTCTAATTACCCACCAAGATGTACCTTATGCCTTACACTCTCCAATGGCTCAAGTAAGAGAGCAACGTAGTTATTTCTAAGCATGCTCTTATTGCATTTTCAGTTGATCCATATTGTGGTAAGGTACTATGTAAAGTCCTTCTAATGGATGCATGTCACCTATTACTTGGTAAGCCTTGGTTGTTTAACAATCATGTGATTCATGATGGGCATGTTAATACTCATGCATTTAAGCATAATGGTCATAGTCTTACTTTGACCAAATTACCCCACATAAACCCCTTAAATTTAAACCAAGGAAGGAAAGTGAGAAAAGTCTATGTATCAGTGAAACACGGATGGAGAAAGCCATTAGTAAGAGCAAGCCTTTATTTATCTTACTTGTGGTGGAATCAAACGCATGTGAGGAAGTGAAAACCATGCATTCTCTAGCTGAATCACTCTTGAGAGAGTTTGTGGATGTATTTCCCAACTATTTACCCCTAGGACTCCCTTCTTTAAGAGGAATTGAGCACCAAATTGATCTCTTTTTGGGTGATCCTTTATCAAACAAGCCAGCATATAGGTGCAATCCTAATAAGTCAAAAAAGCTTCAATGACAAGTCTATGAGTTGCTTAAATGTGGGTACATTAGGGAAAACTTGAGTCTATGTTCAATCCTTACCCTTTTAATACCTAAGAAGAAGGACACTTGGCATGTGTGTGTTTATTCTAGGGCCATAAACAACATCACTATCAAGTATCAATTTCTTATTTCTGAATTGGATGATATGCTAAGTTATGTTGGTCTAAGATCTTTTCCAAAATTAACGTTAGGAGTGGATACCACCAAATTAGGATGAAAGAAGAAGATCAATCGAAGACTCATTTTAAGACTAAGTACGGGTTGTATGAGTGGCTTATTATGCCTTTTGGTCTATCTAATGATTTCTTCATCAATGGTCAACATAAGTTGAATGCATCACATGTTAAGTGGGCTAAATTCCTTCAATCTTTCACCTTGTCTTGCAAGCATAAGAGTGGGAAAGAGAATGTTGTGATCGATATATTGTCAAGGAGGTATACTCTCCTCTCGATCCTTAAGGACAGAGTCCTTGAATTTTATTCCATCAATATACAAAGATCACCTGATCTTGCAAGCATAAGAGCGGGAAAGAGAATGTCGTTGTTGATACATTGTCAAGGAGGTATACTCTCCTCTCATTCCTTAAGGACAGAGTCCTTGAATTTCATTCCATCAAAGATCTATACAAAGAGGATGAATACTTCAAGGACATGGTGGAGGATCCCTCTACCTTTAGCCCTTTTACTCTACAAGATGGTTTCTTCTTTAAAGGAAACAAGATTTACATCCCCAAGAGTCCTCTAAGGGACTTGATTGTCAAGGAGGCTTATAGAGGAGCCTTAGTCGGTCACTTCGCATTACCAAAAGCCTTGAGATACTCAAGGGGCATTTTTATTAGCTCAAGAAGGGTGGGATGTTCATAAGTTGATAACAAGATACAACATTTGTCACATGGCTAAGAATCACTTCCATCAAGGCCTCTATACTCCTCTTTGAGTTCCTAAAAGTTCTTAGAATGACATTAGCGTGGACTTCATTGTGCCCCTCCCAAGGATCCCAAGGGGAAGAGATGCTATCATGCTAGTAGTAGATTGATTCTCTAAGATGGTTCACTTATTGCTTACCACAAAAGTCATGTTGCTACCTATGTTGTGGAACTCTTCTTCTAAGAAATTGTGAGCCTCTATGATATTCCAAGAACCATCATGTCGAATTAAGGCACTAAATTTCCATCTGACTTTTAGAGATCCTGTGGAGATTAGTGGGGAATACTTGCTCTTTAGCACTACTTCTCACCCTCAAACTAAGGACAAATGGAGTTGACAAATAGGACTCTCACAACCTTACTAAAGGGTATGGTGACAAAGAGTTTCAGGGATTATGACATCAAGATTGTTCATGCTGAATTCGCTTACAATCAAGCTCCTTCCTATACTACCTCTCATTCTCCCTTTGAGATGTGCTATAGCCTTAACCCTCTTAGTCCCATTGATCTTTTTCCCATTCTTCAAGAATCAAAGGTGACTTTTGAGGCTGAAGTAAGAGCTAAGGAAATGAAGAGGTTACATGAGCAAGTCAGGTCATACATTAAGAAAGTGAATGAGCAATAGAAGCTTTAAACCAACAAGAACCAAACTCATCTTGCATTCAAGCTAGGAAATCTTATGTGATTGCACATGAAGAAAGAAAAGTTCCCTTAAAGGAGGAAGGACAACCTTATGGTAGAGGAGATGGTCCATACAAGATGTTACAAAAGGTGGGAGAGAATGCCTAAAAAATAGAGCTTCTGCGAGATGTGCAAATATCTGCCACTTTTAATGTTAGGGATGTCACTACTTATCTTGAAGATGATGAAGAAAAATGAAAATTGAGGGCAAATCATCTTTAGTGGGGAGATATTGATGTGAACCAAACACCAACAATGGGCTTACTCTTCCAAGCAAAGGTATTTAACCCAACTAGGCTGAATGCTGACTTTGGGTCAAGGACTTGGTCTTCCTTGGTCAATATTGACTTGGAAACCTTGAGGATGTCCAAGTAAGCTTATGAAAGGTGATTAGCCAATTAGTGGCCCTAAATAAGGAGCTCAGCTACCTTATTCTCAAAAACCACTTCATTAGCTCATTTTTATTTTCTGGCCAGAACACCTCATGTCATTTCTAGCTCTAATTTGAAAGGGAAAATTAGCTCCCATTAAACAAATTACATATGTATGGATACCACAAAATGTTTAGTTTCCATAAACCTATAGAACGTCTTCACATTTCAAGGATCGAGAAAGATATGGGGTGTAAACTGAACAAGGGTCTATGCAAGTTTTGGAATTACACGTTTTCTATTAAGAAAATAATTGAGCTAGCAAATGCATGAATTAAGGCCTAATATTTCTTGGACAACTATTGGACTCTTCTAGAAGCCATCCACTAAGAAATCTCCCTATGATTCAACCAATTAAGATAGTGGATGACTCATCCAATCTAACAGTAATGCAACAAATTTCAGCTCAGCTTATACTCTAGATATCCCCTTTAAAATCGCACCACTAGTTAGAATTTGATTGTTTAATTTCTTTGTAATTGTATTGGTTAGTGTATGACTTGGGGAAGGGGGTACTCTCCTATTTATTTGATTGATCCTTATAATATTCTTTAGACTTCGATTAATGATATGATAGCTTGATGCTTAGTATTTTCTCAAGATCTCAAATTTCTTTATCTCTCTAAGGAGGTTGGTAAAGTTGATTTCATCCCTTTAGTTTAATCTTTGGTACCTTGACTTTAGATGATTAAAAGGTGGGTTGATTTATTACTTTTGTTCAATTTTTCTCAACATGATTTAGTCAACAGAAGATTTTGGGTTTTTCACTCTCTTGGATTATCTTAGGGGAGATCAATCTTCATTAACATTTAGGACTAATCATTAAGGGTTTATATGTTTATTTGGTTAATGGATTTCACCATGGTTCAGTGGTCTTAGACGGGTAAAAGATGTCGTTAAGTATCCTTGGTCGAGCCCACTCTTCACCCATCGTTTTCTATTTAATTTTGGGCTCTATAGAGGTTTAAACATAACATTTTTAATTTTATAAATGCCTGATGATGAAAATTATGCATAATCCATGCATTTGGGGTGATCACAAATTTAGAGTTAAAAAAAAAAAGATAAAAAAAGGACAAAAGAAACACACAGCCTAATACCTAGGAATCCCTCAGGACCCACCTCACCTTAACCAGGTCAAACTCTTTTTATAGAGTTTGATTAGAATATACCACTTATTCAGATTAAGTCTACTAGGAGTTGAAGTGAGAATCCTTTTTCTTAGCTAATTTCACATATTTTGAGCGCTATACAAAAGGGGGTTGCCCCTAGGGTTAAATAGAATGGAAAAATCCAAGCGAAGGATCAAAAAAGTTACAGAGAAATCTAGCAGAAGGCTGAAAATTTTAAGAGAGAAATTTTTAATGGAAATACACCGACACTCAAGAAAAGTTAAGAGTATATATTGGTTAATGCCCAATGGAGTTTTCTTTTATTGGGTTCCCAGGTGAATTAGGTCAGTCATCCTGCCGGCAAAATCAAATCTTCCCCTTATTCTTTCTCTCTACTTTCCTTCTTTTTAATTTATTTAATTCTGGGTTTGATAAATATGTAAGTTTTAGCTAGTTTTATCCCTGCTCAATGTAATATTTTGATTCGTTTCCTTCAAAATCCTTAGACTGGCATTGTGCATTGGATTCTATTATCTGAATTAGAAATTCTAATGCACTATACATTTAATATTTTAAGTGTAATTAGATTTGAGTTTCACATATTGGTTAGTATAGGTCATTGATGATGATGGGTGATTTTATGATGCATTCGATCACGATATCATACCTTTACCTCAAATCTGGATTTTCAATTTGCACCTATGGAGTCGGATGGTCCCCACACCAGGGATTACTTGGGGACCTTTCAAAAACCTTTTTGAGGTGAATTTAATGTCCTTTTCTATGTCCATTAGGTTTATGGGTCATATTAGCGTATTGTCCCTTTAGAGTACCTTCGGTATTGCTCATTTTAACAAGTGAATTTGATTTGTAAAATTTCTCCTAAAGTTCACTGATGACTCTATTAATTAACTTTGCTACTTTTATCTTTTTTTAAAATTTCGGATTGAGATAGAATAGGATCCGCATCCAATATGGTGCTACTATCTGGACTAGGAACTAGGCCCACATTTAGCCTGGGAACCCGGTCGAGTTTCTAGACAAAGCTGCTACCCTGATTTCTGGACCAAACAGCCAGTGTTGTTTGATACCTGACCAAGAATTGGACCTGGTTTTGGCCAAGGAACCTAGTCATGTTCCTGGATTGAGACTTTGACCCACTTTTCCCACCCAGACCATTATTATGCCATGATCTAATAAAAAATTTAATTAAAGTTAAAATTCAATTTTGAATTCTTATACCTAGCGAGCAAGTCAAACCATTTGCGGGGGAACTGCACCCAGGAGTATGAACCTTGGGGTGTGATCGTTACCGTGGTGACTCAATTGTGGAAGTATTTTTTAAAATAAAAGGGAAAAGAGGGCGAGATTTAAAATTCAATATGGGAAATTATTTTCTAGTCACACTTACATTAGGCATTCTTGCATTAAAAGGTACTACTGTATTGGATTAATAACGCCTCTAGATTACACCTTGCTATTACCCCCTAAAGCGATCAAGTAGTTAACTCAGAGTATCCATTAGACCTTCAGCTAAGCATGCAGTTGTTCTATCCACTCGTGACACAGTTTCCTTGTCCACATGATACAAGGAAGCAACCAAAACTTTCCAGTCTCACTATTCCTCATGGATAACGTACAAAGCATTGGAGTCATGATAGAACTCATTTGTGTGCGCAAATGTGTTTTTGTGTAACCCAATTACCACTAGCCCTAAACACTATGTATTGATTTTTAGGCCAATAGAGCTTTAACAGCTCTTGACTCAAAACCAAAATGAGTTCTTAATCTGTATCAGTCTATAAGAGTCATAGCAGTGATCTCAATTTGGAGGAAGGAAAAAGAATGGGGAACTCGGTTAAGTTTTGTCAAAAAAAGGAAGTTCACATATTACCTAGCATTTAGAAGAATGGTTAGAACTTAGGTGTATATGAGCCCAGCTGGCATCAAGGGATTCTACGCATGAGTCAGTGTCTAGCGAAAGTAGAGCAATCACCCTAAGGCCTAGCATGGGACATGGCTAGAATCTAGGCAGGGGGTCCAATTTAGTTTCTTTCACCTCAGCCCATATGTGGTTTGCATTCATGGCATAGAGTTAGTTTCCTATGCCCTTAAGCATTAGGTTTTAGGTCATGATTTGGTATAGTTCATTCGAAGGTCTTAAACTTATTTTGAAGGTATTAAGATGAGCTAGTCATGAGCACTGTTAATCAACTAGGATATGGAAGACTAGGAGGGTACACGAGCAAAATCCACAAACCAAGAGGGTTCTGTCTTAACAAGAGTGCAAGGAAACTCCATCAGTCAGGTTAAAGTCAAAAGTCAAATCTAAATCTAAATCAAGGTCCAATCCCTCACCAATTCCAATGGCTAGAAACAATTAGATAGCTCAACTCATGAAGATTATGGAAAGAATGCAAACTAGATTACACAAAATTGCAAACAAAATGGAGATGACGACCACTACACTTCAAAACCTTACCAAGGAATCTCAGAGGGAGAATAACCAGTAGCCTCTCAAGTAAGAGAGGAAAGATGATAGAAAGGGAGAGCAGATGATAAGGAAGAAGTGGGGAAAGAGTGCTCCTCAAACTTATTCATGAGTAGATCATATAAAATAGCTGCTCAAGGAATCCTCCATGTTTAACAATGACTTTAACAACTATGCGAGATTCACTTCAATCCCAAAAGGGAAGTTACCCCTAAAATTCACCATGTTGGACATCAAGTTCTATGGAACTGAAAATCCTCACCATCATATGCAGAACTTTGTTAGTACAAGAACTCTAAAGCAGATTGATGAGGACATCCTGTAAACCCTATTTCCTTGGACCTTTGACAAAGATGTGATGAGCTGGTATAATGTTGTGGGGCTATGGAAGGTTCATGAATTGGGATGATGTTTGTAAAGAGTTCATACGTAAGTATTCATACAATGTTGACCTCCAATCACACTTAAGAACTTAGAACTGATCAAGCAAGAAGAAAAGGAAGGTTTTTTTTTACTACCTTACTAGATGGAGGACAAAGGCTGCTTACATGGTGGACCAACCTTCAGAAGTTGATCAAGTAAGATTGTTCATTAAGAACCTCCAACCTCCATACATGTAGCAGTTGTAATTCACGCCATTTGAAAATTTCACTGCACTGAGGGATGCAGATATGCTTGTAAAAGAAAAATTGGCTAAAGAAGAACCTACAAAGATTGGTAACAATCGGCAAGACAACTACCATAGCAAAGGTAAAAAGGCTAGTAGCTTTGAGAAGTACATACGATAAATCACTACACTGAGTATACCTCCATAGAGGCCACCTGTACTCAAGTTATGGAACAATTACTAGCCAAAGGAAAGATCAATCTCCCTGAGATCAAGCCAGAAACTAAAGCTATTAGGTAGTCTAAGTTGTTGATCCAATAAAATAATGCCAACACCATGAGGCTTGGGGGCATGGCACTGAGAACTATTGACTTTTAAAAACAGGCTAGGAAGGATGTTTAGGTCAAGGCAACCCACTTTGCCAAAAGTAACTCAAAAGCCCAACAATGATAAAAATCTACTCAAGGACCATGAAAGTATCTTCAATATTAGAGATAATATAGAAAAAGAATGGGACCATCCGCATATAACAAGGCATTCATAGGCCAGGGCAACTCCCTTTGTCAAAAGCAGCTCGAAAGCCCAACAATGATAAAAATCTACTCAAGGACCATGAAAGTATCTTTACTATTAGTGACAATCTAAAAAAGAAATGGGACCATCCACATATAACAAGGCATTCATAGGCCAAAGCCAAAGCCGAAGCTGAAGGCTTGAATACCCACACAGTATTTAGAAGTTCATGGCTTATAGGAAAGCAACAAGGAAGATGGAGATAAAACTTAGGCAGGTTATTGGTTTGCTGAAGTAAGTGATGATGATTTCTAGGGAGAAAATGAAGAAGATGACTTCTCTTAGGGAGACGAAGAGCAAGCTAAGGTACAACACCTCGCAAATGCTAGAGAAAGTCTGACAAGGCCCACAACAGGCCTTGGAAAAGGAAAAGGGCGCCATTCCAAGAAGAAGATCCTATACTTAAACAATTAAAGAAATTTAAAGCAGAAGTAACTATCTGGAAACTCATAGTGGCTTCTTAAAAGCATAGGCAACTCCAAATAGGTGAACTGAGTTAGATCAACTTATCTCTTGAAGCCATGCCTGAGGAAATGATAGCTTTAATCACTATAGGTAAAGGCATTACAACCCTTAACAATGGAGATCTTCCATCAGTGGTGGAGCCAGGGTTCAAATACTTGGGATGTCGAACTATACTATACAAGGCAACTCATATTTATCTAATTTGCACTCTAATTTTTTAATGCATTTTCTTTAATTTTTTTATGACTTAACATAACCATAATGTTGCTCTAAACCTATAAGAGATCCCAAATTTAACAAATTGCATCTTCGAGCTCCCATGTTCGATTTCACTCTCAAGTCTATCAAAATTAACTCTCATTTGACTATTTCTAAAATGATATAACATAATTATCATATATAAATTTGACTAGAATCGCTAAATTAGATACAATAATTTACAAAGAATAATTATAAATTGACATAATTGTTAGGCACAAATTTGATTAAAATTGCTAAAGTAGATGCAATAGTTTGCAAAAATAATTATAAACTAAAAAAGAAATATTTTTGCCCTTGATTTTGCCTCTGGAGATAAAGTTTTAATACTATTCTTTTTCTAAGTTAATGTTAACACAATAGTAAAAACAATATGTATCTTAATTTTTAAAAAGTCCACAATTGTCGTTACCAAGGCTCGAACATATGACCAATCTAACCTAAGCAAAATCCAAGCACCTTACACCAAGCTAGCACTACACGCTTGTTGTCATTTAACCAAACTAGAAAATATATAGCTGACATTTTATATCTTAATAAAAAACACATAACTGCTATACACTCAAACTAAATAATATATATAGATTTTTTTTCTCCTCAAAAATTTCAGCATTTAAATTTTTTCTCCCAAAAAGTTGGGGTGTCAATTGAACACTCTTTACACCCACATAGCTCCACCCCTGTCTTACACCAAGGGCTCCAATGCATAATAATGCCTTCTACCTTACAATGATCTGCCTTCAAAAGCACATACCACTTTCCCTGGTCGACAATGGGTTAGCTGCAAATGTTGGCCTTGGAGAAAGGCTAAAAGGGTGGAAATCAAGGAAAACCAACTCTTAACACCTTCAAGTCATCTAAAAGCATATGATAATCTAAAAAGGCTAGTGCCGGGCACCATCCTCTTTCCTATTAATGTAGGCGATGTCAAAAGGAATATAGAATTCTAAGTTCTAGACATTCTAACTACTTTAACTTGCTCTTCGGCAAACCATAGCTTCATGAACACTAGGAAGTTCTATCTACCCTACACGAGAAAGTGAAGATGCTGATAAAAAGATAGGTTATCACTATTGAAGGGGACAACTTGTGTGCTGCCATCACTAATAAGGGGTCAGTGTTAGAAATAGGGCATGATCATGATGACAAGGAATTTTATAACTTTGAAACAGTGGCAGTCTTAGAGAAGGACCAAGCCCCTTTTGACTTCGATCCCTATTCAAACTAAAATGCAAATTCCTTCCTTAAAACAGGAGGATACTTCTCAGGGATGACTATGGGCTAAAAAGTACAAGGTTGGACTACCTTTCCCTTAACCCAAAAGTAGGATTATAAGTTCGGGTTAGCCTATTACCCCAATCTTAAAGAGTGGGTAAGCAAGACAAGAAGCACAACCACGAAAAGTTACTGCTAGAAAGGGATACTAGAAGTACTACACCGTTAAGCCTTGCCCCCTTCACTCTTAATGGGCAGTTCCTTCGCGAGGAAGACAATTTTCCTTTCTATGGCTTTCCCAAACTCTAGTACATAAAATAAAAAGGAATCTAGGTACCCAGGTTAGAGATATTCAGGGACTATCAACTGTTAGAAAAGAAAACACATAATCCCGTATAAAGGGACCGATCCACCCAAGATCAGACCCATCTAACTGAAAACAATACCTTTGAGATTTTGTCTAGGCAAGATTACCAAAAACAAGAAGACCTCACTACCATTTATCCCTTGTCATATCCAATGGCAACTTTGACACTGTAAACTTCATCACCGAAGTCATTGTCAAATGCTACAACCAAGTGACTTGGATAATTGAGGAGGAAGGAAATGTGGTTACTGTAGCCATAAGGCTATTTTAGAAAAGTCTAAGATAGACTCTAAGCATCAGGTATCAGCTTTGTTTCCCCAAATTCTTTATTTTCTTCTTTCAATAAGATGAACTCTTTCACTTATGACTCATCTCATTCCTCTTTCTTTGAATGCTTTGCCTCTAATAATACTGAAAGTGAAGATATAACCTCAAAATTGTTAATCAAACTAGTGGAAGATCATGAAAATTAAACTTTCATAATCAAGGACATAATATTAGTTAACTTAGAGAGTCATAAAGAACCCCAAGAGCTTAAAATAGGGAAATCACTAAGAACTTTACTTCACTTCTATGTGAATTCATTGATGTCTTTGCATGGTCTTACAAAGACATTCCTGGCATAGACCAAGATATACTGAGTATATGAGTCCTCTCTCTTTGGATGTCAAACCAATAAAACAAAAACTTTATAGGATGAAACTAGAATGGGCCCTGAAAATAAAGGAAGAAGTATAGAAACAGTTGGAGGCAGTGGTTCATTAGGTCGTGTACTACCCTCAGTGGGTAGAAAATCTTGTGCCGGTCCCAAACAGAGATGGAAGGGTGAGAATGATTGTAGATTTTATGGACCTTAATAGGGATGTCCAAAATATGATTTTCTTTCACCTCATATAGATACTTTTGTTAATAACACAGGTGAATATGCACTCTTCTCTTTTATGGATGAGTGTGCCAGTTATAACCAAGTTAAAACGGTAGAGGAAGACATGGAAAAAACTACCTTTATGACCTCTTGGGAAACCTATTGGAACACTGTGATGCCATTTGGGTTAAAAAATGCTTAAGCTACATACTAAAGGACGGCTACTACCTTATTACATAACATAATGCATAAGAAGGATGAAGTATATGTAGATAATAAGATCATAAAGTCCTAAGAAAGGGATGGACATGTTCCAACCCTCCTGAGGTTCTTTGCTAGACTTAGAAAATACAATACGTGCCTGAACCCACAGAAGTTCGTATTTGTGGTCACCTACCGAAAGTTGTTAAGATACATAATTAGCCTTAAGGGAATTCAGATTGACCGTTTAAAGGTCAAGGTTATATAAGAAATGTCACCACCAAAGACTAAGAAGGAAATATGGGAATTCATAGGTCACCTGTAGTACATCAGCTACTTTATATCAAAGTCAACTATGATATGTGAGTCTACCTTTAAGAAACTGAAGAAAGGGGTTAAACCAGAATGGGAAGAGTAGTGTTAGGAGGCATTCAATAATATTAAGTATTTATCTAACCCACCAGGGTTGGCATCTCCACAGCCTACCATTCCCCTCATTCTTTATTCATGACAACAATCACAGCAATGGGGCCCATGCTAACCCAAAGATAGAAAGAGAGGAAAGGTCATCTACTATGTGAGTAAAAAGTTCCCTTAATACAAAGCTCATTACACCCCTTTAAAGAAAACCTCTCTCGCCTTAGTTTGGGCATCTAACATAGCTTAGGCATTACATGTTAACCCATACGGTGCATGCAGTGGCATCAATGGACTAGATAAGGCACTGGTTTCAACAGCCAGTTATAAGCACCAAGGTTGCTAGGTGGGCCGTTGGTGTCAAAATTCGACCTACACTACATCTTTGAGAAATCCATCATGGGAAGAGTCATGCTCGACTTCTTAGCAAGCTTTGATTTCTCCAATGAAGTAGTTCTTGTAGTAGAGAAAGATGTCTAGACAATGTATTTGGATGGGGCTTCAAACCAAAAAGGATTTGGGTAGGAGACAGTAATATAACCATTTGAGCTCGACAACACCAAATTGCTAAAAACCCCATGCTTCTTAAATGTAGTGGTGTTACAACTGACTTGATGCGAAACTCATGCCCACAACCTTTGCTACTCATGAGCTAGTTAGAAACACCAATCTAATCATCATAAGATATCTTAAGGTCATTGGATGGGTGAGTTACCTCTAATTTTAGAGAAAGGGTGGGTCCTTGATGAGGTAAAAAGGGAAGATGAACTTTGACCTCCTTAGTATCTTCATTCAAGTCCTCTTCATCTTCTTGAGGAACAAGTGGGATGGTTTCCTCCACCCTAGTAGGAGTTTCAAAGGAGCATTCATTTCTACCTTGCTTAATCTCAAGGGGTACCTCTTGAGTGTCTTCGTTTAGCATGGCCCTAACTAGTTAACCTTGAACATGGGCCTTTATAATCTCATCATTTAGAGCTTGAAGTTGAATTTGCGTGGTTTCTTCAACTTGAGGAGCCCGTGGCATATACTTTAGAATGGGAGCTTTAAGAGAGCTCTCATCCATGGCCAAGCCTCCTCACTTGTTTCACTGAAACCCAAAATAGGCTCATTCTCCTCTCTCACCAAAATGGGCTCTTCATCTTCTAAGGGCTCTCCTTTGTCTGGTCCGATGAACACGCTTCGTCTATAACCTTGAAGTCCTTTTGAACAATAACCTTTTCTTCCTCTAAGAGTTGTTTTAAGGAGAGTAGATCTCGATGGCACCTCATATCTATGTATGACTTGAACCATCTCTAAGTCCTTATTTTAGGCTTGCCTTTAAGAGCTCTTTTCTTCTAAGATAAACCATTAAGAGGCAACACCTTCGAGTTTTTGGTGACTATCATGAAATCCCCTACATCTGAATAATTTCTTACCCTAATGCAGTGCTCAAGTGGTTAAACTCATCTCAAGTAGAGATTTGGGTCGAAATCACCTTCAAAACAAGGTGATTCTCTTATAAGCTCCTTTGCTACATACTATTTGAATCGAGACCCTCCTCACTTAATTTTGAAGAACAAGTATGGTCTTATCTCTTCTCATCTTGGTGAAGACAGAGTACCATTACCATTCATGATCTAAGCAAATAATGGATGAATTTGGTGGATGAGGTCAAAAAGAGAAAGAAAAGGAGTGACAATGGCATGCTTAGAGGCACAGGCAAACTATGGCAAGGGTCTGGAACAAAAACTGGTGACTGAAGAGGTGGCACGGGTGTGCCAACCAGCACAAGGTAACCATGCCAAGCCACTGGGCATGGATTTGGTGATTTTGTTGTGAAAGTGATAAGTGCTTAACATGTATATCATTTTAGAGTTATTTTGCTGCATTTTAGGGAGAATTACGTGCATTATGTAATAATTTATACTCCTTTTCCCTTTTCATGCTCGCGTTTGGTGTTGTAGATGATATTTTGTAGAAATTGGCTAAGAGAACCCGAGTTTGTCATGAAAATCAATGATCAAGGATGTAAGAGCCCACAAAAATTGACCAAGAACCCGTAAGAGATATGGTTTACTCGGGTATATATCATGAATAACCCAGGATAGCATACACAGTCAACCCAGATTGACCAGAATCAACAGCACAAAGTGACCAGAGGGCACCACGGTTAGCCCGTAGCGGATGCCACGGTCCATGGCGGAGGCATAACAACTAGCCTGTTCGTTTTCCCTCATTGTGTGGCTGAGGTTGATTGGATTTTCCTATAAATAGGGCTATTTTTCGCAGCAGAAGAGACACATCCCAACATTTCATTTCCTCTCTTTAAGTTTCTTTTTAGATTAGAATTAGATTATATTAGAGAGAGAGAGAGAGAGAGAGAGAGAGAGAGAGAGAGAGAGAGAGTTGAAGTGAAGATTTTGCAAGGAATCCATCTCGAGTTTGCACGACGGTTCAAGCGTGATCTTGGCTGAGCATTTCTTTTCTCTTCTCTTCTCTTCTCTTTTCTAAATTTAGATTTATGTTTTGTAATTTTAATTATCTTTGTTGTTTGATTTTGAATTTATGCAAACATTTGTTAGTTTCTTGATCTTCTGTTGATATCATTTGGTGCTTTCGGAATTGTTGGATTGTTTTATCGAATTCTAGAAGTTTATTGTCTTGTCAGAAACTTGATCACTTTCTTACATGTTGTGGGTATTTGGATGAAGAATTGAAAGGTGAAATCTCAAATATTGGAATCATAGGATTTGACTTGATTGCGTGATGTCTTGAAAGAGAATTATAGATTAAGAAACCATTGATTTGATAATCGTGTGCCTAATGAACCTAAACTAATCAAGAAATCCATGAAAATTGATGATTGATTTGATTTAGATATTTCACTTCACCTTAAAAGAGGGTTGCAATAATTCGATTATCGGTTTTAAAATAACCAATTAAGGAAGAAGTGCTTGATTGATACGTGGATTTGGTGATTGCTTATTTTGCTTAATTCTTTGAATATTTATCCATTAGATTAGATACTAGATTAATTTAGTTTCAGTATGAAACTTGGATTTGCTCAGCATATCTTAAGAGAATATAACCTAATAGATCAACCTAATATCTGTGGGATTGATCTTGATTTGCTACAATGCCACCGTGCGCTTGCGGGCCTATCAGAAAGCTTTTATGGTGTTGACATTGTGTCTAAGCGGAAGTATGTTTAGGCTCTTTTTAGGGGGGTTTTTTTTCAAACTAAACGGAGAAGGTAAGATGAAGAAACTTAAAACATAATGTGCGTAACTAACGTGAAAGAAGGCAATAAATTAAACACAATGTTTGAAGATTAGAAGCTCACCCATATAAGGATCTTTTCCTCTTATACTAAATGAAGCCGATCAAACCTCAACTCCCAAGATTATAAGACCAAGCGAAGATCAAACCTGAATCAGGCAAAATTTTTGTGGATTTTTCCTCTATGGAAGCAAAATCATCAAGAAGCACAGAGAAACAACATGTATATATAAGATAAAGGTCAAGCCACCATTCAGACTAACATAGCACCATTTAATCTCATAATAGCCTAGCCACCAAAGATCAATATGAAACTATGACCCTAATCACCACTCTTAAACCAACGGATAAAGAAAAGAGATTCTAGAGAGAGAAACAAGTAAAAATTTCATTGATTTTATAACACCAAATCTTAAAATTTAAAAGGGTTTCAAGCCAATGTATAGTTGGTTGCCCTCCTCTTCAAGCTCGTAGACAATCAATAGAATTACAAGGAAAAAACAACCCATGAAAATCTATCTAGTTGTAAAACCAGAACGAAGAAAAGGATGCCTCCAGCTAAATTACAAGAGCTGAAATTTATCCATACATACCTCGCTTGGAGGCATCCTCAAACAACACAAGTGGAGCAGATTTTTGGTTATCTTCAAAGGCAAAAAAGCTAGGGATGTCCACTAATCACCTACGAAATATTAGCCTTTCAGTATTCCATTTGATTGCCCAAAGAAGCTCATAATCAAAAACGTGCAAAACCACACTTATATTGACCCTTTCTCGATTTATGTCTCATAACTTGAGATCCAGCTCACTGCAAAATAAACATGTGGGCTATCCAATCATAGCTAAACACTAATTTTAGAACTCATTTGATCATCCAAAAAGCATATCAAATTTGACCTGCGAACCTGAAAATCCTGGACAACATGTACTTATTTAACATAATTCACCACTAATAAATGAATTATGAACTAAACTAACTTAAGAGGGTGATTTGTGGCTCTTGCTCCACATCAGCTGAACTATTTCTTAAGGTTAAAAAGTCTCTTTTGACAAAAAAAGGTTACCACTTGTCACAAGCTAAGTGATGTATCCTGGGTTAGGTTGTGAGTAATTTGGTGCTAGGGGTGTGCAAAAAAAATCAAAACCAAAAAACCGAAAAATTCGAACCGAAAAATTAGTTAATTGAACAAATTTTTCAAAAAAATTGGTTCAATTAACCGCAACGAAAAAATTTCAGTTTTTGACTCAGTTACAGTTTGGACAATTTGAAAATTCCGTTAACAAGCGATTAGCCGAACCAAAAATAATTTTACTTTTTAAAAAATTATACCTAAAAAATAAAAAAAAAATTAGATAAGAAAGTGTAGTTTTTTATTATTTATGAATGGTAACCAAAGTCTTAACTTTTCTAAAAAGAATTTAAACATTAAAAAATGAAAAATTTAGGTAAGAAAGTGTACGTTTTTCATTATTTGTAAATGGTTAACCAGTAACCGGACCAAAACACCGGTTAACCAACTTTTTTAGCTTGGTTGTAGTTCGAATTTTGGACGAACTGAAATTTTCGATTAACTTAAAAACGGTTAACTGAAATTTTCTATTCGGTTACAGTTCGAAATTTTTTGAACCGAAAAACCGGTTAACCGATTTTCGGTTAACTGAAACTCTAATCAATTTTGCACGCCCCTATTAATTGGTGGTACATGTTGAAACATATATGACTGGAAGTAGAGGAAGGACTTCACCCTCAAAGACTACCAAATTCACTACGGACTTTCTGAAGATAAACGCCAGATGTCAACTACAGAATTCCACTTTTAACACCAGCTTTGAAGGATAAAGTACAAAGATTTAGAGAGAATTCTGCAGCAACCAAACTAAGTTTTTTAGTTGCCAAGTCGAGTCATTACAAGCTGAAAAAGGGGTACGCAGATTCCTAATTTTCTGTCCATTTTCTTTTTTTTTTTCAAAAAAACAAAAAAAAAAAAAATCAGCCGCGGAACAATGGCATGAATAATCATTTGCGCGCAGCCTAGTAAACCCCAACAAGCAAGAGCATGCTCTGATGTACTAGTACTAGAACAAATGCCATTATCAACAGTTGTTGTACCAGTAACTTCTTAAGCAAAAGGTAGCCATTACAACCAATGAAGTCTTATCGTAGTGGTAAAGACTGAGATACTAAATACATTAGATCTCAGGTTCAATTCCCCCTCCCCTCTTGTATTGTAATTGTATGGCATTGCCTTTTGTGGTTCCCTACTAACCAAAAAAAGGGGGAGGGGGGCCATTACAATACAGAATTATCATCATTATTTTAATTTATTTCACATCGTATCATTGAGGAAAACGTACCCCTACAGCTCTTGAATTTGGTGAACCAAAAAACAGACATTCAAATTTTAAATCACACTGATTACAACATGGATACAAATTAAATCTGCAACCTCATCCCAAGTGTTGGAAGGGACTTGCCCTCCAACAGAAATCTACTCCAGTACAACAGCATCTTCATCCTCAGGATCCAACTCCTGCTCAACTCCTTTGACCTGCAACATCACTGACTCGATTACAACTCAAAACGTTTGAACATTAAAACAATAAGGAAACAGTTACGTGTTTCATTCATGTGTCTCCTCTACTTTTTTTTAAAACTCATGAGGCGAAAATTTGAGGCCAGCCCTAAATGCAACTGGGATGTTTCCATGCCCACTTTAAGGTGTCAATATGTCTAAGGCACTTTCATGCAACATATGATAAGAGTGACAGTGAGATTTTGACAGATAAAGGAAGTAGGGGAAATTTATAAGACTGACAATAAGCTCTCGTCTAGGCAAAACAGCACAGCAAAGCACCCAAAACTTGGAAAAGGTTTAGCATATGATATCAGAAATAAGTTTCAACAAATTTGCTAAGCACATGCTTTTTTATGAACCAAAGATGGTAGAAAACAAGGAGTTGCATAACCTCCAGGACAGGAACCGACAATACAAGAGCAGAGTTCTCAAAACCAAAGCAATCATCCTCCCCTGAATTAAGCAACCAACCTTGCTTCTCTTCTCTTTATTCCTTTCTTGTGTGAGACACAACAGAACAGCTTTCTTCCTTATTAAGTCATGGCACAAAAGGCCCGCACAGAAGAATGTAACAGCAAGCTAATGAAGCTATACACAACCAACTTCTTCACTAGCAACTAGCAACCTCCTCGCACAGTTCCTTTCATTCTTTTCTTTTTCAAGCCACTGAACTGCAAAAGTTCTTACAGGATCTGGATGATCATTCACTATCTATATCACTGATATGTCTTGTTACAGACACTGAAAATTTCCAATTGAAGATATTCAGGAGTACCTAATCCAACTAGCATAATAACATGGTTTGGCAGCCAATCATTTTACACCATCTTAAAGAGTCTCCTTCCAACAAGCTGTGGCATCCTTCACTCAAGTTCTAGTCCATACTCACATATGAGGGACAAAGGTACCTGTCTCACTCATAGTTTCACTTCAAGTACCCTTGTCAGGTACTCAAAACATTCCACAACTGATAAGACACTCACTCAAGTCTAAAAACACAGTTTTTAGAAAATGTCTAAGGTAGACACATAGATCCATCTTAGGTACTCAAACTTCGTACTTCAAACTTCGACATGGGTATGGCCAAGTCCTAGCAACATTGTGGGAAACTGGCCATGTCCCATGTCAAAACAATTCCCATGGACATTGCATCAACAAATCAACTTTGCAGATCCAACAATTTCAGGTCTCCAACCACAATATCACACAAGGACATCAACGCTACTAAACACATGTAATATGTAATACTCTCCGGTGAGTCACTACATGCAGAAATTAAACAAGCGCTCCCCAGTTTTCATCAATCTAGACAGCATAATAAAATAGTTGGTTAGGCGAAGGATTGTCTCAGCGCAAAAACTTCAATCTTCAACATCTATTTTTGGATAAAAGCAAAAGGGGTCATCTCTTCCAAATCTCCTCATCTTCACTGCAAACCTCTAAAGCTAACTCAAAAATCTAACATTAAACTTAACAAAACACTATAATATGACACAAATCAATCATCACAACTTCAGCTCTTTGTCCAAGTTGACAGAAGACATGGATCCAAAATGAACGCAGGCCTAATGCCACTGTTACAATCGGACACAACTAGTTTAGCCTCACAAAAGTTTGCTTATAACCACGACTGCTTCCTGGTTAGTGGGGTAGCAAACCAATTCTCAAACAAAAAAAGGGAGAGTGCATCGGTGGGGAGAAGTGGGGGGAATTAGAATATAAATTCCCAACCATTTTTTCTTAATGATCAAAGGTACATCAGAAGAACAACAAAGGGGATGCCAGCCATGTCTGTATCTAACAGGATCAAAATAAAGTCAAAGTCCCTCAAAAATAATTGACGCCAACTATGCAAAGTTCTCGGAAAAAATATAAGTTTTGCTGTTGACAAAGAGTAGTTTAGCCCCCAAATGTTTCTTAATTCTTTTCCATGGAAGAACTCTACCCAATAGCCAAGGGAATCATATACAAATTTGAAGAACCCATGTCTAGCTACCCTTCTCCAACCAACACATCCTTGACTGGAAGGAATCGCTAACCACACCTCATGAGAGTGGGGTTCCAATGGGTTTTTTTCCCAGTATGTCATGCAGGCTAGAAGATGAGTTTGTCATATCCTACTGTGTACAGGGACATGTCAAAAATTCATAGTGAAGAGGGAAGAAGATAGAAATTGAAGTGTGAAGAGAGAAATGGAGAGGCAGAAGCATGGAAAATAACGGGAATTGAGGCCAAAAGTGCGATTGATGGAAAAACAGAGAGATTGAAAATAAAAATGAGGGATGGCAAGGGATGGGCAGAGAAACAGAGAGTAAGAGGCTACAATGTTTTCAGGTTGATGAGGCTTTAGTTTAATTTACTTTTTTTTCTTTAACAAAGGGAAAAAAAAAATCTTCAGATAGTTGCTGCAAGTTGAGTATTTTGGATGTTAGAATTGTCAACGGCATATCATTTGGTCCAACTGCTAAAGGCTTTTTTCGGTTCTTAATTTTTATGTGGATGAATACAACAAATACACTCTATTCAAAATTTCAAATACGAAAAATAAGAGGCTATTAAACCAAATAGTCAATGATGTTGATACAGTTGTTGCCACAATTCAGCACTGATGAGTATAGCTGTACACCAGTCCCAGGTAAATCTTCACCTTATTTTGACTGTTGACTGCAGTAAAATTAAAATTCAGAAATCTTAGAAGTGCTTTCTAAGTAGGTGGAAAACAATCACAATCTATTTTAAATCTCCCAAATTCAATGTTGATTAACACAAACTTAATGGGGAAAAATTAACAAAACTACAATCATACAACGAAGCCCCTACTAGAAACCTCATTTTAGTTTACTTTCTTTCCTTCTCAATTTCTTAGAAAGTTAAGAAAACAATCAATAGATGTCACACGTTGGTTGCATGAATATAAATGATTGCCAAGTACAAATCGTTCACTTCAAGCAGCAAAGGCTTTTCAACTTCTTAATTCACTTTTATGTAGGAATATAAACCTAGTGAATGGTGCAGGCAGTAGTTTCACAATTTGGCAACCATGACAATCCTAATCATACACTTGCCCATATTAAATCTCCAACACATCAACATATAAAATGTTAACACTCGATATTTTTTTTCCCTTGGGTGGGGGGGGGGTGTTAGGGAAAATAGAATAATATAATTATGATCAAAATGTTGGATGCAAAGCTAGCATCTTACGAAAGGACTATACATATCCAACATGAAAACCATATACAAAATCTACAACACCAAAGAAGAATGGAAAAAGTTCCCATTATCCTAGAAATAGAGTCTTGATGAGACTAACCTTAAAGAGTTGAAAAGACGCCTCCACCCCTTGACGACTCTCATGTTTCTCTCATGCCAAATGCTCTTGAAAATCGAAGTGGAATTAAATTGGCATCCTTTTTTTTAGCTTTACTACCAAAACAAACCCTCCCATCCCAAGAGATGGTTCTTATCAAAGCTTGAAGTAACCCACAACCAGAGATTCAAAACTCGGCCATTCCATCGGGGAACGGCCGAGTTGACTCGGATTTCAACTTGGAGATCCGAATTTTAGCGAAATTTCGCTATGCAACCCGTTTCACACAGGAACAACCGTTCCACCCGCAACAGAATGGGAAACGGGCGACTAGGTTGGGATGAAGAAGACACATTTTAGACAAGATGTAAGATTCCTTCTTCCTTCCAGGTTGAAGAGGACGAGAGAATGCGCCAAAAAAACAGACCTGTCTACAAATAAGTGAAAATGAAACTCCAAACTCCAAACTGTGAGCCTTTGGGTGAGGGTTATTCAAACTCCGAACTCCAAAGTATAGTTTGGAGAGAAACCTAGATCTAGGAACTACAACACTACTACAACACCACAAATCTACACATGTAACAAATTATTTGCATATTCCCACATACCTTCGTTGAGGGACACTATAATTAATTGTTTTATTTCCACAATCGAGCACAAGCCACCCTTGGAGCAAACCCAGAAGACGTGCGTGGCTGTGATGGTACCTGCCATTGGAGCCACCATTGGAGCAGAGGCAGAAAAGCAAGGAGAAGGACCAATGAACAGAGAGGGAGGAACAGAGGAGGTGTGGAACTGAGGAAGAGAAGAGAAGCTCTCTGGCTTGAGCAGTTGAGCACGACTCGTGAGGAGGAAAGGGAAAGGACAGGTGTGCCTGGGTGGTGTGAATGTGCAACTTGTGACTTGAGGCTTCTTCTGGAAGTTTGTAAGTTGTTTAAAAATTTTTCCCCCTTTTTAGACTATTATTACCAGTTTGGACTTCGGACTTTGTAGGCCCGTGCGGAATTGAGTTTTTATTGTATTAATTCGCAATTTTTGTTCACAAGAAATTATTTATATGTTTTAATTAATTAACTTATATCTTTTTGATCAATCACTTTTTAGAATTTTTAGAAGACTATACAATACATTAGTTAATATTTAATTATGCGAAAAAAGTTATAGGATCTTCAACGAGACCGGCTCATAAGAATTTAATTATAAAACAACTGTGTGTATAACCTATTTTTTGACTATTTATATTTAGTAAGATTTGCGGCCTTGCAAGATCTTATTATAATAACGTACCAATTTCTATTGAAGATCATTGCTTTTAGTTTTGGGCCACACCGACCAGCCAAAACAAAAATAATATTTTTTTAAAATGGAAATCACTATGTAGATCGTTGCTTTTAGTTTTGGGCCACATCGACAAGCCGAAACAAAAACAATATTCTACAATTGCACCCAGTATGATATATTAATTACATAGCAATAAATCTGACAAAAGATAATTAGGAAAGATAAATCCCGCAGGCTCCTTGTTTTTAAATGGAAATGACAATGCTATACTTTCGAAATATAATTATGTGTTTATATTTTAATTAGTTGCAACTCATATTCTTGAGGACATAAAAAAATAAATAATGAATAAATGAGTCCTAAATAAGATATTTGGTACAAATTATAAGGCTTATAAAAACTAAGATAAAATTAGCAGGAAAAAGGAGAACTAATGGAAGGAAATACAACGTTAAATAAATAATGTATTGAAAAAAATGGTAGGAAAGCAAAATCGAATAACTCACCCCCTTTGGTACACTTTGACATTCTAACCATCAAGATGGGACAAAGACAAATGGACATTGTTCATCCTCTAAGCATTATTAATATAAATCTCCATGCGGAATTCGAGTTTTCATTTTTACATTATATTATCCAACCTTCTCTTTTATTAGTTTTTTTTTCACATAGTAGCTGTCATTCAAATGACAATAATTAAATTTAATTTTACTATCACATTTCCAATTTAAGATGAGGTAATACTAAATAACTGATTTTCAAAAAAATTATGAAGATTGATAGCTCATATTTTCATTGATCGATTTGTTATTACAATTACAACAGTTTAAAAGCATAAAAATGTAGATAGAGTATTAACTATAAGCACCATTTCTTATATCAATTGTCATTCAAATAACAATAATTAAAGATTAGTTAATTAGGATATTTCTAAAGATAAGGTAATCTTAAATAATTAATTTTATTTAAAATTTTGAAGATTGATAGCTTTTATTTTCATTGATCAATTTGTTAGTACAATAGCACAAAAGCATAAAAATAACTATTAGCTTCAAAAGCTATTTGTTTTATCAGTTATATGCACTATTCTTAAATTTTTATTTTTTGTATAGGTTTAAAGGGGAAAATTGTCACGACACAATAGTCGCTCTACCGAAGACATTGGGTAGCGCTTTGGTATAGCAATCGATAGAAGTAGAAAACAGGTTCATGCAAATTTTGTAGCAAAAGTATAAGGGGCGGTGTAACACGTCCAAACAACATTTGGCTCACAAGACAGGTGACGTTGCTCGTTGCCCAAACGTCTCTGTCGAGGTCAAAAGAGACATGATGAAATTATTGCAAGAACACAAAGAGAAAGAGAAAAAAAAACAAGGATCGTTAGAGATTTGGAAGATGAAATAACACAATCATTCAACCACAATCATCATGATGATGGCGACGAGGAGGAGGAGGATCAGCTAACACATACTAGATATCAAAGTTTGGAGCAACACTGGTTTAAACATGAACAACGAGTCTACAGAGCAAGCAGGGGTACATATTATGATGAAGCATGCAGTAGTCAGCCACCAAATGTTCCCCGAATGCGTCAAACTGTTCGAGAAAACAGCTCAAGAGAATCAAGGGATATCGCATATGAACAAATATCAACCCCTAACTGATAGACTTAGTGCTGTTGAGATATAGTTTGAAAAAGATCAAATTAGAACCAAACAATCTAAAGTCAACTCAAGTTGGTTGAAAGCGACAAAGAACAATGTAATTAAGGCATTTGGAAATTGGGTTATAGTTACCAACATGTCGTTTACTGTGGTAGATTCTGTATATACTAATCCACTCCTTGAAACTGTTCATGAGGTTGGCCCTGATGCAAGAGTTCCTTCTTCTTATGAACTCTCGAAGCTAAGGAAATTAAACAATGGATATCTGAATTTTCCCCCAAATGGAAAGAAAGACATGTTATCATAGTGTGTGGCGGTTGGTCCAGTATGACCAAATTGAACCTCCTTAATTTTCTTATTTTTTCAAATGGCTTCACTATCTTCCATAAATCAATTAATGCCTCCAATGTACAACGTCAAGATGCTGATTACCTCTTCAAACTCATGAAAAAAGTAGCAGAAAAGATTGGCCCAGAGAAAGTAGTCCAGATAGTGACTAACAATACAACTCCAATAAAAACGCCAAGGAGAACATTCATGGAAGAGTTTCCAAACTTGTACTGGACGCTATGTGCAGCCCATTATCCCGATCTCATTTTGGAGGACTTTGCCTAGCTCAATCGTGTTGGGGGCATTCTAAAGACAACAAGGATGATCTCAAACTAAGTATGATTGGGCTTAGGTTGTAAACTATATGAAGAAGTTTACAAACAATCGAGACATTATAAGACTTGGTATCACTAGGTATGCGACAAATTTTGTCTCTCTTGAAAGTTTGGTGCGATATAAAACTTCCTTGAGAGATATGTGGGAGTCACCTGAGTGGTTGAAATCTAGACTGAGGAAGTCAAAAGATGCAACGGCAAAAGAAGTTCGTCAACTCGTTCTATCGTCAACTAAAGACATGCTATCATTTTGGAAAAAGGCTGATGAATCTCAAACTATTTGAACCTCTTGTGAAGGTATTGAGATTAGTTGATGGAGATAACAAGCCTACTATGGGCTTCATATATGAGAGAATGGAACAAGCCAAGCTAGCTCCTGAGAAAACGCTAAGTTATCATGTTGCAGGCATTGAATTAATTTTCTAATTTGTATTACTATGTTTATATTTTTTACATCATGATTTATAGATTGTATATCATGTTTCCTTAATAGATGACCCCCTTTATTTTTTTACAAGGATATTTATTTAATACCAAATACATGTATAGGCAAAGTCAAGATTGAGAACGCAAGGAGGTGAGGACCGGACTGGACTGGACTAGACTCCAAAATGTGACAAATGGAGTCCATAATGTGATAATGAGGTTAGAGCCAGATGTTGATAAACAAATAAAAGCAATGCATCAGGTTGCGTTATAGAACATATGTCGCATTATTAATTTAATAATTTATCTTCCATATAATATTTCACGAATTTTAACATTAGCATAAATATGCAGATATTTCTTTACGAAGATAGGATAGACTCTTTTGGATCATCTATAGCTCAAAGGGCAGTGGCATCATGTGAGGTGATCACAATTTACTCATACACACACACATAAAATTATATACATTAAATTTTAAAGTTTGAAGTTTCATTATCCAAGATTCTGTTCAACTAGAAATTACATCATTTTATACCGTTTCAATATCTAATATTTGCTCAAGATAAATAATTAAATTAAAATTTTAATTTGTTTTGTTTACTTTGTAAGTATCGAGAAATTTGAACAAAAAATAAACAAGTTTGTTCAAAGGGTTGAACAAGAGAAAAAGAGAAGAAAAATTCAAAGAAAATTCAAGCAAGTGGACCAGCTTTCAAGGTCAATTCCAGTAAGAAGAATAGAGCCCAATTCGGCCCAGTCACACAAGCCCAACAGAGAGATAGCTTCCCCTTCTTCCATTCTCTCTCTTCCCTCTTCTCCTTCTCGGCCCAGTGGCCCGTTCAGCGCCATTCAGCGCCAGAGCCCAGCTTTCCCTCTCCTCTTTTCCTTTCTTTCTTTCCCTCCTTGGGCCGGCCCACACGTCCCCTTACCCCCAGTTTCCAGGCCCAGCTTCTTCTCCTTCGGCTCCCAGGCCTGTCCCAGCACCCTAGATGGGCTTATTTTCGCAGCCTAGGCGTGCCCCCTTCTCCTTCCCTTTTCCTCCTTTCCTTTTCCCAGTCGGGTCAAACTGTCTTTCCTTTCTCCCACGGTCCAACCTAGCCCTCATTTAATCCTTCACACGCCATTCACGTGAGCCGGCCTTAGCCCCCCCTTTCTTCTCCTTCTTCTTCAGCCTCAACCCAGACGCTCGAAATCCCTGTCTTGCTTCTCCTTCTTCCTCAGCCATAACCGGTGCTCTGCTTCTTCGTCTCCCTCTTCTCAACCGTTACCCACCATGCCATTATTAATCTTTCTCTCTCCTCCACCATTCATCACATTAAACCCGACGTCTGTTATTCATTCGTGCAGCTCTCATCATCACTATTAATGGGCGGTTTTCAAACGTTTATTGGGGGGCTGAAGGGCTGCATTTTGATGGGGGTAAAAAGCAGAGCACAGGACACAGAAGGGTGGTAGCTTTAGCTTTCACATTTTCTTCGTTTTTTTAATTTTGATCCTTCCCCCAAAAAAATTTCAGTTCCAATTCTAGAGTTCATGTAATTGCTTGGAGATTTGCCTAGTTTCAGTAATCTGGCTTTTTGATCATTTGGAGTGTTAAACTCGTATTCGGTTTTGGATCCATTAAGCTCGGACCTGTCTATTCCTCGTAATCTTGATTCAAATTTTGTTTCGAGCTGCTCTCGTTTGCGAGTCAGTGGCTTCAGCTCTTGCCCAATTTCTTACCTTTGCTTATTTCAACTCATGTCACTTGTGAATTTAGCTTCTGTTTTATGACTTTGGGGATTTCGTCTTTTTCCTTTTATATATACAGTTGCCATTTATGAATTTGGGTCCTGTTAACTTGACAGATAATATATTCGACCTAATTTGGTGTTGAGCCACTAATTTCAAGTCGAATCTGTTTAGAATAAAAACTTAATAAGTTAGTGAGTCATGTCTGCTGTTTAAGGATTTTGACTCATATTATAAGGTTTTATTAGTTTGGAATAAAATTTTAGTTACCTAAATTAATAATCCATCCCTAAAGACGATATCCGTAATTGCTACGACGATAAACCATATACTTGCAGAAATTATAACAGATTCTAAGAAAATGTATTTGATGCAGCTGATTGATGGATACTTTAGGGTGGATGAGCACCTGAACCCCAATGCATCGCAGTTAGAGTGTTAGGTCAAACGATTTCTACCTCTAACGGTGAAAGAAATTGAGGCATGTTCAGTCGAGTGCACACAAAGGCAAGGAATAGATTGACTTATAAGAAATTCGATCTCATTGTTCGCCTTTGTTATAATCAAAAATTGAAATTGAGATGTGCAAGACGAATGACTGAGGAAGAACTTGCTGAGTCTTTCAATCCTATCAACTTGGATTACATCCTAGCCTCAACCCTAACTCTTTCTCCTGTTCTTGTTCTTTTAGATCTGTTTCATTTTCCCAAATTTAGTTTGTTCTTTCTTTTTTTATTTACATCCTAACCTCAACCCTAAGTCCCTTGCTTCTATAAAGTAAATTAACATTCTATCAGAATTTATCCATTTATAACTTTGTCACCCTTGACTCCACTTAGATGCAATTTCCAACTAGAAAACATGGTAATCAATGGGAAATAAAAGGCAACAAGAACAAGTTCAAATATATTAATTTCCAACCACATCGATTTTACTACACCTTTTACTACCTAAACATACAAAAGTATAAACAGTTGCTTAGGAATTTCACTAATTTCGGTTAGCAGTAAGTACACCCCAAATTCTATTCTATATTAAGCTTAAATTTTTGGTTAGTTTGTATTCGAGTTATTTGGGTCAAGAAAATTTCTATTTGTGGTTATATGCTTTGCTCTTAATTGTTTTCCTTTTCTTTTGTTTTTTATTCTCAATATTTTATTTCATTCCTATACCCAAGCCTGGAAAAACAGACCCAAGATGTGAAAGTCAGACAGAATGACTCAGACCCATACCCACAACCAACCTGACACCTAGAATGCCTAACTCGAGATAACCTAAATCGATCCAAACATCAACGAACCCAATGTTAATGCAAATTGAGAATTACCCCACCAGAACCTGAAGCCTAACCGAATCTCACCAACCGAACATATCTAGATTGAAACTTAACCCGAACCAAGCAACTCGATTTGCCAGGTCTACCTCTCCACTTATAATCTCTATTTCACCTGATGAACACTAGTTAGATTGTAGCTACGAAATCATAACATAAAGGACTTCATAAAATTATTTTAAAAGCTTATTAACTCCAGATGAAATGGATTCTATGAAAAAGGTTCTATGTTATTCTGCTCACCTAAATGGCTTTGGCTTATGCCTTGAGAGTTAACACTTTAGGTTTCCCCTCACACAATACAAAGAAAAGGATTTCAGGGGAAACTTCTAACAATTTAGGCAGTTGTACAAAACAATTTGAGCAATTGCTTTTCCATTTGGGGGGTATTGAAGCTCGCAAACAATCCGAGCAATTGCATATTGAAATTTGGACAACTACAAAAACGCAATCTCTACGTTTAATGTGTAATCCATATTTCAATAACCGACGAAAAGAGAGAATGTCTTAAAAGACAAATTTTACAACAATAAATTTGAAAAGCGCAGTTTTCAATGGTCACATCTTCAAATCCAACACACTGTTAAACGACCAACATGAAAAATCATCAAAATAACCCCCCAATTTTCCATTCAGGCAGGTTTCTAATCAAGACAATTACCAAATTAGTAAAACCTTTAAGACAAAACTATAACGAAAAATTCCCAATCACCCGAATGAAGTTCTAGCAATCTTACATGACTAATGTTTTAATAAATTTAACTTTAACAACGGGTCAGTTGTATCTTTGCATCATTTGAATTAATTGGCACATCCCTAATTGTAATTTTAGGGCATTTTACATAAGCAAAAGTTTTTTCTTTTTCTAAAGGACTTGCTTATTTACTAGACCACGGTGATTGCTTAAGAAACTCCACAATCAGCCAGTAAAGAAAATTAAATTGAAAACAAATATATTAAAGAAACATGGTCATTAGATATGGTCTCTCCTCTTTTTCTTTTGGGTTTTTTCCCCTCTTTTTTTTGGGAGGGGGGTTAAATAACAGATTATGTTTATGGTTGTAGCTTGGTAGTTCCTTTCTGTAATATAAATACCTATGTCCTATGTCACGTTGTACTCCCAAATCGTGTCCAGATTCCAAACAAGGTCCTTGCACCCAAAAATTTTGAATAAGAAGCAGGTCCAACATCCAGAGACATACCCATGTCCACAACTATATCCAAGTCCAAGCAGCACAAAACATTATTATAAGAACCACGATCAAAAGTACCCGACATGTAAATAACAATGAAGAATAGTCACCTCATCAAGTTGTTGCCTATGACCTTATTAGCCCAAGTCTACATCATTTTGCAACTATTATGACACTTCATGTAAGACTGAAAACATGCAAAATTTACAGAGAAGAGCTTAGCAACACCTTGGACTGTACCATCTTGGACACTGCTAAGTGCTAACCTTAGTTTAAAAAAGCCCGCCTAAGGCACATCTTGGCGTGAGGCTACCAAGTGAGCGCCTCGGTGGGGATGAGGTGTGCCTCAAGAATGCAAAGCTATATCTTCCCCCTTTTTCTTCGTTTCTCAGTCTTGCCTCTATGTTTTTTCTTCTTTTCCTTCCTTGGGAGCTAAAATGTGAGCTATGCTTGTACGGCAAGTGTGTGCATTGGAGAACTACGATGATAAAATAACACATCTTAAGGTCTGTTAGTAGTCATATTTATGTCTAATCGCTTTTATAATGCATGTCTAACTTGTTTCTACAAAATATGCTTCGGAAATGTGAGATACTTCAAACATTTTTGGAAAGAATAGCGCCTCGCATCCATGATGCGTGCACCTTCACCTCACTCCTTGGGACCCTATGCACCTCATGCCTTTTAAAAACGAAGGTGCTGAGGCCAAGTAACATAAACTTAACACCACCCTCCACCCCGAAAAAAGAAAAAATACAATTCTAATGTCATACATCCGGAACACTCCTCCTACCAATCCTAGAAGAATGCCATAACCCTTTTAGACCCATTTCAAAAAGTTGGAAGTGAACAAACACCTTCAATCACACCACCAAAATCTTCCTCAAAGAAGACAATGAGACCAGGGTGCATCTGCAGTAGTGACTTTCAATTCTTGATTTCCAATTTTTAATCTTGCTTGAAGATTGTTTAGTCTGACTTCATCTCATTGCCATGGCTTATTCTTATTAAAAGTTACACAATCTTCAAAATGGATTTGGGGGGGGGGGGGCCAAGGAAAATAATGTATTATAAAAAAGGAAGAAAGTATGGATGCACAGCCAGCATCCTTCAAAAAGATTATATACATCAAATATACAAGCTACCCACAAGGTCGTCTGCATCAAAAACTGACACGTAAAAGCTCCCTTTATTCCAAAAATGAAAGTTTTAATGAAATTATATTTTAATCACTCAAGGGACATTTCGTCCCCCCCCCCCCCCAAAAAAAAAGACTCTTCAATTGCATTTTCTCCAAATGCTCTAAAAAATGACATATGAAAGAACCAATGCCGCCGCATTTTTTTGCTTTCCTACCAAAATTGCCTTCCTAAGCCAAAAGATGGTTGCTAATAGAACTATGAACAACCCATGAAATACCTAAGCAACTAAAAGCAAGCTTTCAAAGTGCACTAGCAAAATGACAATGAAGCAACAAGTGATCCACCAACTCCTGCTCCCCTTTACACATATAACACCTATTGACCAAGATCTTTCCCCTCTTCTGAAGGTTGTCACAAGTCAATATTTTCTCATGCGTCCCCCCCCCCCCCCCCCCAAAAAAAAAAAAAGAAATCTTTAAAGGAGTCCAAGACCATGAGCCTATAAGGAAACCCTCCTTCGTTATAATGAAGAAAAATGCAAAAGTAGGGGCTTCAAATAGTAGGATTTGATCGTGAAGTGACCCTTAGAGTCCAAATCCCATTCCACCATATCATATCAAGATTCCCCAATTTTGTAACAATTAAGCTTGTTAAAGAACCGACAGGAGTGTCATCATCAACAAAACCATCCCGAATAAAGACTGGCGCCCAAACATTGATGTCAGATACTCGTTCCTAATGATTTACAACAGAGGCATCTCTATCCCCATCCCCAGCTAGAACAAGCGGAGCAACGAAAGTTTCTCTCAAAAGGGCACGAACACACCGTAGATCATGCCAAAAAGTAGATGGAAGAGCCATCACCTACCTCAAAGGAAAGGAAGGAAAAGAATCTCTCCCATCCTTTTGAAATATACCTCCGGAGGCTATACCTCTAAGAACCACTAGAAGTGGAAATAAACCAACCAAAACCCGCCTCACCATATTTGGTTGCATCCTGCTTTCTCCAAACATTACTTTTCTCATTCATAAATCTCCAAAGCCATTTATCAAGAAGAGCATCATTAAAAAAGCATTAAAGAAACACATTTCTGACCTCTAAACCTCCTTGGACCGCACGTAGCTTGACAAAATTCCATCTCACAAGATGATACTCAGAATCACTCCCAAAAGAGCCCCCATAGAAAGTTTCTCTAGATTGCTTCTAACATGGCAGAAGATATCGGGAAGGGAGAAAGGAAGTAGTATGGGATACTTGAGAGAACACTTTTGATAAGAGTTAAATGCTCCTCCTTTCGAAAGGAATTTAGATTTCCACCCTAAAAGTCTTTTCCCAACCTTGTCAAATGAGATCCCAAATGGCATTTTCCTTGAATCTTATACCTAGAGGACGACCTAGATAGGCAATTGGAAAAGAATCAATGTTGCACTCTAAAACACCTGCTAACAAATGAATGTTCTCCACCTCCCCCACAGGCATGAACGAGCTCTTGGCTAAGTTAATTCTAATACCCGAAACAGCCTCAAACCAAGTAAGAACACAACAAAGGTTTACCATTTGTGCGCAATCGCAATCACGAAAGATAAAGGTATCATCTGCAAAAAGAGGATGTGAGACACTCATATTTGCATTGGAACGTCCACTGAAAACCCAGAGATGAGCTTGCCACTAGATGGTGCCTCAATCATCCTAATAAAAACCTCCATCACCAACAAAAATAGAAGGGGGACAAGGGGTCCCCCTTAGAAGCCCTCAAGAAAAGGAAAAGAACTAAGTTGGGGAACCGACGAACTATTGACAAGTACTACAAAAGAAACGCAGGAGATGCAATGAGGGATCCAACCTATCCATCTCTCGCCAAAGCCCATTCTTTTCATTACATATATGAGGAAGTCCCAATTCACGTGATCATACACCTTTTCAATATCCAACTTACAAACAATCCCAGCCGCCTTCAATTTTATCCTGGAATGAATAAGCTCATTCGCTAAAAGCACAACATGGCGCCCTGAAATAAGATCCCCGGTGACTCCTCTCAACTTGTGGGCTAACACCTTAGAAAGCAACCTGTAAATGTACCCGACCAAGCTACTGGGCCAAAAGTCTATTATATTCTCTGCATTTACTTTCTTTGGAATGAGACCAGTAAAACTAGCATTGAGGCTAGTCATAAATTTCCTGAAGGAGAAGAACTCAGAAAACATCCTCATCACTTTAGTTTTAACAGTGTCCCAATGGGATTGAAGAAATGTTATTGTCATAAGGAGGAAAAGAAGCTCAATATGCTCCCTACATCAGGGGAGAGACAAACCATCTACTTTTGGTCTCCACCTTTCAAGCTCGGTGAGAAGAGATTTAAAGAAATCATGGAGTGCAGACTTCATATCTTGAAGAACCTCATCACAAAACCCGTCCACTACCTCAAAAGCAATGATTAACCTTCCTATGAAGATTGGCCACCCTATGGAAGAACTTAGTATTTCGATCACCCACCCTAAGCCATAAAGCTCTAAACATTTGTCTCCACGATATCAAGTAATTTTTGCCCAATCATCTTTTGCATCTTTCCTTTGCCATTCGATTATTTTTTTGCATCCAAAGAATTAATAATACACAGGATATCATACGGTCTAGTCTTGATGTCCCCAAGAAACACCTTTGTTCCATTTCTTGAGCTTTTCTTTGATAAACTTAAGCTTAGGTGCAACAACAAAGCTAGCAAAGCCATTCAACCGGGCCTCCTCCCACCACTCTTTAATGATGTCATTGAACCCTTCAAATTCCGGCCACATTCTCAAACCTAAAAGGGGCCCTACCCCCTCTCCAACTTTGATGACTCAAGACAAATGGGAAAGTTGTCAGATAGAAGTCTTGGCAATCTTCTCTGAAGGAAGTCTAGAAAATGCTCAACCCATTCTGCCGATACCAGAAAATGAACCAACATCGAACAAACGGCCTCATCTCCACTCCTACCCCAGGTGCAATCGCCACCACCCTTCAATGGAGGATCCATCAAGGCAAAATAATTGATGAAATCAAGAAATTCTACCATTGTATTAGAAGGACATGTATCTGCACCCCTTTCACGACTATGTAGAATTTCATTGAAATCCCCCATATGCACTGAGGACCAGATCAACCATCGCTTGTACCACATAGCTCATATCACAACCCTAACTTATCAATTCTAGTATGTGGAACATGCACACCTGTTAAAGCCCAAGTGAAGTCATCACCCACCATCTACAAGAGGTGAGTAATAGAAAAGTCCCCACGAGAAGAGGATACCGAATTGAAAAGAGTTTTTATCCCACATAATTATAATGCCACCAATTGTGCGTTGTACCTAAAGCGCCACAAAATCAACAGACTAATTATCCCAAATGACACGGATATTAGAAAGCTGAACATCCTCTATTTTTGTCTCGTGAACACAACCAAGAACGCAACTCCAATCCCTCAAAATATTTTTAAGAAGTAGCCTTTTGTCACAATAATTAACACCCCTCACATTCCACAAAAGAAGCCTAAAAATAATACACCACCATCCCACTATTTGAAGTACAAGCCCTATCATAGTTGACACCAAACTCAAGCCTCCTTAGCTCCCTTTGCCTGCTAATTGCTGGTGGTGTTCTTCGTACACTTGGCGACAACATTCTTCTTGATTCTAGAAAGTAGATTGATAACCTCTTGTTCTCATATCAGGAGAAGGCCACACCTATACATGCATCAACACCTTTTAATTTGGAAGACACCTACTTGGAAACATTCTCAAAATTAACCTTACCTCCACCACAAATGTCTTCAACAAAAAAAAAGCCCTGTGAGCTATGAAGATAAGAGACAGAAATCAACTGCAAGGGGAGTTTCTAAAAATTCACCTTATGAGGTATTGCCCATTTGTAACAACGGCCAATCAAAGATATTATGATGTTCACACCTATTATCCCTCATCCTGGAGGAGGAAGCAATACTGTGAGAACTCATTGCAAGAACATCACGAACAATCTCTCTACGTAACTCACAAGGAATACTACAGAAAAAATTCAGGCCCCAATTGGGCATTGAATGTGACGATTGATTTTCCAATGAGAAGACACAAGCCAATGAGTAGCCTTCAAAGTAGTAGCCTTCAAAGTGGTTGCTTGGTCATTCTCTTCATATAACCAAGGCAAACTTAGAGAAGACGAAGTGGCCAATCCAGTTGAATGACTAGAAGAAGCCAAAGGGGTAACACAGTTCAAAGCCAAACAACCTCTACCTCCCTACCTCCTCTGGAGAAATGATCACATTCCTAAACGAAGGAAGGCAATAGTCATTATGTAACTACCTACTGATAACAGCTTCATACCTAGCAGGATCAACCCAAATAGCCTCTTCTGACAAGGACATGCTCGAGTTCGGAGCCAATAAAGCATCCGGAGGCCTCTTAGCTAAAAGCTCATCCTCTACCACAAGCCTAGAAAAGCCCCTTCTTCTCTCACTAACTCTTAACACCGGTGCTTCCATAACAAGAATAAACTTGAGTGTTCTTAGATCTAGAATCCCTCTCTCTGCTCTCAGAGTTAGTCTTTTGTTTCCCTTTGCACCCAAAGATCACCTGTAACTCCTTGGATGTGGGCAGGCTCATCGCATCGAAAACTGCCTTTGATGAAACTGGAGCAATAGCTGAAACACTAGCAAAAGAACGCAAGAAGCAAGCTTATTCACCAATAAAGCCACATTTTTATCAACCTACATTTTTATGTTGGACAGCAACCCGGAAGTGGAGGTGGAGGTGGAGGTGGAGGTGGAGGTGGAGGTGGAGGTTCGGCTCTAAAACAGCAGGCACCACCTGAGAAGGTGGAGAAGCAGCCAGTGTACCCACTAATTCCACATATGAAAGACCCACAACCTCAGCCAACGCTCCAAAAATTCTAGCGAAGCCTTTGTCATTCCATCTAGGTGGAAAAATGATAAAAAAAACCTTCTACCATTCTTGATTGGCATACAATGCTAGGAATTTTCCTGATGAATTCCTTCTGGATTCCAAAAGGGAAATAATGGAGCCACAATGCATTTGATTACACCAATTAGAGGACTTTGCCTTACAAAATTTGCTCCATGCTCTCAACAACCACAGTGCCACTTGTTCAAGCAAAAAGAGCATGACCCACACCCTGGCTCTTTGAAATTTGCAGGGAATCCTGTTTGGCCCCCACAATAGCAAAATCAAGAAACTTACTTTCAATGGCCACAAACCTCTTCTGACCTACTCTCATAATCCCAAGCAAACACAGCAGCAAGAAACAATGAAAGACAGTTACATAAAAGCAGACAAACCAACAAGAAAGCAGAACCGGAGACATCAAAAGGAGACTAAAACGCACAATTTCGACACCTCAAACATCCTAATCGGCCTTCTCTGCCTCGAAAAAGAGCAAAAGTAGCAACTCCAGCAAGTCTCCGAGTACCGGAAAAGTTGGCGCCCAATAGGATTCCAGCTTAAATCTCACCAGGATTCCAGCGAAACTCTCACCAGCGGCAACAGACAAAGCCGGTGACCCCACTAGTGCAAACTAAAAGAAAAGACCACTAGGAACGAGCAGATATGACAGAAAAGGAGAAAAGGCAGAGCACAACCGAACAGCACAACCGCCATGGGTGAGCAGGACAACAAGTCTTCCAGAGACCCGACGTCCACCGAACCTAGGCAAACCTTCCATGACCTCGGGTAAGCCCTGAGAGTCACCCCACGCAATCAAACCCTTCTCTTTCCCTCTCTCCCTCTCTCGCCTTAACTAACACCAGATACTGAATTAATGCCAAAGGTCTTTCATATGCTTATTGCTTTTCTACTAGACATTGAATGATATCATACTACTATATTGGTAATTGCTTGAGAAACTTAAAGCTATTGCACTTTTCCCGTTAGCTTCAACTATTTGGCTTCATAGATGAATCTTCAAAATAGACGTAAATGGTTTTAAATCTATGTTGACTGGAGAAAATTAAGCCTTCTAGACTCTTCTAAACAGAAAGCGATTTTAAAAGATACCTATCACAGAATATTAAGCATATTCCTCCACATTAAAAGCATGAGGATGATTGCTATGAAACTTCCTTCTCAGTTAAACCAAGATTTTTTCCTTGGGGGAGGGGGGTTCTATCTAGGTGATCAAAGAATAGAGTATCACCTCCGGCACATAGTGCATAAGCATATTCTCGATGCCAGATTTTAGAGTCACAGATGAACTAGGACAACCACTGCATGCTCCCTGCATTCTTAGTTTGACAATTCCTCTTTCCCTGAGAAAGCAACCAGAATGCACTGTATCTCAGCAAAAATCAGGCTCAAACAAGGAAAATGATCCCAGTTGACGAAGGAAAGTGGGAACCTACGGATCAAATCCTCTGTAGACTATATCCCCACCATCATCTTGCACTGCTGGTCGTATTCGAGTTTCCAACAACTCCTTTATCATAGCAACAGTCTCTGAATCATCCTGCAGCAACTTATCAGCACTCAACAAACATCTCAAAGTAGAAATTCTGCAGTTGACTGTCCAATTGGGCGTTCAAAAAAGTAATTGTGGCTTTCCACATTTCAAATGGCAGACAAGTATCTCAACAAAAGTTCTAGTCAGCCTCTCCATGAAGAAGCAACCCCTCCCCCCCCCCCCCCCACCAAAAGAAAGGGAACAGGCCAAAAAGGGAGTGCGAAAAAACCACCACCTTCTTCTAAAAATATATCAGATATATTATTGATCCAAAATTACAGAAGAATATTAATCGAATTTAAATTCACAACAGAAAGAAACAAAGACCCTGTCCCCATGTGAATAGTGCCTGAGCCAAGGGAGAAACATAAAACTTAAGCCCTGACAAGTAGACGGCCATTTTCTAAGAAACCCACCAAAAACTTCAAACTAATTAAGTCTAAAGATGTGAAAACATTGTTTGAAATAATGTAGCATTAACTTACATAGGTAGCAATGTTAAAAAGCAATTAAACATAACTTACAGAATGAACCTAAATCTAAGTGCATACAACTAAGATGGTGCAATCATAAATCTGGAAAGACATGTCAAAGGAATGAACACATTGAGAAAACGAATGAATAGAACATGTGATAGAAGAAAGCACAGCAAACAAGCGCATGCATTGACCAATAGGTGACAGGAGATAAGATCAGAAAAGATCCTCATCCAGGGTCAACCCTAAAGGTCTCCTCTCTGGGTCCGCAACATCAGTATCTTGCGTGTGGACTAAATCTTATCAACTGACTTCCACAACTCTACGATATGGCTCATAAGTCTTTATCTTCTCTTACATTTTAAACAGAATGATCCTCTCTCATCCCCTCACCAGAGGACACGTCTGAACCTCTAGACATTGCTTCTCACATCTTCTACTCAATAAGAGCCACACCACCTTATCTTGTATGGAAAAACATGCACTGAATTGTCCTTAACTCTATTTCCATCATCTTTTAAACATGTCTTCTCTTAGTCTGCTGGTCTAGCAGCCATATGGTAGAACTTATCTTTCAATTTAGCAGGCACTTTTGTCAAACAACACCACAAAGACATATTTCCATTTCATACAAAATACCGCAAAGACATAATTCCATTTCTGCCAACTGACTAGTTTACAACAACAACAACAACAAATCCCAGTGTGGGTCCCGCTTTCGCGGGGTCTGGAGAGATCCAGTTGTAGGCAACCTTACCCCTACCGACATTTCTACCCGTAGAGAGGCCGATTACAAGAGACCCACGAAAAGAGTTTTGTGAAAATATTTTATATACGAAAGCTTTTGCAAAAACATTCAATATGAAAACATTTTATGGAAGAAGCCAACTGACTAGTTTATGGTGAACAATTTATCTGCTATCTCCCGTTTGCCTTTATGATTGATTCTCAATTAGTGAACAATGACTACGACTTTAAAACTCATAAACTGAACTATCATTTCAAGTACTTCACTGAAAAACCCAAAACTAGCCCTCCACCTTGGTAACTATGCCTTCTTTAGTAGCATTTACAAGGATTCAAAATGCGGTTTCGGTCGCGATTTCGGTTTCTGTCGCGGAACGGCAAAATCGCTCTAATACGGCAATTGCGTTCCATATCGCGGCTATCGCGACATGAAAACGCGGTTCGCCCAACTCCAAAACCTTTCCAATGCGGCTGTTTCGGCGCGGTTCGGCCACATTTTGAATTTATGGGCCATTAACTAGTAAAATGTTATCAAGCAAATAACATAAACAAGGTACATTGCATTGAATCTGAAGAGCTTATTGATAACTACTGCTAGGTGAAGTCAGCTGAAAGCAATGCTTGATACAACCCAACAATGCTTCTAAGGATTAAGTTGTTAGTTTGTATGACCAACTTTATGTGTGTCAATCATAAACAATGTTGTTATCACAAAAGTACCACTTTAATTTTTGCAAAGAGGGAAAATAAAATTCATGCTATCAAGTAACATTCATCTCACGAGCTCAACGATTGCTTGCAGCATAACTACCCACTTCCCTCATACTCTATCAAGAGAATGAATTGATGGCTATAATGGTAAAAGCCACTGACAACAAGAAGTAAGATTCTCCAGACTGTACAAAGCTCAGCCTCAAATAACTGTGACATCAGCATAACATTTGTAGTTTTGTAAACATAATACTGCCGACACTGTCTACAGTCTAGAACAACAGCATAAAAAAGGTTCAAAAATGTACTTCATGAATAGCTGTGTCCTTGGAAGCTGCAGTGTTTTCATCCAGAAACAGTGGCTGACCAGATGTATAGAAATCCATAATTGCCGCAAAAATTTCAGGTTTCAGAATATCCCAAGAAACGTCATCAGATTTTGTTACTGTTATGAAATCAGACCCAAAAAAGACCCGTGTCACTCCTGTAATCAGAGAAAGAAATAAGTTAGGCCTAATATCTCGTCATTCAGAAATGCAAGGTAATGATGCACTACAAGGTGAAGCACAGTTCACGTCGCCAACACCACTTGATCCACATCATAGGTGAATGTCTATCATTTCCCACATGGGGAGGGACATAAGGGGGCACAGATAGAACCATGACAAGCTTTAAATGTCATCAAAATAAGTAAAGATCAAATATGGAATACTTGCGTGATTGTAAATGAAACCAATAATTGAACTTGGTCGAAATTTCTTGCATATATTCTATGAGTAAATGCTTGCATCAGTGTCACCTCATATGAATGGGAATTCAGCCCATATTCCAACCAGATACTAATAGATACTCATAGAACTGGCAGGTGTAGACCCCCCATGTCACTTAGGTCATCCAAGGCAGTTACTAAAACTTGCAATGATTTAACTAACTACGATCAATCTAGGCAGTTACAAAAGGGATTCAAGATGAGTTACCCTAGTATATGTTATTCACAAATGACATTGTTCTTGTTGATGAGACCAGGGAGGGAATTAATGGAAAACTGGAGAGGTGGAGACATACACTAGAGCCTAGAGGCTTTAGAATTAGTAGATCGAAAACTGAATACCTTCATTACTGTTTTAGTGGAAGGGAAGATGCGAGGGGAGAAGTCACCATTGAGGGAATGGAGATACCAAAGGTTGAGAAGTTTAAATATCTAGGCTCGATCATTCATCATGAAGGGGATATCGACGAAGATATTAGCCATCGCATAAAAGTGGGCTCGCAAAAATGGAAGTATGCTTCAGGTGTGCTATGCGATAAGAGAATGCCTGTAGGACTAAAAGGCAAAGTTTATCGTATGGTAGTTAGACCTGCGGTGTTATATGGATCGGAGTGTTGGCCTATAAAGAAGACTCAGGTTCAAAGGCTAATGGTAGCAGAGATGAGGATGATTAGATGGATGTGTGGTTACACGATAATGGATAGAATTAGTAATGGAGTGATCAGAGATTTAGTTAAAATAGCCCTCATCGAAGATAAGCTGAGAGAAGTATGACTCAGATGGTTAAAACATGTGAAAAGGAGTGCAGACGCTCCAGTGAAGAGATATGAGAGGATTAACATCCCAAGTGGTAAAAGAGGGAGGGGGCGACCAAAGAAGAGTTTGGACGAGGTAATTAGAGAGGACTTGAAAGTTGTAGGGTTAACGGAGGACATGGTTAAGGATAGGAAACTATGGCGGGATAGGATTAAGATCTTATATCGCTGAGAGTTAGCCTCGTAGTTGGTCACTAGATAGCAGTAGAATGAGTCTAGTTGCGGTTTCTTCGTATGTTTTGTTTGCATGCGGGTAGTTCTTACGTCTGGGAAGAGACATTGTTGGCCTATTTCTGGTTGTTAAGGTACAATATCTCCCTCTACTTTGTTGCACTTATGGTCACATAGTTATTGCCGCCTGATTTTTTCGTATTTTTTCGTATTTCTGAACTCATTCCCTGATACTTACCCTTAGTTTTCCCCATAAAATGTTTTCTCAAAACCTTTTTTCTATAAAATGTTTTCACAAAATCTGATTTTTGTGGGTCTCTTGGAATCAGCCTCTCTATGGACAGAATTACTGGTAGAGGTAAGGTTGCCTACATCTAGATCTCCCCAAACCCCGCGAAAGCGGGACCCACACTGAAAGTAGTTGTTGCTGTTGTTGTTGTTGATCAATCTAGGCAGCAAGGCACATATAGGCAGGTAGGGATCTGCACTTAGCGACGACCAGTCCCTGCAGTCTCTATGTGTTCTCTGACTTCACCAGTTCTGAATGGTTAATTAAGAGTCAAAACAACATATGATGAGGATGAGACTTATGTGGACTATGTCATGGATGAGTCCTACGAAGGAGATCCAGAATTTCGTACAGATGGAGACCAATTGAGTGAATGCATTTCCATGAAGCATTCATGTTTCGAAACTTGAAAATACTGAAATGAAGTTTATTAAAGCAAATAACACACGGGCCTATGTAACAAACACCTGCCCCGCCACCCCCCTGGGGTGCATTGCTTGACTTACAACACAGTCCCCACTCTAGATTTGTTTAACACTTTTCCAACGATGCTTGGGCCCCATCTAATAGCATATCTGCCTAATAACTACCTTATATTCGAAAAAGGAAAAAAAGACCGTCATATACAATCATGGTGTTGAACTGTTGAAGGAAATGACGCGTCGGCCAATGCACAAAGTACACCAACAATGCAAGAGGACCAGACCATTTTTTTATGGAAACCCCCCTCATAGCAATAATAGAAAAAACCATGACCCAACAACAATAGGAGAACTCACCACAATAGAAAAGAGAGAGCACAATGAGATACATACAATACTACCCCTTATATTACTTATCTTCCCTCCCACACTTCCCCTACCCAAGGTTCATGTGTCTGGGATACACCCCATAATTGCATGAAAGATTCACGCTCATATCTCAAGGGCCTCTGAGGCTGAGAGTTTCTTCTTTTTTCTTCCTCACGTTTTCACACCCTCCATACACTTTGGGATGTTACTTACTATAAAAACATCCTCATTCCACAAGTATTGCACACACGTAACTTGAAGAAAAAGAAGCACCTACACCAATACAAACCCTCATATATAAATAGGCTAAACACCAATAATCTTCCTACAACATTATCCAATGCATGGGTTTTAGTTTGCCCAAGCATTTAATAGCCATGACTAAAAATCTTCCATGCATTGAACAGATTCAATCACATCCTCCAATTGCCTCTTCACTTTCTCTAAAATAATTTTGAGGCGTAATTATCCAAACACATGAGATGCAACCACGCCTATATCATGACCTTTCATGTGGCTTGCCTCAATCATAGTCTAAAAGTATTATCTAGCAATGGCTTCACCAATTTATGCAAATCTGTGACACCCTCTTGCCAAAATCCAAACCAGCTCAAAAATATCCTTGCATGAGAACCTAATCATGTAAGGATGGAAATCAATGATGCGTACAAATATGATAAAGAAATGATTCATTATTCTTGTACATAGAGAGGTGAAGCCCAAAAATTGTTTATTAATGCCTCATGACACGATATAAAAACAATTCATTCTTTTCTTTTTGATAAGAAAAAGATGACATATATTAAAAAAGAGGGAATATATAAGGAATAAAAATCGTACCCGTACCCGTACTCGTACTCATCGGGTATTAAAAAATATAACTCATACCCATATCCATCGGGTTTTGCATGTTTGCGTGTTTTATTCGAGTTCACATATAGAATGAAAATTACTAGTCATATGTAACCCATATGCAAGTACGATATACATTTTGGTCAATATAATTTATAAGATTGCAAAATTGTGCTATTTTAAAAATATATTATTCAGAATGTGATATCAAGCACATTATTGACTAATTTTTTTGCTAGAAGGGTTTGAATTGAACTTCAACTGAAAAAACTTTAAACCAAAATAATTTTTTTTATTTATTGTAAAAATGGGTACGGCTCAAGGGCGCGCATAGGACAGGTAAGGGCTATACCCATATCCGTACACATGCCCATTTTCTAATACCCGCCCCATACCCATATAAAATCCTTTTTCACCGTCCATTTGGGTTTTACATAGGGTAGATTTTATGTGTTTTAAATGGGTACAGATTTTATCACCATCCATATGAAGGATGCTAATTCAGCATCCCACAAAGTTCATTATAGTCCAAGAATAAGCTATCCACAAAATTAATAACTTCCAACGAGGAGGAACCACAAACCTCCTCTTCCCAAAAGAAACGATTCTTGAGCCACTTAGCCTTTAGGACCTTTACCCGCCCTAAGGAGGTTTCAATCGCATCAAAAACTTTCCTATGTCTCTCCATCCACAATAACCAAAAGATGGCATGAGGAATGGATCAGAAGACTTCAAACTTTTCCTTTCCCCTAGAAACAACTTCCCACATCCACAACTGATGAATCACAGAACTTGGCATCAGCCAATGTACGTCCAAGCAACTACAGGCTAAATCCCAAAATCCCACGGGCATTGGAGAAGTAAACGTTCTGTAGTTTCTAGACCATTTTTGCACACAAACATCTATTGACCAAGATCTTACCCCTCTTTTGTAAATTATCAAAGGTTAAGATCTTGCCTTGACAAGCTTCCCATACAAAAAATAACACTTTCAAAGGGGCCTGAGACTTTAAGATAATACTCCATGGAAAGTGACAATCTGATAATGATGAGGACGAATTGCCAAGAGAGGAAGAAATGTGAAGGAAATAAGATAAAAACAATTCACTCTTGCTACAGCCTCCACAACGAGAACATGAAAGGAGAAAATGTTAATTTTTTCACGATATTTCCAGCAAAATCGTTGGTAGCAACTTCTGATTGTAAATGGGGAAGTTTTAAATCTTCAACCTTAAAAGATTGGACAAACAAGACAATCCTAAAATCCAGTGGAACAGTGAATAAAAAGCAACAATAATGGGCTACTGGAAAAGGAAGAAACAAAAGAGTAAAAGGAAAAGAGTCTAGCATGTACGCATGCTGTTATATGAGGGCATCAAACAGTATAATATCTATTCTGCAAACCCATCAACTCTAAGCAATACAAATTTTATCAAAAACACAAGATTTTAACAAAGCACAAGATTTTTTAAACTTCTTTTTTTTTACGGACAAGATTCTTTAAACATACAACAGGCATACCTTCAATTCCAAAAAGCGACCTAGCTAGAGGCGAATTCATGGCGGTACGAGCATTCGGAAAGTCTGCACTACCGACTTCCATAACTGGCTTGCCCGGATGAAACATAAGCGACGAAGGATTGGGAGTCGGTTGCGTTTGAATAAACATCGTCCTCCTTTGTCCTGTTAACTAATTGAGATTAACACCACAACATAAGACACAACCCCAAAAAAGGGGAAATCTTAAGCTCACTTAGATTCCTCAGCATATCATGAACAACACTACCTCGATGAAATCCAATAATTTGCAAAATAAAATTGAAAACACCAATAAATCGAACTAAAAGCTTTCCCAATTTTGCAGCTATTACGCATTAAAAATCAAACCATGCAGTAGTGCTCACAATGAAGAAAGAAGGAGAGCGGCTGAGAGACCTAGGAAATGCGACCATGGCTTCGAAATTGAAAAATTAATTGTTGGAGAAACCGAAAGAGCGAAGTCGTACGGCTTCAAGGCACCGAAAGTATGAAAGTGCGAAGTCAGGGACAACGAAGAATACGTAAAAAAAGATCGAAGATCATGGATATATCGTCTTCTGGCAAACGATGCCTGACGAGCTAACCTTCCTAAAACCCTCATCGCATTCTCTGATCCCCTTCTCTCCCCAGTAGAGGAAGATCGATTGTTTCGGAGCAGAAATCGCTGTCTCGATACGAGGAGAACTGAGCTTCTCAGGTCCGCAAAACAATGTATTCTACTCGGCAGACCACACGCGATGGCTTGGCGCGAATATGACGCCTGGAATCCTGAATGCGGAAAACTGAAAAGCACTTTTCTTTCGTGAAAGGGTTCAGGGCGGGTTCAGGGCCAAGGGTGTCACATGTCAATAGCGCTCTACCAAACGACCTGATCTACAAAATATCTTACGGTGTATTCTTTCTGACTTGTATTTATCATCCTTCTTCATCAAGTTTTAACATAATTTAACAAAATTTAAAATAATTTAGCATTATTTAGCATAATTCAACACTATTAATTATATCTAGCTATATTTTTTCATCTATTAAATATTTATTTCAGCATGATTTAATATATTTTAGCATATTTGATCAATAAGAATTAATAAGCAATTCTTATAAGTTGAAAAAAACATGCCGTTAGCCCATTATGACATCGAATTATCACTTTGTTCTATAGTGGTACTATGTTATTTTTCTTTCCTGTATCAGTGCTATGTTTTAGCACTAGGGGTCTGTTCTTTTCATGGGCCAATTTCAAAATACCAACTTCAACCTACTTCAATCAACTTCAACCCACTTCAACCCACTTCAACTTATTTCAACTCACCTCTACTATTTTAACCAAGTTTAATTTATCTCATAAAAAAATTCAACCCACTTGAACCTATCTCAACCTATTTCAACTTACTTCACCCTTTTACCCACCATAATTTACCCACGAAAAGAACAGGCCCTAGATCAATGTTAAGAGAACCGACCCAGTGATCGAACCGGTCGGTCGAGTGGGTCAATGGGTCAACCGGTCGAACCTTTTGAACCGAGGTTAGACCGGTTGATCAAGTTTATCGTCGATCCGTGTTGGACCGACATGACTCAGTAGAATTCGAAAAAAATTCTTTATATTTGCTGTAGTTATTTTTTCAAATTTGCCTACAAACCTATGCAACACGTTAAAGTACTAAAAACTCTTATATAAAATAATGCTATATATTACAATTCAACACATTAGTTAAAACAAAATGTTAATTTAGATTATACAAAAATGTTTGGGCCATGTAAACAAATTAAATAAAAAAAGGAATTTGTTTAGGTCTTTAAACACTTATTTCGAGCCACCAACCCATGGGACATTTATTTTATTTATTTTGGAGAGCACATAGGATTTAAATATTCTTAGCCACCTCCCAATAGTTAAACCCTAGAACATTAATTATGCCTCTTCCCAAGAGCAAAGCTCTAGAGCATTTTGCACCTTCTGTCGCCATTTGCCTAATTGCCTCAGCATTGTGCCTCTTCTCTCTCTCTCTCCTCTGTCTTTTGTTTTCTCTCTCTCCATCAGATATCATCCTTAATCTGCATATTGCCTCTTCTCTCTCTCACTCTCTCTCTTCTCTTTCTTTTTCTCTCTCCATCAGACATCACCCATGCTCTTTTAATATATTAATGGCTCGGCTTCAACAATGGTGAAGGAATTGTCATTGCTCTCTCCATGTGTGTCCAGCCCTCTCTTTGAATTCTTAGATTTAATTTTCAAATTTTCAAAGTGATGAACACAAAACAGAGCCAAGGGAAGCTGCCATGTGATGCTGTAACAACCGGAGAACAACGAAGACCTGCAATGGAGTGGCACTGGTGTGATGGTCTAGGATGTGGATTTTCCTTTTTTAATTTATTTCTAAAAATTCCGGCCAAACCGTGGCTCGGCAGGTTCAATCGTGGACCGAGTTGGCCGAGTTTGACCGGGTTTTTCTAATTCAATTGGTCAAACGAATCATAGTCTTTTCCAACCCACTAAATTCATCGGTTCCTGGTCTGACCGGTCCAACCGACCAGTCCGATCCGGTTCTCTTAACACTGCACTAAATGACCTAGTTACCTATTTAGTCAATTATACCCAATCTTTTATTTTATTTTTATTTTTTTGCTATAAATGCTACACAACTAAATAGAGAAGAAAAAATGCAAAAAAGAGTTAACAAAATCCATATTATCCATTTTCTTTTCATTTTTCAGTCTTTGATTCCCCACCAAAGAATCCCAAGCTTCAAATGATGAAATAAAAACATTTTCTTCATGTTTTTATATGGTAAGCAAAGAAAATTGTGTCCATTGAAACAAACCTTGCACAACTCAAAAAATTTTTTTTTTAAAATCAAGTATAATTGGCTACTTAGATAACTAGTTTCTTTAGTGTCAGTTTGGATCTAAATTGAAAAACATATCACTATTATGAAAACAAAAATGATTTAATGCTACTATGGAAAAAAAAAAAGTGACAACTTTGTGCCATGAAGGGCCAAGAACTCCATAAACAATGATGGAAAAAATGAATGGTTGCTAGTACCCCCGAAAAAACCTCATTTTATAATAAACTTTAGGATTAGTTGCTAATGTCACTAATCAAATAATAGACTTCCTAAAATATATTTTTAAATAGATAATTTATAAACATCGTCAAAGATAATGAATTAGAACAATAAATACATAATCTAATTTGAATTTAATTAATTTACTTGCAAATGTTTAAATTCCAAATAGAACATTAACTATTCAAATTAATGTTTTTGTACCATATTTCGTAAACTACCCTTTATAAACCCACAGTTCGATCCCCTCTACTTTCCATTAACAAATGGTAGAAATAGGAGAAAGTAGGGGGGAAAGCAGTGCTAATGAGGAGAACTCAAACTCTCATTCCTACATTGAAAACAGATGATATCAACCATACAAATCTTCCCCACAAATTTACACAAATCCCACACATTTACATCATCATCATCATGTGATCATTTGGGTAATTTGCAAACTTTCTGTGATAGGCATTAGAGCAAGCTCAAATATCCTAAAGTGTCCTCAGACAGACATATCACATGTTACATGAATAGCAAGTTAGCAACCCAATGACAGTGGTTAATGTTTCCTCACTTGTGGAAGAATGATACATTTCTAAGATCCTTGGAGGTAGTTCTTATAACAAAATGATTATAAAAATTATTTCAAAAATGTTTTTTTTACTCTTTTCGCTCTAAAGTTTGGAAACGCAAAAGAAGGACTGGAAACTAGCAAAACACATGTTTCAATGGAAATTGCAAGTGTATGGGTTCAAACTCGGGACCTCAAGGTTGCAGTAATAAGGATAAAACTAGTGAGATGGTACATTACCCCGCAAACATATCTAGTTAGTCAAAACATTTAACTTAGAGTAGGCCCAGGGCTGGCAATAGGCCTTTAGATCTGGCCACTATAGGAAACGTCTTCAGGAGGCAAAAATTATCTTGCTGCCTGGACCCAGTGATACCATTGGCCTGGACCCTTACGGTAGGCCATTGGCCTGGACCCTAACGGTAGGCCATTGGCCCTGCTTTGCACTAGTGGTTTAAAGCGGTTGAGAAGATTTTATGATCTTTCACCTAATTCTACTAAGGGAAGAAATCTCTGCTAAATCGATAAACCCTAAAAGGGTGTATTCAACCCCCTACACTATGAAACGATCCTCTCATCTTTCCCCAAGACACACACATTTGCAATTCTTCTCTTCTCCTTGCTTGATAGATCGCTCCCTGTCTAGCCTTCTTCTCTTGTGTTTGTCTCGTTAGAAAGATTGCTCTTCCTCTAGGCAATCTCTTTTCTAGCACTCTTTTGTCTTTTTTTTTTTTTTTTCCCTAAACACCATAATCATCTCCATTTTCAAAATCATTTTTCGACTAGCTTTAACACATCTAAGTAAAAAGGTTGGATCTTTGAGACTTGTTCTTGTCAAACCCAGGTTGAGATAACTCCCAAGGGTTCAAAAATAAGATGATAACTAGTTTGTAGTAATTGTACAATTATGTAAGCACGAAGTCTATCTCTTTTCAATTCTTTCTATTTTCATGCAATTAGCATGTAATTGAATTAATCACATAGATCACCAAAAAGTTGATGTCAATGATGTTGTAAGCACTAAACAAGACAAATCAACATAAAATTGATGCTTGCATGGAATTAGTTAGAATTTACTATTCTCTTTTGACACCCTAGTAGACGTCATTGTTGAATGTGCGATGTCAATGGCAAATTGTCCTTACCATCGATCATACCTTGACCCTTGGGCTTAAATCTTGACTAGTTAGCTTTGGAGTCGAGTTAATCCCTATTGGGATCGTAGGGATTATTTGCTAAAAGGGTTTCAGTGGTGACTCTATTCCTTTTCCTTAAAGAAACTTTCCAACAAGAAATTTGCAAGAGCAATTACCTACACCTAAGAGCGAAATTGGGGTCTCGAGTAAAGGTGCATTTAGTAGTGACTACACATGGGATATTTAAAAGGGTGATACTTGAAATGGTTTAAAATTAAATAATGATCCCTAAAAGTTCAAAAGCTAGTTTGTTAGACATCTTGTATCGCATTAGCGATTTGATCAATGTCATAAAACACTTGGTCCCTCCTATCGTGAGCATAGGATTTCAACTTCTCATTTAGCATCTAGGAGTCCCTTAGAGACATTGTTCATCCCATCTGATCGTGCATTGCCTTCAAGGGTCATCCCACTTATGACACTCTTCCTTAGCAACCCCTTAGAAGAAGTCAGTATCGTTTAAACTTGTCCCATACTGAGGACGATGACCACATCTCTAGTCACAAGCTCCTTTCTTGAACAAAACCCTATGTTTAACTCAGCATTTGTCAAATCCAGGACCTCTTATTAGGATACCTTCATGTGCATGATATTTGCATTATTGCTTGGTAATCATTTCTGTTTGCATTTATGTTCGTGTCCAATGGCCTAGGTCTCTTCCCATTCGTCAAAAAGGAGAATCCCACATAGTGAGGATCTTTGACCTATTCCTATTTTATTCTTTTCCTTTTTAGGGGAGACAGAATGTTAATGTTTTCCTTTCTTTGAGTCCTTTATTGTCTATGATCTTTTTTCAAAATTAGCAACTTTGGCCTTTTTCAAACCTTTATTCTCTTCCTTCTCTCTTTTCTGGATTTATTTAGCACTTAGAAAAGTAAGAGAGCCCATCTTGATAGCGCAGGCAGGTTCATCAGGTCATCAAAACCAATCACTGAAAAGTCCAATCAAGCCTTGCTCATGACAATGCGTGCAAAAAATTTTGGTCTTGACATGAATCAAATTTTAGCCTATTGGAGGTTAAATTTGAATCCGAGTTAAAAGAGTCACAAGATGTAATAAGTAAACAACAAAGCTCATACTAATTTAGATACAACCTCAGTTTATGTGCACGTCTCGTTATTTGATTTATAACTTCTATATTGCTTATCGGAATTGAGCTTATAATATATCATTGGAAAAGTATTTCGATGAAGAATCAATTCGTATCGACTCAAATATGCCCTGGCTCTGGTCTGGGACTGAAAATAAGGTGCAAACTATGATAAGGCAATATTGGTATGATTATGGGCCTAGAGAGCTACTTGGACTTCAAAACTTACTGCTAGGTGTTGGCGGCATTTGGGATCATGTGATCGCCTTGCAATTTGAGTAAGGCCTATCTTTTTTTATGTTTAATGAAAAAAAAGGCTTGTTTTAGAGTAGATTAGTGTGAGATAGTATGCCATCCACTAGTCCTACTCTTATTATGCGATGCTCTAGGTCACGAGTTCAAGACTATATGCCTATAGATTACTCTAAAATTAGGTTTTTTGCATTATTTTGAAATATTTTTGATTTTAAATGCTTTTTAAAACGCATTAGGAATTTTTACTATATGGAAATATTTACTTTGTATGTACAGGCTACTAAAAATTCAAGTATAATTGCTTTACCCTTGATGGGTGATTACTATCACTGGGCATACGATATGCAAGCATGCGATCAGTTTAAAATCCCAAGGCACTAATGTGGTGCTTACAAAAGCCCTCAATTTGCCAAGGCCATTAAGGGGAAGGGCAAATTATACAAAGTCACGCAAGGATGTACACAGATGCAAGAGTGAATATAAAGGAGTCACACGAGAGAAAACAATTTTCCAAGCCTAGAGAGACGTGTGTAAATAAGGGCCTCTTCAAGTTCTTATAATCTTAAGATGAGCAAACTCTCATTGTGTTTTTATGCTTGCTAAAAGTCTCACCTATGGAGCTAACCACCTGTGGCTAAACTGAAATGGAGTCTACCTAAGGTCACTTATAAATGGCCAACCTCTTACAGTTGTGATAAATAGAAGGGGTGCACATAGGGTCTCTCCTATAAGACCAACCTCTTATAGCTAGGACAAAAAAATGCCCACATAGGGCCTCTCCTATAAAACTAGTATCTTAAGGCTAGGGCAAGGGGAAGGGTCTACCTAGGGTTTGTCCTATAAGACCAACCCTTCTATGGTTGGGACAAAAAGGATCGGTCCACTTAGGGTCTCTCTTACAAAACCAGCCTCTTATGGCAAAGGTCAAAAAGTACGTCTACCTAGGGCCTCTCCTAGAGGAGCAATCTCTTACGGCTAGGATGAAAAAGATGTCCACTAAAGGTCTCTCCTACAAGACCAACCTCCTACATTTAGGACAAAGGAAAGGCTATACCTAGGGTTTCTCTGATAAGACTAACCTCCTATAGCTAGGACAAACAGGATGAATGTCAAGGTTGTGCATGTGTTCATAGTGAATGCATGTTAAGCCTAAGAATCCATGAGAATGTACTGACAGATAATGAATGCATGAAATAAGTAAATGCATAAATGGATGAGCATGGATGCATGTATGCATGTTATCTATGACTTGATAGGACTATGATACTGCGCAAGACTTGGACATAGTTTAGTGCTTAAGACATGTTAGTGGGTAAGTACAAACCTAGTATAGCTAGCAACTAAGGCTGGGTAGGAAAGTCTACTCTAAGGACAATAGGATGGTGTAGGCCCATAAGTTTGGCTTGCTTTTGGGTGCGAAATGGAGATGAATTAGACTCAGGTGATGAGTTAGGTTGAGAAAGCATGGTGTAAGGCTAAATTAGCATGAAAGACTAGGTCAGGCTAGTGCTAAGGCTACGATTATCAACATGGATGTGATGAGGCTGACAGAGACTATAAAAGATGGACTTGAACACTGAGTTTGGATTTTCCCAAATAGGACGACAAAGAAGATTAGTCCAAATTAGGTTACATGATGGCTAATGAGGATGGTTGAACCAAATTTGGAGAAGCTTTTACTTGTAAGTGACTATCTCTTAGTAAAGGAAGCTTAGTTCTTGTCGCTTCATTGTGCTCTTGTACATGAATGTACTGATTCTCACGAATGTGTATGCAACTTATTTTAGGGACTCACATTCTAAGTCCAATACCAGGTTCAAAGTTAGGGGTGTCTGGTTCAAGGTTATTTTGCTGTGGTGAAAAATTAAAAGATTGTGAGGGTTAAGCGTTAGAAGGTGCTCGTGACGATAAGAGGATATAAGGGACAGAGGGTGATTGAAGGTGATCACTGGTACGGTGATGATGTCCAAGTCCTGAGTAGTAGGGTAGGCAAAGCAATATTTCATAAACCTTTAGAAATCCAAATCACTCTTTTTATTATTTTTGTATGGGAATTAAGCCTACATGTGTGTTTGGTCTATTAGTAGGAGTAAACATACTACCTGCTCGTGTTACTTGTTCCCTTGGTTAATAGCAATAAGGAAAATGCCACTAATTTTGATTTTTACCACTGAGAATCTTAATTAAGCTTCACATAAGATAACTTCTATGATCAAACCAAAGAAAGACTAGCTAAATAGTTAGATGCAGATTAGGTCAACTGTAGGTCTACAAAAAGGTTCGTAACTTGAAGAATTTTGCCTCTATGAGAGCTTTTGTAGTAAGGCTAAGCATCTTGGTAATTAAATAAAGGGAAATTAGCATGATGGCTCAAAATTATCCTCTCTTATTAAGATAGCTAGTGTAGTGTGCATTTAACTAATTAGGCCACAACTTAAGCTCCAGTATGAGATGTATGGAGCACATATTTGCATGAAACAATGGCATTTGTTGTCATTCTTGTTCGCTTTTTTTTTCTTTTCATGATGATTGTTGTAAAGATCTTACCATTTCAAACAATTTTTGCTTGATCGTTTGTTTATGTAACATCATTAACTATTCATAACTTCACATTTAAATAATTTGTGGAATGAAAGTATTTTTTTTTGTTAAAAATATATATATTTTTTTCATTCTTTAAGGGCCCATTTTTGGATGGATGCTATAACCTTCTTTCTGTTTTTCTTAATCAATGTCTAGCATGACAACTTTTAAAATTTAAACACAAGAGATTGAATCTTCTTAATATTCTACCAGTTTAGATTGTATGAGATCATCACATAAGAACCTTGTAATTCTTTTGAACTACAGGAACATGACATTTGGCCCCTTTTTTTTTTTTTTTTTTTTGTGTGACTCTTTTTGTGATTTTGATTTTTTTATTTTTGTTTGTTTTGGGGAAATGACTCTGTTGCATTGATGGAGTCACAGCTAGAGTCCCATATTGGACATTGGTACATAGAGTGCTTTTCCATATTGACTGCTTATCATTAGTTTTTGCATCATGTAATATATATTTTAAATTACATCGTAGGTTCAGGTTGACCGTAAACTTTAAATCCCATTGTAGGTTCAGGTTGACCTTATCTTACAGAAATTCAACTTTAAAGGGTGCAAAATTGCCTTTGTAGCTGAAAGGAAGATTGTAGATTGTCAAAGGAGGCCTCCTGTCCTAGCTAAGTTTTGGTAGCCTTGCATGTTTGTTCTTGGTTTTTTTTTTTCCTTTGAGATTCTCAACAATTTTTATTTTTCTCTTTTTGCTTTTGCACTTTTGTTTTGCAACCTAGATTCATCATATGACATAAATATTTAGAGGGGAATGGGATTAAAAAATGTATGCATACACGTATGGATGGAAAAAAGAATAGATTTTGTTAGTATGACATAGAAGTACAATACTTTCACTAAAAGGAAAAAAGGGAGAAGGATGGCCGGAAGCCTTGAATCTCCTAGAGAATCTAAGCCCCTATTGATGTTATTAATGCTACTTTAGACTTTGTCCAAAGGTGCTTGAGATACGAATTATGATTTGTATAACTTTATTTTGATCCCTCTGTGATGGACAAGGACCTTGAAATTTGTTCAGGGAGTCTAAATGTAGTGTGTCATCATCAAGCATGTGTCAAATTGTGTCCTAAAGATTGTAGGATCGATCTCAAGGATGCTCTCGACCACAATGACAATGGTAATAAGCTCCACAATCATAATTTGAACCCCTCTTTTCTTTTGACAAATCAAACAAAAGGGCAATGGGTTCTATGAGACCTTAGTCTTTCAATCTCTCAAATGCCTCATTGAGATCTATCCCTATAGGTGTGCAAACTCTATCAGCATGGCATATAGTAGATGTCCTCACCATGTTGACGTAACTAGTGCTTTTAGAACTTGAGGTAGACTTATCCCTCTTGCCCTTGTTTTGGTTTTTGTCGTAGTTAGGCTATCGATTTCGCTGAATTTCTTCTACCGCCAACATTCCGATGCTGTGCAGTTACACAAATGTGTTTAAGAGTTGAAACCTAAGATGTTGATTACAATACAGTTGATCATGTGAATTTGATCTCTTTCATATTACTGGTTTAGAACCAAAGAGGCTTTTACCCTCCACTGAGCTAGAAAGTCCAGAAAGCTTTCTTTTTCCTATTGCTCAAGGAGCTCAAGATCATAGAGTGCAATTGGCAACTCCACATCATAGGAATGTTAAGCCAAGAATTCTTTTGTTATTGCTTCCTATATGCTGACCTTTTTGGGTTAAGAGAGTAAAACTAATTTCCGGTTATTTCTCCTAGGGTCAATGAGAATATTTAAGGAAATAGTCCTTTTCCATCCCTTTTAAGCCCATTTAATTGGCAAAGTACCTTAGGTAGGAAGTACGGTTGCTAATTCTGATACATTATAGATTTTTTAGCAGGGTAAACTTTGCCAGTACTTTCCTTTAGAGATTAGCATAAAAGGCAGGGGGTCTAATAGGTGACTCCTGAATACGTTAGAGCTCCTAAGGAGTTCTTCTATGTTTTCAATTATTTGATTGGTGGGACATGGACCACTATTTGAAATTGAATGCACAAAATAGGCACCATCTTCTTTGCCAGATTTTAGCTCATTTTATCTCTTTAAGAGATCATTTATGACCTTTTGTTGGTGTGTAATTATTTCCTATTGTTCTTTAAACTTTACCTTAAACCTACTATCTACCTGGGCTAAATGTTCTTCAAGATTAACCCATGGTTTTTATTAACATACTCATGATTGTTTCTAGCCATTGACACTATGAGGTGGTGTTGTAGGATCTCCAATTCATCCTTTACTATTCTTCCTCATCCCTGGACCACAGAATAAATGAGTCAACTCTATTGAGCCAAGCTGGAGTTAGGAGGGGAAAGATAAGATCGTAAGGACTAGGAATTTTAGTTTGATAATGGACTAGGTACTTAAATTAAGGCCTAATAGGAAAGCATAGTGTCTTACATCAAGGTTTGAAATTAAAGATGGCACAAACCTAGATTGTCTTATGATAAGCCAAGTTTGAACCTAGGCTAGGGGACAAGTGTGATAGGCTAATCTTAAGTTGGACTATCCACGTTAACACTAATATTATTTGGGCTTAGGAATATGGATGATGATGTGTTCTCAAGGGTTAGACCTCATATAAAAGGGATTATCCTAAGCAGGCTAGAATGCAAAAGATCTACCAGATCTTCCTAGGTTAGGTTGGCATGTGAGCAAATGGGCTTGTGTAAGTTAGATGATGTGAACTAACGGACTCAGCCTAAGTTAGCCAAGGTTTAAAGTGTTGGGGGGATGTACTATGGGCTAGAGGTATGCAAGACACCCCATAGATGTAAATGGGCTATAGATGCAAGATTCTATATGTATGGAGTCTTAGACAGTTTACTATGAATGCATGGAAGATGATGATCATAGAAGACGCAAGGGATATTACTTTATATGCCTACATGTAAGCAAAATAGACCATTAACCTAAACCTTAAGACTAGCTATGGGAAAGTTGGTGTCTCAAGGGGCTAAAAAGACCAACCAACAACATATTGGGCATTACTGCTGGGCTACAACAACATTCCTATACAACTTGATAAGTGCTAAAAATATGCATCATTTTAGGGTAATTTAATAGCATTTCCTAGGAAATTATGTGTTTAAGTGGATGATTTGCAATAACCCTTTTTCTATTTATGCTCGAAAATACTTCTTTGATGTATTTTGTAGGTTTTAAGACCTTTTGTCCTAGTGTTGACTCTCAACTGGATGCATTTTGACTATGACGGAGGTGCTCCAATCCCATATGCTCGTGGGGCAAAGAATAAAAGAAGACCTCAGAGCCAGCAGTCACCACAGACAGCCTATGGTTAACACCACGGTCTATGGTGAGCTAAAAACGGCAAGCCCTTTCATCTTCCTTTATTTTGCAACTGAGAATGCTCAAATTCTTTTATTTTAAGGTAACCTTGGCTGATAGAAGTGGCGTCCCCATGTATCCTATCACTCATCTCTTTCTTCATTTTAGAGTTTGTAATCATTTTGGAGCAAAAAGAGGATTGGAAGGAAGAAATTAGCAATTGGATGCTTGAAGATTGAAAGATCGTTGAAGAACCTCCATAGTTGCTAAGCACATTCTTTCTTTTACTTTTTCTGAACACTTTGTTGACTTGATTTAGATGATGTTTAATTTGAATATGAGTGAGTAATTTACTCTAATCTAAGGATTTGCTTGCCAAAGCATTAATGTTGCATCCCTAATCCTGTCACTTGCGTTTAATCTATATTAGAATTATTCTATTCTACCTTGTGATTGAATTAATGAGACTGATTTTGGACAAATTTGCTTGCATATGTTTAAATAGTTGAATGAAATACCAAAAGGAGAAACTCACTATTGGTCAAACATAATTGACCTTGACTTAGTAATTCTTAAAAGACAGTTGCACGTTAAGAGGAGATATTAGCAATCAAGATCTATAACGTAGACTAAGACAAGGACGTTTGAAAGAATGATAATTGGATTAGTGTAGGTAATTCGGTTTATTCCGAGAGAAAATATTGAATTAACTAAGATTGCATTCCTTTGAATCATTTAAACTAGAAAAGGGCGCATGTTAAATCCAAGGTTCTAACTCTTTGTTAGGCAAAACAAATCCTAGATACTTTACTTTGATTGAGTTATCGGAATTACTACTCAATAGTCATCTAGCATAGTTAAATAACCCACTGAAGACTTGTCTTGCTTAACATTCTCATTTTAGAAGGACAAAACTCAATAGATTGCTTTGGTCCTTGAGGACGTTATTTAATCTAAACTACAACACCGTGCGCTTGCGGTGCTTGTCAAGTTTTTGGCGCCATTATCGGGGACCAAATTATCAACTATTGAGTTAATCCGAGAGAACTGACTGAGCACTTTTCTTTTTACGTTCTTATTTGCTTTGGTAGTGTTTGTGTTAGTTCTTGTAGGATTTTTTCCCCTTCTATGCGAAGTTCATTTCTATATGAACTTGATCCCAAGATTAACAATAATTTTCGTTTAAGAAGAAAGAAGCAAAGGCTAGAGAAGCAAAGGTGCAAGGCCTTTGATACCTCACATACATTGACCAATGGAATGGGAGCAGTTCTGCGATAAAAGAAGAACAACAAGCTATATGCCATCTATTATGCGAGCCAAACTCTTGATGAGGCTCAAGTGAATTATGACGCCACAAAGAAGGAGTTCTTAGTAGTTGTTTTACTTTTGGAAGAATTCAGTCATACTTAATCAATTTCATGGTCATAGTTTTCACCGATCATACCACATTGAAGCACCCATTGAAAAAGTCCAACTCTAAGCCCCACCTCATTCGATGGTTCTTCTTCTACAAGTGTTTGATTTGGAGATTCAAGATAAGGTTGAGCTAAAGAATGTGGTTGCCGACCACTCCAGCTTGGGTCTCGAGGCCACTCCATGGTATGATGATTTGGTGAATTATAAAGTATGCGGAGAATTGCCTCCTGGGTTATCTTATCCACAAAAGAAAAAGTTCTTAGCTGATGCTAAGTATTATGTATGGGAGGAATCTTTACTCTATAAGCTACGTGTAGATGGTATCTATTGAGGGTGTTTGCCGGATTATGAGGTCCATAATGTCATTCACCATTTCCATGCTTTAACTCGTGGTGGACACTTTGGTCTAGACAAGACTATGGCTAAGGTTCTTTAAGTGGGCTTCTATTAGCCTACTCTCTTTAAGGATGCAAGAAAAATTGTTCTCATATGTGATCGATGCGAATGAATGGGGAATATTTCAAAGCAGTATGAGATGCCTCAAAGTGAGATTCTTGAGGTGGAGCTCTTTGATATTTAGGAAATTGACTTCATGGGTCCATTCTTTCTATCTCATATTAATCTCTACATTCTTTTGGCAGTCGACTAAATCTTGAAGTGAGTGGAAGCTATTGCCACCGCTACCAAGGACTCCAAGATGGTGACTAAGTTCTTAAGGAAGCATATTTTCACAAGGTCTGGCACTCCAAGGACTCTCTTGAGTGACTAATTGGACTCATTTTTCCAACAAGCCTTTGGAGTCTCTCTAGAAGGAGTATGGGGTTTTTCACAAGGTTGTTACACCTTATCACCATCAAATAAGCGGCCAAGTAAAGCTCTTCAACCGTGAATTGAAGAGTATTTTAGACAAGATGGTTGATGGTCCCGCAAACATTGGTATTTAAAACTTGATGATGCTCTATGGGCATACCCAACCGCCTACAAGACTCCTCTGGGACTACTCCATATCAGCTAGTGTTTGGGAAATCTTACCATTTATCAGTAGAGTTAGAGCACAAGGCATATTGGGCTATTTGAACTCTCAATTGTGATCTTAAGGCGAATAGTGAGAGGTGGATATTCCAATTGAGTGAGCTTGATGAATTAAGGTTGGAGGCATATAACAGTTTCAAGATTTACAAAGAAAGGATCAAGAGATGGCATGACAAACACATTATGAAGAAGCGGTTCAAGAACAGTGACACAATTCTATTGCTCAACTCCAAGTTGAGGTTATTTCTGGGCAAGCTAAGATCCTAGTGGTTGGGATTATTTTAAGTTGCTAAGGTCTTTTATCATAGACTGGTAGAGGTGTAGAGTGAGTCCACCGGTTCGTTCAAGGTAAATAAGCAGTGGCTTAAACCCTATTTTGTAGGGGAGCTCATTGAAAAGGTCGGTATCCATGTACACTCACCAATCCCATGCAAGCATAGGGAAGAAGGTCGAGCTCTCGACCCTGAAAGAACACTTTTTGGAAGGTAATCCAAGTATTTTATTGCTTTATTTTCCGTTTTTAATGTATATGGATTCTAGATTGCTATCATTGTGTGAAAAAAAGGAAAAAAATGATGAGAAAAAAAGAGATAAAACTTCAAGGATAGCAACAGTGAGCCAGTTCCTACCACGGTCCAACAGTAGGATTTACCAAGGACCATGGTATAGCCACTCTTAAAAAGGCTAAAAAATTTCAGGAAGTAGTCTTGCAACAACCACCACAATCGGGTCCGTGGTGGACTGCTACAGGCCGTAGTCAAGGATTTTGACCGTGAGAGCCCCCACTTTCTTTTTCCGCTTGAGACACTGTCTCTACCCCTTTCTTGGTCTCTTAAAACCTCCATAACCAAAAGGTCCAAAACCTTAGCATCCCTCCATTCTTCTTCAATTTTTCACTCACATTCACTTAAAATCTCTCTATTTTCTTCCCATTCATCTTCCTTTTTCCAAAATTCCCTCTTTCTCACACCGATTTCACCATTTCCTTCTCTCTAACACCCTCCATCTTTATCCCTGTTTCTCCGTTACCATCTTCCACCACCTAAATCCATCATTTTCTTCCCTCAAATTCATCATTTTTCCATTCCATTGCCAAAAAGCTCCTCCATTTCTCCATGGTCTCTCTCTTCTATGCTTCAAAATCCTTTATTGTTAAGGATTTCCTGAAGACCTTCCACATTTCACCCAAACTCAAATCAAAGATCTTCAATGACACCAAAGAAGAAGTTTAGGAGCACACAAGGACTATGTACTTCTAGTTAAGCACCACAACAGGCCACAAGGACCTCCCAAACATCTACAATGCATAGACCCGAGGTAATGCTCCTCAACCCCTTGATTTAGCTTATCCTGATCACATTGCTAGATATAATTGCTTGAGTGGTAGAGGAGTCATAACGATGAGGATTTGTTGAACCAATTGGAGATGTTGAATGATATTGGGTGGTTGTCTGCAAGGGAATGAATGGGTCAACTTATTGGAATGAAATACCACATCTATAGGGACGTCACCGTTGAATTCTTGAGTACCTTATATGAAGTGGTCACTCGAGGACCTAGAGTCAAGACGGATTTCTATCTGCAAGGGGAATTCTATGAATTGAAGTTCAGTGCTCTTAATGACGGGTTTGGCTTTCAACCTCGTTTGGACTTGTCATGGCATCAAGCTCCCCAAGAGTTGAACCCGAATGCTTTTTCGAATAAAATTTTGGGGGATTATAGGTACAATACTGGTACTTGTAGGGCACTTTCATTAGGAACCCTTGTATACAGGTGGCCCAGAGCATGTTGTCATGTGGTGTCTTTCATAGGGATGATAGTCTGAATGTTCCTCGATTGTCTGAGCTATACTTTTTATCATGCATGATGAATGCTGACCAGGACCATGGGTCTATCTTGGCCAAACAATTATATAGTGCAACTACAAGTATTGCGGGACGGATAATAATTGGGGGTATTGATCACCCCCATTGCTCAGTCTTTGGGAGTTGAGCTTAACTCGGAGGATAGAATTTTTAGGTCTGTGCGGCTTGATAAAGTCGCCTTTTGAGCTAATAAAATTTTATGATGCAGAGGCTGGCTAATTGTGTTGGATATACCCTAGGAATCGGCTTTTACCGCTTTTGAATGTCGAGAGGACCACCTTACTTCATCTGGTTAATTTTTTTCATGGTTACCCGGTGATAATGATGTTGTCCATTATGTACCTCCTCCACCTCCACCTACTTACCATGGGGGCCCTAGTTCTTGGTCCTAGCCATCCTCCCATGATTATGACAAGGTTCAAGCAACACTTAGGTCCATTCTGGAAGAGCAAACCTCCTTACGTGTATATGTTCAAAATAAGAATGCTGCTCTTCATGAGTTTGTCCAAGAGTGGCATGATGAGCTATGTGGGATGATTGCCTCTCAAAACCAATATTTTTAGGACTTTAGGGCCTGTCATTAGACTTGGTGAGATTGACATATTTCTTAAGGCCAATCTTTGCACCCTCTTTCCCCTACTCTCTTCTGATTGCTTCTTAGTACTCCCTTTTCCCTTTTATACATTTGTGCTTGCATTGAGGACAGTGCTTTGTCAAAGCATAGTGGAGTTGAGTTGAATTATACATCTAATGCCTGGTTTCTTGAGTTTATGGATGTGTAGATAGTGTACATGATTGCGTTTACAGTTGCATTTTCGGATTAACCTCATGTAGCTAGAACATGTAGTTAGTGCGTTTGGCTCCATTCTCATAGCTTTGTATTAGAAGCATAACATTTAGAGTAGTTTTACATTTTAGGTTTAACTTCATTTAGATTTCATTTTTAAAAGGGAAAAAAAACAAAATCAAAACAAAAAAATGAAAAAAATATGAAGAAAAAAGAAAAAAAAATATTTCTATGCTGAAATTTATAGGGTAGGTAGTCCTCATTGGTTTGGTATGATCCTTTGCTATGCCCAATTGTGAATAAAAGTGTTTGGAAATGAGTTTTTGAAAAATGTGCTTCATGTTTTGACCATATGTTGAGTGTGAATTGATTGGCCCATGATTCTTTGCAAGCCTGTTGGCTTGTGAGTCTTATTGAGCTAGTTATGACCTTGGTCAATGTCCTATGAACTTGGTTTGACTCTTATTCAAGATCATACTTAGCATGTACATTTAGGCAAAATGATTGAGGCATTGTTTGAATTGTTAAGCCCCACAGATCAAATAGCCACCCTTGTTATGCATGATATACCCCTTGCTAGCCCCTTTGAGCCTTAACCCATATTTTTTTGATGTGAATCTTCATACATAGCTCTTGGCCAAACACATATCTTACCCTTTAGCTAAGAGTAGAGAGCTTGACTTCATAATATTTTGGCCGGGAGTTAGCTTGGAGTATTGAGATCTTTTACGGGTTTGGTTTGGTTGGTTAGTGAAGGGATTTGTGTTCTTTTGTTCATATGAGAGATAGCGTGGTTTGATAATGGGTGGGTTGTTGTAAAATGATTGGTGAAGAGTTAAAAAAGAGTTTGATGTTTGTTTCCATGGCCAATCTCTTTGTAGGAAACAAGAAGAAAACGAATAAAAATATTCAAAAAAAAAAAGAATGGAAAAAAAGATTAGCTGGCTTAAGTGAATAAAAGAGTTTGACATTGTTGGATTGTATATAATTGTCTTTGAATTTCAACTCTATTCTCCTCATTTGATTTGTGTAAGGCTATTTGGTTGTTCATTTGAGCAGTATTGGTTTGAGGAGCATATTTCATGAGAACACTGGGAGAGTTTAGTTCTTAGTCTTTGGCTTTTAGCTCCACATTCCCAAAAAATTTATTCCCCTCTTACCTTTACCAATAGTCCCATTATAACATGCACAAAGTCCCCATGATTGTCTGATGGATGTTGCACTCTAGTGGTGATGAATTAGAGAGTCTTAGAAAGCTTATGGCAAATTTGAGTCTTTGGAAGGAGACTTGAGGGAACCTTAATACATCTTAAACACATGAGAGAAAGTGTCACACAACAAAAGTGAGGTTCTATATGTTTTTCTGCCTTTATCTTTTTCATGTGCTGATGTGATTGTTTGAGATGATTTGGTTGATTGATTCAAACTTTGGCATTGTGGTCTTTATGGAACTTTCAGAAACTCCACTTCCCTATCTGATTGCTAAATGTTGTTGAGCACTTTTGGGCTAAATTTGGGTCAGTTTTACCATCAAAGATGCTACTAATGTCTTCCCTAAGGAGTTTCTGAATAAATTTTTGGTCTTAAGTTTGCTTGGGGACAAGTAATGGTTCAAGCATGGGAAATTTGATAAGTGCTGAAAATACGCATCATTTTAGGGTAATGTGTGTTTAAGTGGATGATTTGCAATCCTTGTTCTATTTACGCTCGGGTATACTTATTTGATGTATTTTGTAGGTCTTAAGACCTTTTGACCTAGCATTGACCCTCAATTGGATGCATTTTAACTCACCACAAAGGTGCCCCATCCTATATGCCCATGGGGCAAAGACGAAGAAAGATCTTGGAGCCAGCAGTCACCATGGATAGTCGGTGGTGGTCGCCACGTCCATGGTGAGCTGAAAACTACAAACCCCTTCATCTTCCTTTGTTGTGTGGCTAAGAATGCTGGAGTTATTCTATTTGAAAGCATCCTCGGATGATAGCAGTGGCATGCCCACTCATTCTATCACTCATCTCTCTCTTTAGTTTAGCACTTTCTAATCATTTTGAGCAAAAAGAGGACTAGAAATTGGCAATTGGATACTTGAAGATTGAAAGATCGTTGAAGAACCTCCATAGTTGCTAAGCATAGTCTTCCTGTCACTTCTTCTTGAATTCTTTGTTGATTTGATTTAGATGATGTTTAATTTGAAAATGAGTTAGTAGTTTATTGTAATCTAGGGATTAACTTGCCAAAACATTGATGTTGGATCGCTAATCCTATCACTTGTGCTTAATATATCTTGGAATCGTTCTATTCTATCTTGTGATTGAATTGATATGAGTGAACTTGACCAGGTTTGCTTGCATATGTTTAAATAGTTAAGTGAAACACCGAAAGGAGAAACTCACTCTTGGTCAAACGAGATTGAACTTGACTTAGTAATTCTTGAAAGAGAGTTGCACGTTGAGATAAGATATTACCAATTAGGACCTACAACCTAGATTAGAACAAAGACATTTGAAAGAATAATAATTGGATTAGTGTAGCTAATTCGGTTTATTTCGAGAGAAAAGATTGCATTTCTTTGAATCATCCAAACTAGAAAAGAGCACATGTTAAATCCAATGGTCTAATTCTTTGTTAGGCAAAACAAACGCCTAGATACTTTACTTTGGTTGAATTCCTAAAATCGTTACTCAATTGTCATTTAGCATAGTTAAACAACCACTGAAAACTTGTCTTGCTTAGCATTTTCATTTCAGAAGGACAAAACTTAATCAATTGCTTTGGTCCTTCAGGGCGACAGTTAATCTAGACTACAATACCCGTGCGCTTATGGTGCTTATCACAACTACTAGGCCATAATTGCAATATAGCTGGTATGAAACTGGTTGCTGTTGAGTTCTCACCCTAGGCAGTGATGGGAGTGCCCTGCATTTTTTAGCAGGGTTAGAGTTTTAGGTAAAAAGACATATGCGATAAGGACTCAACTTAATTCACAAACAAACACATATAGAAAGTTTGGAAGAGGGTATTTAGCATGTATTCAAAGTGAACATTTGTATGAGGTTTAATCCTAAGTCTATGTCCAAAAGTTGATGGTTGTAATGTCCTGGTGGGACAAATTAGACTCTTTTTATCTTCAAAAGTGTTGTACTTGCGCATGATGGTTCTCCTTAGAGGCAACTCCATGACCGAATGGGAAGGGCTAACTGTAGTAAAAAGTTCCACATGATTTTGGGGATAAAAGAATAGTCCCAAAGGTGTGCTTTACTACGAGGCTCTCGATAAACTTTGATATTTCATAAGCCTGAGCACATTATGTAAAGATGCCCATATGATGCAAATTTTGAACTGAAAATAAAAATTAATTGCATTCATTTATTTCAAATCTCACCCTCTTACTGACATTTCCCCAATGGAGTTGCCACTGAAAGCATCCTTCCTGATGTGATGGTCCATAGGGGTCGACTTGGGCCTCCCCGAGGCTCAGCCAACTTTCTCTCACAAACTAGCTTTTTGGAGGGGTTCATCATATTAGGTTTCTCACAATGTGTACGATAAATTTGAGTGTAAAACAGAAGCCGCAAGCATATAGCTCTCACTGCAGTACTTAAGAGTCGTTTCCTCAGGGACAATGAACAAGATTATGGTCACAAAAGGGTGAATTAACTAATTAATCTAATGTTAACTATACTAGACCAAATTAAACCATTCAAATAGAACTGGTACCCCAATTCAACTGAACATTTGGCTAAGCATTCGACTAAACATTCAACTAAACATAAGTGTGCAACTTAAATTAAATGAACTTAAATGAACTAAACCTAAGCATTTAAACAAAAGCATATAAAGGAGTCTAGTACATTCATCACCATTCAACTAAAATTAAAATCTAGAATCTGAAATCACTATTCAGTCACCATACCAACAACTTAAATCGAGCAACCTTATCATTCAACAACTACCAAAATTGGGGCATTAAACATCATCAACTAGACATAAGCAATCAAAGCATTCAAAGGAGGCTCAGATTAAACGAACTCCATCAACAACCTTATCATCATCACTCAAATTACTAGAGTAAGCAATAATAAACCATTCAATCATCATCATTACCAAACCTGAGACAACCAGAACCCATTTACTAACCTAGGTATACACTCGTAAGCAGCCAAGCAACATAACCAATTTAACCCCAGATTTAATCAGAAAACAACACCGTTGAAATCAATCACCATTCAATCACCTATTCAGATGAACTGCAGTCGTAAAAGGGGAGGGGAAGAACTTGCTAACTCAATTACCATTCAACCAAAATCAACTCAATAGGGAAGCACCAGAAGCAATGTTTCCATCAGTGTTAAAACAACAAGAGAACAGAGATCAAACCCTGAGATTGCAACATAGAGGTGATGGAATGGAGAGCACTATTCAGCTAAAACAGCCCAGCACCAGAAAAGCCACTTGCATGCTTCGAATAGAACTAAAAACAGGGGGAGGGAAAAAGAAAACCTAACCCAAGCATCCTTACTTTGTAACTCAGCTAGTAACCATCGACAATGGCTGGCAACGCCATTGTCAGGTTCAATAGAACCGAAACAGGGGAGGGGGTAAATCAACTAAAATCCACCAACTCAAAGCCAAAATTATTACAATTGCAAGCTTAATTCGTGAACACTAACTAGAAATTAACAAAACAAGAATTAATTACATGAAATATAAGGCTATCAATAGATCTAACATTAAAACCCTAGAACCGAAATTAAACCTAGAACCCTAATACTCAGAAAAATGCATGAAATTAAGGCTTGAAATCTAACATTTAACCCTAGAAACCATCCTAACCTCTTTCTGGGGCCGACTTCTTTGACTTATAGTCAATCTTGGCCTCATCTCATCCCTTGAATTCGTACAAGGTGGACGGTGGTGATGGAGTTGTGCTGGCAGGTTACGTGGTCGCTGGTGATGATACGGTGCTCCTGGTGCACGAACAATGGTGGAGATGGTGGTGCGTGGTTCGATCGAGAGAGAGAGATGGGGTAGAAAGGGGGATGATGGTGATGTAGATGAAGATAATGGGGGTTTCAAGCTATGTGGTTTTGGGGCCGAAAGTCTATAGAGAGGAGAGAGAAAATAAGAGGAGAAATAAGGGGGGCTGTTTAGGAGGCACGCGAGGCGCACGTGGGGCGGCTGGGTAGAATTAGTTAAGTTTTTATTTTTTTTCTTTTCTTTGGGGCTGAACAAGAAATGGGCCTAGCAATTCGGGCCGGGTTGAGTCAAGTCGGCCCAAATCTTCATTTCCGGCATTTTCATCATTTTTCTTGCATTTTTTCCACATTTATTCTCATTTTGTTCAAAACCTGCAAAAGAAAATCAAATCAAATAAAAACCTGAAAATAATAATTATAACAAGCATAAATCGGTATAAAAGTACCGCAAAAATAACATATTTTTGGCACGAACGAATACCCCCACACGAAAATTTTGCTCGTCCTCGACAAAAATAAACAAAACTAACTAAAAATGAAAAATAAGAAAAAGAAAGTCCTAACTGTCGTAGGAATCACGGTCGCATTTAGCGTATGTAACAAGCTCTTTAAACCTTTCGATCTCCCAAGTGGATGAGTGAGGTCTCGTAAGGGTTTTCAAGTGAACTACCCACAAAAATTATTTCAAAAATAAAAGAAAATCTTTTTGGTTTTTTTTCTTAAAGCTAATATGTACAGAATTTGGAGAAGATATGCACACATTCTAATCAACTAAATCACCCATGCAACCAAGTTGTTGACCTGCATATGTACAGAATGTACTTCAAAGCCCTCTACCCCATAAATGACATCAGAGTACTAATTTTTCACTTCATTGAACATCGAGATTTTGAATCCATCCCGGTGCTCGTGTGCAAGTGTATCATCATCCCAAGGTTTAGATTCACCAGAATTAGACTCAATCCCACTTGACTGACACAACTACATTATTATCATACTAACATTGGAAGCAAGCTTTCCCAGCAGCAATATTGCCGCAAAGGATAACACCCAGTAGCACGTGCCTCAAAAGGTAATGCCCAGTAGTGCATGCCTCAAAGGGATACTTGTCATTTCAAATTTTATTTCATCTCTCTTTTTTTCCCTTTTCTTCTTCTTTATTCACAATATATTTTCTCTTCTTCTTTTTTTTTTCATTTTTTTCAAAGTAATCGTGTCACACGCAAGTGGGAGAATCATTCATGGAAGCCTAAGACCTAAAGATAATGATGAAGGAATAAATAAGGATTGGATTACACAACCTATAATGAACAAATGGAGTTAGAATTAGGGCTTAGAATGACACACTGAGGCTGGAGACCTATCATGCGCATCCTACTTATATACAAGCTAATACCCAAAGCACAGGGGATTTAAGCTAATCAGACATAATACAAACGTTCCCTCGAAACAAAACCAAAATCTTTTTGGAAAAGTATGTACACATAGGTACCCCACTCTCATACCAAAACTTCACAATGTCCTTGTTGGGATGGAACAGACATATAAAGGCTAAAAGAAAAATCTAAAAAGCAAATAGTTTCAAAAATAAGACTCAAAAATAATACAACTAATCATAGGAAAAGAAAAGCAACCAACTATACAAAAGAAACTGGAATAAAACAAAGAAACAAGAAAAGAGAGAAAGAGGGAGAGAGAAGAGAGGAAGTTTCTAGCAAACCAGGTCCGGTGCTAAGTACACCCAAGCTATTTTAGATCACAATCACCGATCATGGCTAGGTTCATGGAGTATCAGACACTCTACATCTTCTTGGCCCGGTAGCTCCAAAAATTGTTTCAAACACGAGCCATTCACTTTGAAGGTAGCACCACTCTGAGGATCCTGAATTTCAACTGCACCATAGGGGAAAAACATGTGAGACAATATAAGGGCCCATCCATCGAGACCTCAATTTCCCTAGAAACAGAGGGAGTCTAAAGTCATACAAGAGTACTTTCATTCCTGGGGCAAACTCTTTCCTAAAAATATGTAGATCATGAAACAACTTCGCCCTCTCTTTGTAAGATCGAGCACTCTCATAAGCCTCAACCCTAATCTCATCAAGCTCAGTCAGTTGTAATCGTCTCTCCTCACCTGCCTCAGTCAAGTCACAGTTGAGCTTCTTAATGGCCCACCAAGCTTTATGCTCTATCTCCACATGTAAATGACAAGGCTTACCATAAACTACCCTATAAGGTGACATACTTAAGGAAGTTTTGAAAGCCATCCTATATGCCCAAAGAGCATCCACCAGCTCATCAGCCCAATCTTTCCTATTCCTACTTACTGTCCTTTCTAAAATCTGCTTGATCTGTCGATTGGACATTTCAACCTGGCCACTGGTTTGGGGATAGCAGGGAGTAGCGAGCCTATGGACTACGGAATACCTCTTCAGTAAGACATCAAAAGATCTATTATTAAAATGGGTGCCCAGATCACTAATGATAGTACGGGGCATACGAAATCGAGCAAAGATATTATTCCTAAGAAATTTCACAACAACTTTAGCTTTATTGGTCCTAGAAGGGATGGCCTCGACCCATTTAAAAACATAGTCCACAGCTAACAAAATGTACTCATTCCCAAAAGAAGATGGAAATGGTCCCATAAAATCAATACCCGATGCATCAAAAACCTCTACAACAATGATGGGGTCCAGTGGCATCATATCTCTTCTACTTATTCTACCCAACTGCTAGCATCTAGTACAACTCTTGTAGTACTCAAATTTATCTTTAAAAAAAGTGGGCCAGTAAAAACCACACTGAAGAACCTTAGCTGCTGTCTTCCTACCACTAAAATGTCCCCCACATGCCTGGTCATGACCAAAAAAAAAAAAAGAACACTTCTCACCTCATGGTCGGGAATGCACCTCCTAAAGACTTTATTAGAGTAGTACTTAAACAGATAAGGGTCATCCCAAACAAAGAATTTTACAAGACGGAAGAATCTATCTCTGTCATTCTTAGTCCAACCCTCAAGGACCCTGCCAGCAACTAAGTAGTTTACAATATCAGCATACCAAGGATCAGGGTGAACAGCATGCAATTACTCATCGGGAAAGCACTCAAAAATACTAGACTCACTCTCTCTATCATGGAGGATCCTAGACAGATGGTCAGTTACAAGGTTTTTAGAACCTTTCTTATCCTTGATTTCACAATCAAATTCTTGCAAAAGCAAAATCCATCTCACAAGTTTAGGCTTAGCATCCTTCTTAGAAAAACAAGGTGCTTAAGGGTAGAGTGATCAGTATAAATAATCATATGAGATCTAATCAGAAAGGATCTAAACTTTTCAAAATCAAAGATCACAGTCAGAAATTCTTTTTCAGTAATAGTGTAATTCAGCTGGGCATCATTTAACGTGTGACTAGCATAGTAAATAATATGGGGTTTCTTATCAATACGCTATCCTAACACAACCCCAATAGCATAATCAGATGCGCCACATATCAATTCAAATGGTTCTCCCTAAATGGGAGGATGAAGAACAGAAGCAGAGGTTAAGGCCTCTTTAAGCTTAGAAAATGCCTCATGACACTCTTCAAAAAAATAAGATAGCACATCCTTAGCTAGCAGATTGAACAAATGCTTTGCAATCTTACTAAAGTCCTTAATGAAATGACGATAAAAGCCAGCATATCCAAGGAAAGACCGCACCTCTTTCACGCAAGTGGGAGGAGGAAGATGAATAATCAGGTCAATCTTAGCTTTGTCTATCTCAATTCCATCTCGAGAAATAATATGTCCTAAGACTATACCCTTTTTAATCATGAAGTGAGATTTCTCCAGTTGAAAGTCAAACTTTTCTCCCTACACCTTCCCAACACCTTTCTCAGATTAGACAAGCAATCATCAAAAGAAGATCCAAACATAGAAAAGTCATCCATGAAATTTTCCATACATTGTTGAACTACATCTGAGAAAATAGAAATCATGCATCTTTAAAAGGTAATAGGGGCATTACACAATCCAAACGACATTCTTCTAAAGGCATATGTTCCAAATGGACAAGTGAAAGTAATCTTCTTCTGATTCTCAGCAGCAATAAAGATCTCAATATAACCAATTATCCATCTAAAAAGCAATAGAAGGAATGTTCAGTTAACTTTTCTAGCATTTGATTCAAGAAGGGGGGAAAAATGGTCTTTTCTAATGGCGACATTCAATTTTCTATAATCTACACACAGACGCCACCTAGATTGAACTCGAGTAGGGACTAACTCGTTCTTATCATTCCTAATCACGGTAATACCGGTCTTCTTAGGAACAACTTGAATAGGGCTAACCCACTCACTATCAGAAATAGGATAAATAATCCCATGGTCTAACCATTTCAATACTTCCTTCTTAACTACTTCCTGTAAAGTGGGATTCAAACGCTTTTGATGGTCACAGTAGGACTTAGCATTGTCCTCTAAATAAATTTTATGTTACACAATAGAAGGACTAATACCCTTAATATCCCCTAAAGTCCATCCTAAAGCTTCCTTGTTCTCTCTAAGCAAAGAAATCAGTTTGTCCTGTTGGTCTCGGTCTAAATCAGAAGCAATTATAACAGGTAAGGATTCATTGGATCCTAGGAATGCATACTTAAGAGAATCAGGAAGGGATTTCAATTCAAGAGCAACAGGGGAAACAAATTCAGCGGCAGATTTAGGCACAGTAGTGTGTAAATAATCAGTAGTAGAGCACAAGTCATCAAACTCCAACACATCATATTTAGGCTCATCATCTATAAGAAATGACTCATACTCAGTAGTAAATACATTATCAAAAACATTATCAAATATAGAATCCCCTACCCAGTTAAGAGTAGAAAATTCCATATCATCAAATCCAGAGGGCTGTCTTTGCATGTTAAAGATATTCAATTCCCCAGCCGTGTTGCCTAAAGACAGTCTCATCATATCATTCCTGTAGTTAATGAGGGCATTAGCAATGGCCAAGAAAGGACGCCCTAGAATCACACGAACCTGACTAGTTAAGTTAGACATCTTCTAGTTTCAATCATAACAAAGTCCATTGGGTAAATAAATTCACCCACTCTAATCAGCACATCCTCAACTATCCCCCTGGGCACCCTAGTCGATCTATCAGCTAGTTAAATGACCATCTTAGTAGGTTTCAGCTCACCTAACTCTAACCTCTCATACTTAGCAAAGGGTATTAAGTTAACACTAGCCCCAGGGTCAAGCAATGCTCAGTGAATGAGTTGGTCCTCTATGACTATAGACACAGTAGGGCAACCGGGGTCCTTAGACTTCACTGGGATCTGAGAAAGGATAGAATTAGCACTAGAGGTCAAGAAATCCTTCCTAGGTACACTGGTTGCTCTCATTGTGGTACATGGTTCCTTTAAGAATCTAGCATAAGGGGGCATCTGCCAAATAGCATCGAGTAAGGGAATGTTGATCTTTACTTGAGAGAAGGTCTCTCTCATCTTCTCAATATGGTCTTGATCTTTCTTCTTTAACCTATGGGGAAAATGAGGCAAAGGCATATGAATTTTCTCAGAAGAAGAAGGGGAGGAAGAATTCTTAGAAGGTGAAGAACCTGCCGAGTCAGAGGAGTCTTTCTCTTGAAGCTCCTCTTTCTTAGAAGGTGACCTAAGAGATACTATCTGAAGCATTGGGGACACCATTAGTAGTATTCCCTGACTGAATAGATGGACCAGTGTCTAGAGTAGAAGAGGGAGAAGCATTGTGGAAGAATTAGTGAGGATACCTGCAAGGTTCATTAGGATCTCTCACTTGGTTATTAACCTCTTGACTAGAATGGAGAGATATAACCGCATTTACTTTCCTCACAGGCTCATTAGGGTTATCAGAAGAAGAGGAGGCATGACCCTTAGGGTTACCTGGTTCCTTAGAAGATGATGCTAACTGGGAAAATTGTTTGATCATCACTCTCATCATTCTTTCCATGTTAGCATTAATCATTCTCTCCACATTATTATTGATTCTCCTCTCTAATTTATCAATATCAGTATAACCAGGAGGAGGTTGAACTTGAGTTATGGGAGGTGGAGGTCTAGATGCATTAGGCATACCTAAAAAAGCCGGCCTTTGAAAGGAGTTTGAAGGATGAGAGATGGGTTGGGAGTTGTTTCCAAGAAATATCCCAGGTTGAGAATTAGGAACCACAAAAAGTTAGGTTGACTATTCCACAAAAAGTTAGGTTGATTCCTCCACCCTGTATTGTAATAAGGGGAGAAAGGGTCATTCTTAGGTCTCTGGAAAGCCATACTTGCTTGCTCTTGTTCAGTTGTTAACTGATGAGCAAAATAACGACAAGCACTCAAAGAATGATTTAGGGCTTGACAAGCAGAACAAGACACTGTAGAGGTTTGAGATAACTGGGATATCTGGGGAGATAATCCCTTCAACATGTTTTCTAAAACAGTAATCTTAGACTCTAAGTGACTAATATCAGAGACAGAATGCAGACCACCCCTTGCAAACCTAGAATTCAGGCTGTCATCACGAGCGGTTTCCCATTACATAGTTTTCTCAGCCAAGTCCTCTAAAAACTATCAAGCAGCTGTGGGGTTCTTAGAAAGAAAGCCACCCTGACACATAGACTCTACCATGGTCCTAGTTTGTTGGTCAAATCCTTCATATACAATCTGACACAAACGTGCTTGGTCTAAACCATGATGGGGACATTGGACCAACAAGGTTTTGAACCTATCGAAATATTTCCAAAATGGTTCCCTATCAAGTTGCACAAATTGATTGATTTCATTGCTCAACTTAACAGTGTTGGCATTAGGGAAATATCTTCTTAAGAACAACCTTACAAAATCATTTCAAGAAGTAATAGAATTAGCAGCCAAGCCATACATCCAACGTTTAATAGAATCTTTCAAAGCAAAAGGAATCAATTTCATTCGCACAATGTTAATGGGAATATTAGGAAAGTGCATCACAGAACAAACTTCTTTGAATTCCCTCAAAAACAAATGAGCATCCTCTAAACTTGTGAATTTAGGGAGTATTTGAGTATAATGGGTTTTTAATTCGAAGGTCACATTTGGTGCAAGGTTAGGCATAATAAAGCATGATGGAAAAGCAGTCCTAGGAGGACAGAAGATATCACTCAAAGTCTTTTCTTGTGCCATATTCCCTAACTTAAGCTTAGGCTCAGTTTTGGGTTCTAAGTCAGGGTCGGGCTTACTCCTAACGAGTCTTTGATTTTTAGGGTCTCTAACCCAACTAATCATATAAACCCCACAGCTTCACCAAAAGAAATCCTATTTTTGGTCTTTTCTTTTTTCTATTTTTTTAATTTTTTAATTTTTTAATTTTCTATTTTTTAATTTTTTTTCCTTTTTCAAACACAAAATCAAATCAAAATATTACTCATTCCTGAAAATGATTTACAAACAAAAAGTAACCAAATCAAAAAGTTAATTAATATCTAAAACAAAAATAAAACAAATCCCAACAAAAGCCAACTTCTAAAACAAAACAAAGCACCTAAAGCTATAATTCAATTCTAAGTAGCTTGTTTTTTTCTTTTCAAGTTTTTATGGATTTTGGATTTTTCAAGAAATGAACTAAATGAATCACAACTAGTGACAAATAAACAAAGTAGGCCAAAATATAAACAGCTAATTAATAAGAATAACTAAAAAAACTGCTTAAACTGAAGGAAATAAGAACCTTGCTATTTTGTTTTTTAAGTTTTTAAGTTTTTTAATTTTTAGTGGTTTTTAGGTTTTTCTAATTTTTTTGGATTTTAGGCTTTTCTAATGTAAAACGACTAATAATAAACTAACTAAGCTAACTAACAATCGATACCAAAAAAAAAGAAAGTAACAATGAGATCTATGTAGCCTACTAATAAAGTCACAAAATGGGCAAAAGAAATCAATTAAACAAATCACAACTCAAAACAACGCAATGAATAAAAAAGGAGCTAAAAAAAATGAAAATATGACCTAATCTTATGCCATCGTCCATGGCAACGGCACCAAAAACTTGTACGATTAATTTGAGTGTAAAATAGAAGCCGCAAGCATACAGCTCTCGCTGTAGTACTTGAAGGTCATTTCCTCTAGGACAATGGACAAGATCATGGTCACAAAAAGGGTGAATCAACTAATTAATCTAATGTTAACTATACTAGACCAAATTAAACCATTCAAAGAGAACTGGTACCTTAATTCAACTGAACATTTGGCTAAGCATTCAACTAAACATTCAACTAAATATAAGCATGCAACTTAAATTAAATGAACTTAAATGAACTAAACCTAAGCATTTAAACAAAAGCATACAAAGTAGTCTAGTATATTCATCACCATTAAACTAAAATTAAAATCTAAAATCTGAAATCACTATTCAGTCACCATACCAACAACTTAAATCGAGCAACCTTATTATTAAACAACTACCAAAATTGGGGCATTAAACATCATCAACTAGACATGAGCAACCAAAGCATTCAAAGGAGGCTCAGATTAAACGAACTCCATCAACAACCTTATCATCATTACTTAAATTACTAGAGCAAGCAATAATAAACCATTCAATCATCATCATTACCAAACCTGAGACAACCAGAACCCATTTACTAACCTAGGCATACACTCGTAAGCAGCCAAGCAACATAACCAATTTAACCCCAGATTCAATCAGAAAACAACACCGCTGAAATCAATCACCATTCAATCACCTATTCAGATGAACTACAGTCGTAAAAGGGGAGGGGAAGAACTTGCTAACTCAATCACCATTCAACCGAAATCAACTCACTAGGGAAGCAATAGAAGCAATGTTTCCATCAGTGTTAAAACAAGAGGAGAACAGAGATCAAACCCTGAGATTGCAACATACAGGAGATGGAGTGGAGAGCACTGTTGAGCCGAAACATCCTAGTACCAAAAACGCCACTTGCATGCTTCAAATAGAACTAAAAACAGCGGGAGGAAAGAAGAAAAGCTAACACAAGCATCCTTACTTTGCAACTCAGCTAGTAACCATCAACAATGGCGGCAACGCCATTGTCAGGTTCAACAGAACCGAAACAGGGGAGGGGGTAAATCGACTAAAATCCACCAACTCAAAGCCAAAATTATTACAATTGCAAGCTTAATTCGTGAACACTAGTCAGAAATTAACAAAACAAGAATTAATTATATGAAATATGAGGCTATCAATAGATCTTAGCGTTAAAACCCTAGAACCGAAATTAAACCTAGAACCCTAATACTTAGAAAAACATATGAAATTAAGACTTAAAATCTAACATTTAGCCCTAAAAACTTTCCTAACCTCTTTTTGGAGCTGGCTTCTTCAACTTATAGTCAATCCTGGCCTCATCTCATCCCTTGAATTCGTGCGAGGTGGACGGTGGCAATGGAGTTGTGCTGGTAGGCTACGTGATCACTGGTGATGATACGGTGCTTCTGGTGCACGAACAGTGGTGGGGATGGTGGTGTGTAGTTCAATCGAGAGAGAGAGATGGGGTAGAAAGGGGGATGATGGTGATGTAGATGAAGATGATGGGGTTTCGGGTTCTCTGGTTTTGGGGCCGAAAGTCAGTAGAGAGGAGAGAGAAAATGAGTAGAGAAATAAGGGGGGCTGTTTAGGAGGCAAACGAGGCACACGTGGGACGGCTGGGTAGAATTAGGTAGGTTTTTATTTTTTTCTTTTCTTTGGGCTGAGCAAGAAACGGGCCTAGCAATTTGGATCGGGCTTGAGTCAAGTCGGCCCAAATCTTCATTTCCAGCATTTTCATCATTTTTCTTGCATTTTTTTCACATTTATTCTCATTTTGTTCAAAATCTACAAAACAAAATCAAATCAAATAAAAACCTGTAAATAATAATTATAACGAGCATGAATCGGGTATAAAAGTATCATAAAAATAACACATTTTTGGTACGAACGCAATGGTTGCTCTATGCTGAAATATGGTAGGATAGAGTAGTTCTTTAATTGTATAAAATCGCCAGCACATTTTCAAAGAAAATGTATAAACCTACAATTTTATGGAAAACACCAAATTCCTTCTTTTAATTAAATCCTTTCAATGGAAGGGACAATCGAGAGGCATAGGATTTTACTTTAAAAAAGAAAAAGAGTTTTTCCTATAAGATTATAACTCTTGATGTTCCCGACAGGGTGAAAACCACTATTAGACCACCAGTGTTCTCTACTAGAAATGACTGTATTTAGCTTTTATTTTTTAGTTCCATACAAAAAGGTAGTTTTCATAAATTTGCCTTATTTAGTGAGGGAACTGGTAAGAAAGGGATTTTTAGTGAGTACTTATTAGCAAACTATCTTAAAAGAAATGAAAATCCATAAAAAGCAATAAATTTAGGTGGTCTCTTTATCATGAACGTATTTGTAGTTTACCAATAAATGAGTAAGCATTAGGCACATATTCATAGAGGATTGAATAAGAACATGATGGTAAAGATGAAAATTAAATAAATCAATGAACTATTGACATTGATTTATGACCCTCATGACCTACCTCGATCTAAGTATAGCGATAAAGCAACAATTCTTGTTATCCTTCCTACCAAATGCTTTAGGGTAAGGAAGCTGGTCCTTTCCTTCAAAAGAAGAATTTTATTTTTTAAAGAATTTTGAGCGTAGAATTTGGTAGAGTTTTGTTACCACCAAGTTTGAAGAGTTTTTGTGTGAGGGAAAAGTACAATAAAGTTTTGCTAAAGATATGAGAAATATGTTGAGAATGGAAAGAAGTATAGTTGTGCAGGAGGGAACTAGTGATGGATGAGAGGGAGATACTCCTTTTGTATAGAGGAGGAAATGCACTAGGCTAAGAAATGACTCCACGAAGAAAAGGATCAAATAGAGTAGAAATCAAATGGAATAAAATCAATTAAAATTATTTGCATTAATCAAAAATTATTTTCATCAATCAAATTTAATGTTAACATGATTTAGAGGTGGGTTTGGTGGTTGATTGACCATTCTTGCAAAGCATGCGTCAATTCATGTAGTGTAGGTCAAGGCATGCCTAACGGCAGGAGCACAGGCCCAATAAAAGTTGCTAGGTCCTAGTAGTAGCTGCTGCAACCTACATTATACCCCTATGTTGGTCAACGTGGTAGGGTTAGCTTGTTTAACTAATTAATGCGATTGTTTTTTAACTAGAAAGCTTGTTGTGTCTAGTTTATAATGGATCATGTTTAATGAATGTTCATAAGTGTGGAAAGCATTACTGCTAATGACTGAAGTTTAGTTTATAGGGACATCTCGCTATCCAATTCATAACTTTTCCATTTCCTATCAGAGCTAAGCATACAGTGTATATTTAGAAAGCTAGTTCAATAAGGGATTAATTGATGCAGACTCAAGTATGCTTTCGGTATAGTCTAGGACTGAAAAATAAGGTATAAACATAAGAAGGCACTATTGGTATAATTGTAGGTCCAATGGCAACTGGTAAGGCTTCAAAACATGCTGCAGGGCCTTGGTGGCATTTGGGATCATGCCGCCGCCTCGCATTTTGTGTATGGCTTACATTTTGATATTTAATGATTAAATGAATTGCTTTGGAATAAATTGCTATGAGGTAATGTGCCATCCCACTAGCCCTGCTCCTAGTAGGTCATGCTCTAAGTCACGGGCTAAGCCCCAATGTCTACAAATTGCCCTAACATCATATTTTTTACCTTTTTTGAAATTATTCTAAAATAATTTGGGTTTCTAGATGCTTTTTAAAACTTTTTAGGATTTTTACTATAAAGAACTATTTTTGTACAACCTAGTTTCTAGGAATTCATGTACAATATTGATTCACCCTCAGTGGGTTAGGTAATTGTCACCATCAGGTGATAATGTACAGGACATGCAGGCGTGCAGTCAGTTTAAAATCTTAAGGGCACCAATTTAGCGCTTACAACTTGTCAGAGTCAATCATACATATAACCATAGGCATGTGAGTATGAAAGAATACTATCATCTCCATATTTAGGACCACTTTATGCTCATGCACGCACACACACACACACAGACCCCCCCCCACACACACACATGAACACACACACACAGACATACATACATATATACATAAATACATACATACATAGGTAGACATACATATACACACAGACACACAAACACATACACACAGACACAGACACAGATACAGACACACACAGAGAGAAACATGGCATATCTCATAACTTCTCAACTCCAAGAACTTCTTAGCAACATGGAGTAGTTGAAAGAAGGAAAAAAAAAAAAAAGCAATACTCTTGAAGGCATGGTAAGGCATAATATGTGATAATGATATCCCAAAATATTTTTGGACAAAGGCTATTGACACTCTAACTACATCACTATTGCTCAAGTCAAACGAATGGTGTGAACACACCAGGATATCTAAGAATTTGATAGAAAAATCAAAGAACTTTTGGATAAAGGATCAATCAGGAATAGCAAGAGTCCTCACACCAGTTCCGCTTTCATGGAAAGAAATCATGATGAAAAATAAGAGGAAAAGCAAGAATGGTAATTAATTATTAAAAACTTAAAGATAGTACTATCTTTGATGGTTATTATATTCCGAACAAAGCATCTCTTTTCAATGGAATTCAAGGAGCCTCTAGGTTCTCGAAAATGGATTGCAAAAGCGGATACTGGCAGATTAAAATGGATAAAGAAAGCATTCCTTTAGCTGCTTTCAGTGCCCCTTAAGGACATTGTGAATGGATAGTAATGCCATTTGGTCTAAAAAATATACCTTAAATATTTCAAAGAAGAACAGATAACATCTTCAAAGATCTTAATCACTATTATCTAGTTTACATTGATGATATCCTTACCTTTTCTAAGGCCATAAAACAACACAAAGACGATGTCTTAGCTGTCACCCAATAATGCAGTGATCATAGTATTACCCTTAGTAAGAACAAGTGCATTTATGCTGAAAAAGAAATCAAATTTTTGGGTCTAGAGATAAAAGTGAGACAAATCATCCTACAAAAGTATATTCTAGAGCAAATAGAAAATTTTCCTGAAAAGATTGAAAATAGGAAGCAATTAGAAAGGTTTCTTAGATGTCTTACCTATGCTTCAAATTTCATTAAAGATTTAGCTAAATTGAGAAAATCATTGCAGTAAAAACTTAATAAAGAAGTAAGTTGGACATGGACTCCTAGCAATTCATTAGATTATTCAAAACTTCAAAAAGATGTGTAAAAATCTTCCTGTTGTCAATTTTCCTAACGAAGGAGATAATTTAATTGTTCAGATAGATGCTAGCAATGAGTACTGGAGTGTTGTACTTAAAATCGAGGAAGGAGAAAAACTCTACAAACATTGTAGTGGAAATTTTAACAAAGCAGAATGCAACTATCCTATGATGGAAAAAGAAATCCTTGCATTCATAAGGGGAATTGAAAGGTTCTTAATCCTTTTAGCCTCAAAACCTTTTCTTATTCGAATTGATTGCAAAGTCATACTCGGTCTTATGTAAAAGAAATTATCAAACAAGCCAGCGAAAGAGAGACTCCAGCATTGTAATTGTGGCTTAACCGGTTTTCTTTCTTTATTGATCATGTACAAGGAACAAAGAATTCTCTGGCAGGTTGTTTAACTCATGAACTCGCTAATAGTGATCATAAGAGCAGAACTCCTGCCAAAAAAAGAGGAGATTCAAAATAAAATGCCATTACTATTAGAATGGGCTTCTCCTTCTAGTGGAATCCTTACTGATATTTTGGAATATCATGCAAAAAGTGGATTACGCTTTGGGCTACTCTCTTCTTCCTAACTGATAGTACAAAGATTCAGCCTTTTAGGATTACAAATGAATTATCTAGGGTATCCTTATGATATTCAAGAAAAGATAACTTCCCATGTTCAAGAAAAATATTTCAATGAATGGTATGCAGCCTGCATTGACTACTACCATAATTATTCTTATGATATTTGGAAGTCATGGAGCATTACGATCTTCTTAATACTCTAATTTGATTAAATTCTTGCGCTGGTGTTAGGATTATCAAAATTAATAGGGTCTATAGTAAGACTTAACCTAAATAAACTATAATATAAGAAAAAACGGGGAAGATCCGCTAGTGGGTGTCTTCCACAATCTAACTCATGGATAAGTCAATTGGTGTGTTGATGATGAATATTAATTTACATGGTGGATATAGATTATGTTAAGTGTTTTTCATAAATGTGGTATCTTTAATAATTATTTGTTGCTTTTTAGTTAACTTCTTTAGTTTGTGAGTTTTAATTCTTAAATTTATAGTTCTTGATATTAATTTCCATACCCCCCCAAAAGAGTAATATTTTAGAAGTGTCTTGGTAATTTTAGATTAGTTATATTTTGATTTTTAGTGTGATTATAATTTTCAGATTTATTTTCTATTATGTTTTACCATTTATTTACGGGTTTGTTAGAAATTAGGCTAAAAATAGTCTCTTTTGTGTTTTTTCATGTTTTATTCCATTTTAGGGTTTATTTAGTACCAATTTTAGAATTTTTGAAAATTATTTCATAATTTTTCAGAATTATTTTGCGAATTGAATATGTGCAGGTGTTTTATTATAATAAATCTGAAAATTATGTTTTTAATTTTAAATTTTGGTTTTTAGGATTTTATTAAGTCTATAAAATTATAATATACAATCTGGGTAAATTTATTATTTATTTTTGTATTTAATTAAGTGCATTTTATTATTTTTTAATTTTAGATATCATTTTTTGTTTTAATTTTCTGATTTTATCTACTGTTTTATTTTTCTGAAATTAATTAAATGTAATTATGAAAATATAAATTTATGAATTTGTAGAATATTAATTGAAACTATTTTCTATAAATTTTGATATTATTTTTCTTTTTGTTACTTTCTGTTTTAATTTTCAGTTAATAGTGTGCAATAATTTTGTTTTTTTATTTTTCCAGAATATTTAGTTTAGGTATTTACTGTTTTTATTTCTTGAATTAGGCTTAGAATATTTAGTGGTATTAGTAAGTAATTTTCTAGATTTTTACTTGTTTAATTTGATTTATTTTAGCAATTTAAAAAGTAAAATATGTTAGAGAAGTAGATTTAATTATATTTAAACTAGCTTACTATCACAATCTTTCCTCGTGGGATCGATTCCTACTTTCCTATGCTATAAATCTTATTTATAAATTAAAGTAGTGGTTTAATTTGTAACTCTATGACAAGCTTTACAAATTTTGGCGCCGTTGTCGGGGAAGGAAAATAAAATTGACAGTTTGTTTCTATTAGTTTTACTACTTTAATTATATTGTTTTAACTCTCATATTTTATTTTTGTAGGTTGTCTTACTTTATGAGATTAAAGAGTGGTCGCATTATCGAAGAGAAAAAGGAGCATAAGTTTGAGGTATTTGAAAGTAAAGTAAGTGACTCTGAATCTGTAAGCTCCGAATCAGTAAGTTGTGAAGATATTAAAGTTGAGATGGCTACTTTATGTGAACTTGCTGCACCTAATTTGGAAACTCAACCTTTGTCTATTACTTATCCTGTATTAGACCGATCACTGAAATTGAACTCTAGATTTTTAAACTTACTGCCTAAGTTTCATGGATTGCCTGGTGAGGACTTATATCGCCATATTAATGAGTTTATTATTGCATGTTTGATTATGCAATTTAAGGGTATCACTCCTGACCAAATTTGGTTGAGAGCCTTTCCTTTCTCACTTCAAAATAAGGCTAAAGACTGGTTATATTACTGACCCCTGCAATATTCATTACATGGGCCCAAGTTCATAAAGTATTTTTTGAAAAAAATTTTCGTGCATCTAGAATTAGATCCATTAGAAAAGAAATACGTGGAATTAAACAAATGAATGAGAAAACTTTCCATGAGTATTGGGAACGTTTTAATAAATTATGTGCTAGTTATCCCCAACGCCAAATTTCTGAACATATTGATTCAATATTTCTATGAAGGTTTATTATCTATAGATAGAAATATGGTGGATGCTGCTACCGGAGGGCTTTGGTTAATAAGACTCCAGCTCAAGTTAGGGAATTGTTTAATATCATGGTGCAAAACACTTAATAATTTGGAATTAGGGAATCCCAATTTAGGAAGGTCAGTGAGCTTAGTTCAGGTCTATCTGTAGAGACCCAGTTGTCTTAAATCATTGCTATGCTGAACAAACTCGTCACTGGAGCAGTTTAGAAAGCAGTGGTGTGTGGTATTAGCTGTTTAGAGGGACATGCTACTGAATGCACGCCCTACACTTCAAGGGGGTGAAGTGAATGCTATGTTTTCTAACCAAGGCCAAAGGAAGTATGACCCCTACTACAACACTTATAATAAAGAATGGAGAGACCACCCTAACCTTAGGTATGGACCTAGGAACAACCTCCATTTGACCAACCATCACGTTAATCAGCTGCTCAGGATAGAACAAATTTTCTTTTAGAGCAAGTCATAAAAAGATGGATGACCAGAAAAAGGAGGTTGACACTAGGTTTCAGAACATAGAGATGAATTTTAAACAGGTCCAGGCGAGACGGGCTACTACTAATGCCATAGTTAGCAACCTCCAGACCCAAATACAACATAGATTGCTATTTCAACCATTCCAGAACCCGAAGGAAAATGTGAGTGCTTTGAAACTTAGGAGTGGAAAAGAGTTGAAGGAACCTAGGAAGAATAGAGAGGTAGAGCATGAAATATAGGTCAACAAACCTAAACCTAGCCAAAATCAAGGCACCGCTTCTAATGCTAAGGAAGTGGGCGAGGATAAGAGCAAACCTTACAAGCCATTGCCACCTTTTCCTAGTAGACTAAGAGGGAAAACCCCTAAGGTAGATGAGGCAAATCAAGAAATCTTAGAAACATTTAGGAAGTTAGAGATCAACATTCATCTCCTAGATACCATAAAACAGGTACCTCATTACGCCAAGTTCCTTAAAGAGCTTTGTACTGCAAAATGTAAACTGAAAGGGAATGAAAAGGTAAGTGTGGGGAAAAACATGTCTGCTGTTTTCCAAAAGAAGCTTCCCCATAAATGTAAGGACCTAGGTACACTCTCTACTCCTTGTAAAATTGGAAACCTCTCATTTGATAGACCCATGCTTGATTTGGGAGCTTCCATTAATGTGATACCTAGGTGATGTAAAGCTCAAGAGATTAAGCTTACAATCAATGGAAAGCAAAGAACAACAATGAACACTTGCGGTTTCTCTTAGAACCCGTGAGTGAAATGGATGAAAAGGATAGAACTAATCTTGAGTTTTGGATACAAAAACACCACTAAAACCAAGGTTAGGGCCCCTAAACTTGAATAAGATACAGATAATCACTACTTAATCAAGACTAGGGCTTCACTTGATCACCACCTTAACCGGCCTAGCTAAGGATAGGCAAGTTTAGTGTTTGATAAACGAAAGCACAAATGCTCTCAAAGGGGTTCTTTCATTCAAAGTGTAATGAATCAGTAAAATGGCCGAGATTGCCTTATGTTTACAAGCCTAGCAAGCACCCTAGCTAGCAAGAAAACAGCTAAAGCTTTCCTTCTTAGGAAGGAAAGGTCTTAGTTTAAGCTAATCTTCACGGTTAGGGTTAACCATGTACAAACCATGCCTCAAACTAATCTAATTACATTTTTATCAATAAGGAAAGCAAAATAAATGATGCTTACAACTTAATTAACTCATACTTAAGCTTAATCAATTAGAATTCTAGCAAAAAGCATGTGAAGCAGCCGTAAAGTAAAGGCTCCTTTTCGGCTGTCCAATAGGCTTCAAGAGACAAGTCCTTTTGCAGCAAGCCTCCCATTGGTTGCTCTTCTCAATGCAAGCCCCTTTTGCAGCTGATCATTGCTCTTATAGAAGTCTTGGGATGTGTGGCACTCAATCTTGAAAGGAGGAAACCTATGGCTGAAGGCAAAAGTGGCCGGTGACATCAAATCGGGTTCACAGGCAGTTTTGGACCCGGTTTACAACCTGAGTTAAGCTTAATTAAAATGAGTATGATTTGGTTTTCAGGCTATGCGGGGAAACCTTAGGGTGTATACAAATCCTCCTACAAAGAAATCAAGGTTAAATTATGTTTAGGTAGAGTAATTCCACTAAAACATTTAACCGTGCAGGTTTAAACCAAAACTAGCCGGTTAGACAAAATGCCTTGATCTCCTATCTTCTTGTGTGCATGATTGGAAATGAATGCTTGGACCTGAAAGTAGACATCATAAGGATTCCAAAAATGCAAAAATATCAGACTTAAGCCACAACGTGGCTTAAGTAATGAGATGAACAAAACCGGGTATTTTCTGGCCATTCAACCCTGTTGTTGCAGTTTGAGTCTTTTGCAAAATGTGAGCCATCTTCTGAACTTGGGACCTTGCTCTTGGACGTTCTAGACTTGTTTCATCATGGATAAGGTCTTGGCTTGGTAGGACTCCATCGTCCTCTCCTTGTTAAAAAGATTTGATCCTCAAATCTGTTGGGGAATCCTCAGGATGGAAGGGGCTCAAATCTGCCACATTGAACGTGGCTGAAACTCCATAATCTCTAGGTAGATCAACCTTGTAAGCATTATCATTTATCCTTTCTAAGACCTCAAATGGACCTTCAGCTCGTGGCATGAATTTGTTCTTCCTTTTAGAAGGAAATCTTTGCTTCCTTAAGTGGATCGATACTAGGTCTCCAGGTTGAAATACAATCTTTCTCCTATGCTTGTTGGCTTAGGCTTCATAGGATGCATTTGTCTTCTTAATTCTAGCCTTTACTAACTCATAGAGCTTCTGAATTTCCTCCACTCTTGCCACTGCATTAGCAGTTGGTTTCTGGTCTTGAGGCCGGGGAGTAAGATCAATGGGACTTAAAAAATCAATCTCATGCACCACCTTGAATGGTGAAAGACCAGTAGCCTTGCTGGGGGCTTTGTTATATGCAAACTCAGCATGTGACAAGAGTAAATCCCAAGCTTTGGCATTAGGTTTAATTAAAGCTCTTAAAAGAGTGCCTAAGGTTTGATTAGTTACCTCAGTTTGGCAATCAGTTTGGGGGTGACAAGTGGTACTATACAACTTAGTACCAAGCTTCTTCCATAGGGTAATCCAAAAATGACTTAGAAATTTTGTATCCCTATCAAAAACAATAGACTTAGGGATACCATGCAGTTTAGTTACTTCTTTGAAGTATAATTCTGCAATGTGTGTAGCATCGTTGGTCTTGTTGCAAGGTATGAAATGTGCCATCTTTGAAAATCTATTTACTACCACAAATATAGAATCCTTGCCCCTTCGGGTTTTAGGTAAACCTAAAATGAAGTCCATACTCGCATCTACCCATGGTAAAGTAGGTACGAACAATGGAGTGTACAAATCGTGGGGTAAGGTATGACTTTTGGCTGCTTGGCATGTACTACACCTTCTTAGGATGTCTTGAACATCCTTCTTCATCCCTGGCCAATAATAATGTTCCCTTAATATGGCTAAGGTCTTTGACTCACCAAAATATCCAGCCAAGGAACCACCATGAACTTCTCTAATCAAGAGCTCACGGGTGCTACACTTAGGAATACACAACCATACTCCTTTGAATAAATAGCCCTCTTGGACTAAGAAATCCCCCTTGGGTGCTTCAAACACACAGAATATAAATCCCCAAGGTCTTTATCGTTAGCAAGCAAACTTTTAAGATGCTCAAAACCAAGAACAAGAAGATCTAGTTGGAATAAAAGGAGATTTCTCCTTGATAAGGCACCTGCACCTTGATTCAATCTTCCTAACTTGTGCTTGATGGTGAAGTGGAATAGCTAAAGGAACCCAACCCATTTAGCATGGAGTGAGTTAAGCTTGTGTTAGCCTTGAATGTACTTCAAAGCCTTATGATCAGAATGCAATATAAACTCACTAGCCACTAAATAATGGCTCCAATGCTCTAAACACCGAACTATTGCATAGAATTTCTTGTCATATTTGGAGTATTTTCTTCTTAATTCACATAGTTTCTCACTAAAGAAGGCTAATGGTTTACCTTCTTGAGTAAGAACACCATCAATCCTCACTCCAGATGCATCACATTCAACTTCAAAAACCTTCTCAAAACACGACAAAGCTAAAACCGGTGCTTGAGTTAGTTTCTTCTTCCCTTCTTCAAAGGCAGATTGCGCTTTGGGGTTCCATTTAAATGATGCTCCCCTAAGCACTTCAGTCATGGGGCCATTATGGTGCTGAGATTTTGAATAAACCTCCTGTAAAAAGAAGCTAAGCTATGGAAACTTCAAACATCATGTATGCTTTGTGGTTGTGGCTAAGACCGAATAGCTTCTATCTTCCCCTTCTTCTGAAACAATGTAACCTAAGAATGTAACTTCTTGAGTGAAGAAAGTATATTTCTTAAGATTACCATACAGCTTTCATGTTCCAGGACATGCATAATCTGGTTGAGACATTCTTGGTGTGCTTGCTCGTCCTTGGAATAAATCAGAATATCATCAAAGTAGACTACCACGAACTTGCCAATGTAAGGCTTGAATACTGCATTCATTAGCCTCATGAATGTGTTAGGAGTATTAGAAAGATCAAATGGCATGACAAGCCATTCATATAAGCCACCTTTAGTCTTCGATGCTGTTTTCCATTCATCTCCCTCACGGATTCTGATTTGGTAGTATCCAGTTTGAAGATCAATCATTGAAAACACTTTTGAGCCATGTAATTCATCCAGCATATCTTCAAGTCTAGGTATGGGATACCTATACTTGATTGTAATTTCGTTTATGGCTCTACTATCCACATACATTCGTTGGCTGTCATCCTTCTTTAGAACCAACAAGGCAGGTACAGCACAAGGGCTTAAGGAGTCACGTACAAGCCCTTTTGACATCAATTCTTCAACTTGCCTTTGAATCTCCATAGTTTCCTTTGGGTTCATTCTATAAGCAGGCTTGTTTGGAAGGATTGAACCAGGAATGAGATCAATGTGATATTAGATATCTCTTTTGGGAGGTAAACCCGTGGGTATCTCCTCTGGGAATAAGTGACAGAAATTTTAGATGAGTGATTTGGAAATGGGGTGAGTAGGCATGGGTGATTCTGGTTCATCATGGATATTTAGTATCCACTCTTTAAAAGCCTTAAATTCATGATTTAAAGTCTTCAAAAGAGTTTCATTAAAGGAAAGCAAACAACCAGAATGTTCAAGCTTTTTTGTAGGTTTGTTTTTGTGGAGTTCAGATGGTGCTAATGGCTTTAAGGTAATCTTCTTGCCTCCCTTTGAAAAGAAGTATGTATTCTGGTAGCCATCATGCATTACCTTCCTATCATACATCCATGGCCTGCCTAACAAAACATGGCATGCATCCATGGGTATGACATCACACCAAAGCTCATCTTGATAACTCTTACCAATCGACAAGGAGATGAGACACCGAGAGTTAACTTGGAGTCCCTTGCTGTGATTTAGCCATTGTATATTGTAAGGATGGGGATGGGCCGTAGCTTGCAAGCCTAGCTTTTCAATCATGCTAAGTAAAACCACATTAGCACAGCTTCCACCATCAATTATCAATGAACAAACCATTTCTTTAACTGTGTACCTTGTGTGGAAAATGCTTTCCCTTTGTTCATCCTTAGCACCCTTCTGCCCATTCAAGACTCTTCTTAATACCAACATTTCACCTTTATCAGCTTCTTCATCAACCTTTTCTTGGCTTTCTTGATGGTTTTCATCAATTTCACCTTCAATTCCTCTTCTTTCTCTAGCTCGTCCATAGCTCTCCATTCGACCAAAGTGATAACCTTTCGGTTAGGGCAATCCGAGGCTATGCGGCCTAACTCTTGGCACTTGAAACATCTTCTAGTGCTCATAGGATTGGGATTAGGTCTGTTCAGCGGTGTTTGGGCCTTTTGTGGAGTTAGGGTTTTTTGTGGATTGGAGGGAAAAGGATTTGTAGGCTTAGGAGGTGGATTAGAACTCCCTTTGTTAAAGGGTGTGTTTCGGTTTAAGGGCTTTGAACTTTGACGTTTAAAGGACTGTTTGGCCTTTTTTCATTGTTCAACTTTGTGAGTAGCATGCAAACCTCATTAAAAGTAGTATAAGCTTTCAATTTAACAACATTAGAATACCTAGGATCAAGTCCTCCTAAGTATCTAACTATTGTTTGTTCTTCTGGTTCTTGAAGGTCGCACTTAATCACAAGCTTCTCAAACTCTCTAGTATACTCTTCAACACTTAAATTGCCTTGGTTTAGATTATGAAGTTGAGAATAACAATCTTGTACATACATGGGTGGAAGAAATCTAGCTTTTAGCTTAGACTTCATCTTATCCCAGGTTCTAATTTTGGACTTTCGTTCCCTAACTCTTTTTGCACATAAATTGGTCCACCATAGAGAAGCATACTTATGTAGTCTCAAGACCACCAGCTTTACTTTCTTGTCTTCAGGAATATCCTTGTATTCGAACACTCTCTCCACCGTGTGTAACTAGTCCAAAAACTCCTCTGGATCAAGCTTGCCTTCATATTTTGGAATTTTAACTCTAAAATCATTAGAGTTTGCTTGCATTCGTGGGTCTTGCCTAACCATCCTCACTGGTTCATCCTCACTACACGAATCAAGAGTATGGCTAAACACTTGCTCTTATCTTCATGGTTCTGAATGGACAGATTCCTCGCACATCTTTTGCTTTTACTTGAGAAAGGTACCTAGCTGCTTGCGTGGGTACTCATTCTGGGCCTTCAATTCTTGGTTAGAAGAGGTAATCTTATGATTACTCTTCAAAACAGCATCAAGTTTCTCCTCTAAACTCGAACTGGTACTCATGGTGTAATCGGTTTAAGTATAGGCAGAATCAAGCTTGCGTTTGTGAAATAAATGTGGAAATGATTTTGGAAGTGTGAGGAACGTACCAGGCCAAGGAGAAACTTAGCTTTGATGCCAAATATGATGTAAAGCTCAAGGGATTAAGCTTACAATCAATAGAAAGTAAAGAAGAACAATGAACACTCATGGTTTCTCTTAGAACCCGTGACTGAAATGGATGAAAAGGATAGAACTTATCTTGAGTTTTGGATACAGAAACACCACCAAAACCAAGGTTAGGGCCCCTAAACTTGAATAAGATACAGATAATCACCACTTAATCAAGATTAGGATTTCACTTGATCACCACCTTAACCGGCCTAGTTAAGGATAAGTAAGTTTAGTGTTTGATAAACAAAAGCACAAATGCTCCCAAAGGGGTTCTTTCATTCAAAGTGTAATGAATCAATAAAATGGCTGAGACTCCCTTATGTTTATAAGCCTAGCAAGCACCCTAGCTAGCAAGCAAACACCTAAAGCTTTCCTTCCTAGGAAGGAAAGGTCTTAGTTTAAGCTAATCTTCACGGTTAGAGTTAACCATGTACGAACCATGCTTAAAACTAATCTAATTACATTCTTATCAATAAGGAAAGAAAACAAATTGATGCGTACAACTTAATTAACTCATACTTAAGCTTAATCAATCAGAATTCTAGCAAAAAGCATGTGAAGCAGTCGTACAGTAAAGGCTCCTTTTCGGCTGTCCAATAGGCCTCAAGAGACAAGTCCTTTTATAACAATCCTCCCATTGGTTGCTCTTCTCAATGCAAGCCCCTTTTGCAGCTGATCATTGCCCTTCTAGAAGTCTTAAGATGTGTGCCACTCAAGTTTGAAAGGAGGAAACCCACGGCTAAAGGTAAAAGTGGCCGATGACATCAAACTAGGTTCGCAGGTAGTTTTAGACCCGGTATTGCAACCTGAATTAAGCTTAATAAAAGTGAGTATGATTTGGTTTTCAGGCCATGGGGGGAAACCGTAGGGTGTATACAAACCCCCCCGCAAAGCAATCAAGGTTAAATTATGTTTAAGTAGAGTAATTCCACTAAAACATTTAACCGTGCAGTTTTGAACCAAAACGGCTGGTTAGACAAAATGCCTTGATCTCCCATCTTCTTGTATGCATGATTGGAAATGAATGCTTGGACCTGAAAGTGGACATCATAAGGATTCCAAAAATGCAAAAATATCAGACTTAAGCCACAATGTAGCTTAAGTAATGAGATGAACAAAACCGGGCATTTTCTGGCCATTCAACCTGGTTGTTAGAGTTTGAGTCTCTTGCAAAATGTGAGCCATCGTCTGAACTTGGGACCTTGTTCTTGGATGTTCTGGACTTGTTTCATCATGGACAAGGTCTTGTCTTGGTAGGACTCCATCACTAGGTCCATTTATGGTGAACTACACTTAGGGGAGTGAAAGAAAACTGCTTTAATTGTTCAGTTAGCTGATAGGAGTAATGCATACCTAGATGGAGTTTTAGAAGATGTCTTAGTCCAAGTCAATGAGCTTGTTTTTCCTACTGACTTTTATGTATTTGATATGGGTGATGTATGCCCCATATTTCTTGGTAGACCATCTCTTAAAACATCTATGACAAAAATAGATATGCATGCAGGAACACTGACTATGAAATTTGATGGTGAAACTATTAAGTTCAATATTTTTGATGATATAAGATTTCCTGTTGATGTGAACTATCTGTGTGTACTTGATGTGATTGATGAATTATCCCAAGATGTTTATGAACTGTCTCATAATGATGAATTGTTAACTGTACTTACACAAGTTTTGCATCAATTTGCGTTTAATAATGTGCCTTACCATATTAATAATGAGTTTGTGGGCAGCATAGAGTCTTTGTTGCAATTTCATATAGTTGATAGACCTAGGACGCTAGAATTGCTTGAAAGTCACACGAAGATGCTACCATCTCGCATTTCACCCCCTAAGCTAGAACTAAAACCATTACCTGAAAATCTTAAGTATGCTTATTTAGGGGATGATGTGACCTTACCTATTATAATCTCTAATACACTTACATCTAAACAAGAGGATAAACTTATTAGGCTGCTTAGAGAATATAGTGAAGCACTAGGGTGGACTTTAGTAGCCTTAAAGGACTTAGCCACACATTATGTTCACATAAAATCACATTAGAATCAAATGTTAAGCCTAAGAGAGACCCTCGGCAAAGACTAAATCCGCCTATGATGGAGGTAGTTCAAAAAGAAATTCTTAAGTGATTAGATGCTGGAGTAATATACCCCATTGCTGATTCTGAGTGGGTTAGTCTTATCCATGTGGTTCCTAAAAAGGGTGGGAACAACAGTAGTGTAGAATAAGGAAGGTGAGTTAATTCTTACTAGAGTCCAGAGTAGTAGGAGAGTGTGTATTGACTATAGAAAGCTTAATAAGGCTATAAAAAAGGACCATTTTCCATTGCCCTTTATGGACCAGATGTTACAGAGATTAGCTAGGAGATCATATTATTGCTTTCTTAATGGATATTCAGGTTATATTAAGGCCCCTATAGTTCCCGAGGATTAGGAAAATACCACTTTTGCCTGTCCTTTTGACACCTATGCTTTTAGAAAGATGGCGTTTGGTCTATGTAATGCTCCTGCTACATTTCAGAGATGTATGATGAGTGTTTTCTCTAATTTTATCACCAAAATTATGGCAGTTTTCATGGTTGATTTTACTGTGCATGGTAATTCATTTGATAAGTGCTTGCATCATCTTGTGTTAGTACTTAAGCGTTGGATTGAGACTACTTTGGTGCTCAACTTTGAAAAGTGCCATTTCATGGTGGAACATGGACTAGTTTTAGGTCATGTAGCATCATCTAAGGGCTTAGAGGTTGACAAGGCTAAAGTAGAAATCATTCAATCTTTGCCCTATCTACAGTGTGTCAAGGAGGTGAGGTCATTTCTAGGTTATGTTGGGTTTTATAGGAGATTTATCAAGGATTTTTCTAAGATTGCCACTCCTTTATGTGCTTTACTTGTAAAAGATGCTTTATTTGATTTTAACAAGGACTGTAGGAGAGCTTTTGACCAATTAAAGTTAAAATTGACCACAACTCCTATAGTACAACCCCCTAACTGGGTCCTGCCTTTTAAACTAATGTGTGATACTAGTGATACGGTAGCAGGGGTAGCCTTAGGTCAAAGCGTAGGGAAGGTACCTCATGTGATCTATTATGCTTTCAGAACTCTAGACCCAGCACAGTGTAACTACACTACTACACAAAAGGAAATGTATGATGTTGTTTTTGCTCTAGAAAAGTTTTATCCTTGTCTATTGGTTGTTAAAGTTACTGTTTGTACTGATCATTCTGCTATTTAATATCTGTTAAGTAAGAATGACTCAAAACCTAGATTGATTAGATGGGTATTACCACTACAAGAATTCCAACTGGAGATTAAAGATAAACCAGGAGCTGAAAATTTAGTTGCTAACCATCTAAGGAGGCTAGACAACAGAGAGAGTGGGAATCTATTGATTGATTGTTTCCCTGATGAGACTTTATATGCTATCACTGATAGGCTACCTTGGTATGCTGATATAGTTAATTATAGAGTAACCAAAACCTTTCCTATAGACTTGTCTAGAGCCCAAAAGGAGAAAATAAGAGCTCAATCTAAATATTATCTTCGGGATGAGCCACATTTATAAAAATTTTGTGGAGATCTGATTATAAGATGTTGTGTAGATAGCAGTGAATTTCATTTAATTTTAACCTTCTGTCACTCTTTTGAAAGTGGGGGACATTTTGGACCCAAAAGAACGGCACACAAAGTTCTTGAATGTGGTTTTTGTTGCCCTACTATTTTTACAGATGCCTATGAATTTTGTAAAAGATGTAAAGCATGCCAGAAGACAGGCAATTTATCTAGAAGGAATGGAATGCCTCTACATAATGTGTATGTTTGTGAGATTTTTGATGTATGGGGTGTCGATTTTATAAGACCTTTTCCCTATTCTTTTGGTTTTACTTACATTCTTATGCTTATTGACTATGTATCTAAGTGGATTGAAGCTATGGCTACTAAAGCTGATGATGTTAAAACTTTTGTAAAGCATGTTAAATCTCTCATTCTGCATAGATATGGAGTTTTTAAAGCAATCATTAGTGATAAGGGAACACATTTTTGTAATAGAACCTTAGATGTCTTGTTTGCCTAATATCATGTAACTCATAAGGTGTCCATCGGTTATCATCCCCAAACAAATGGCCAAGCCGAAATCTTCAATAAAGAGATTAAGGGCATATTAGAAAAGGTTGTTATGCCAGATAAGAAAGATTAGAGTCTTAGGTTAGATAAGAAAGATTAGAGTCTTAGGTCAGAGAAGTTTGAGTTGATCCTCATGTATCTCTTTAATAAGTAACTGTCATGATTGTTCATCTTATTTGGTCATGTATTATATCCGCTTTAGAGGTAATAAAATGAACTAGCCCATTTCCTAGACAATTGAATCATTAGAATAACTCAAAAAAAGAAGAATAAAAAGAGAGTCAAAGTCGGGAATGACAAGTACGCATTTGAAGCATGCGTGAGGTTGATGCAGAAATTCTTTGACGATCGTTAGATATTTAGTAGTTATTAACTTGTTGGAAGGAAAACTGATTAATTTTGAATAAAACTATTTTCAAGGCAAGCCAATGCCTAGTGTAAAATATCATATTTATGCATGACTTTATAAGAAAGAAAGAGGATCAGTTTTTAGGTCGCATCCGAGATTTCTTCGCACGAGGACGTCCAAAGTCTAAGTATGGGGGAATTTGTTAAGTCAAAAATTATGCATTATTTTAATAATTATTTTGATTATATTATATATATTATTTCGTCTAATTTACTTTATTTTATATATTTTTCAGATTAAGTGTTAATAAAATAAAGAGGAGAAGAGAAAACGTCGAAATTCGGATTTTACAGGCTCAGCTATCAAGTCAGTCCAAAAATAATGATTTATGGAAAAATATTATTTTCATAATAATTTATTTGGGCTAGGGTTAAAAAATTATTACTCTTAGTTGAAGAGAAACTAAAAGACTTGGAAGAGAAGGAGTCTTTAAAAAAAAAAAAAAAACCTAGTGGCTAATACTAAAAAAACCTTTACGCCAACCCTGGCCTCCTCATCATATAATCATCTCCATCCCATGCTTCTCTACACGCCTCACCATCCTCCTCCTCTCTCCGTTGCCTTATATTACCCTCACATCCACCATCCCCAGATCTCACATCACAAACACCTTACACACGCCCAACCCTAGCTACCTTCTCCTCCATAATACCCACGCAGCCGCCTTCATCTCCTCACCATATCATACATCACTATTCTCATCACCATCTCAACACCTCCCATTAATCACCATCATCATCCCTCATCTTCTTACATCATCATCATGGCATCTCCTCACCCACAAACACACGCTAGCCTCTTTTCCTTCATAACCTACGGCTGCTCCATAATACACATCACCATACTTTATCATAAATCATCATCATCGTCATGCCTTCTCGTCTTACCCACGCCTCAGTAGACTTCTTTTATTCTCATTCTATTTTTTTATTTTTTCCTTTTCTTTAGTTCATTATTAAACATGAAACCTTTGGTTAATTGTTATGATTTTATTTTTAATATGAGTGAGTAATTTTCTTGTACTTAGTATAATCTATTTGAAACCATGCTAAATTAATTATTTTGAAATAAGTTCTATGCTTTATTGTCTAGTTGATTGTTATTCATGATTCTATAGCGATTACTATTTATCGTTCATGATATTCATGTTATATTAATTAGAATGCATGCTGGTTAGTTTAATACGAATTCATATGATAGTTTAAAAGACTTTAATATGTAAAAGTTATAGTTTTTTAGGTAATAGTATCACCCTAATTAATCATGGATAGCTCAAACCCATCTCTTTTAATTAGATTATCGATATAGAACTTTCTTAAATCAATTTGTTGGTAAATTAGTTACAAGGCATTAGATGATATTTTTCGAATACGTAATACTCTAGTTTGATTAAATTCTTGCGCTGGTGTTAGGGTTATCAAAATTAGTAGGGCTTATATTAGGGCTGGACCTAAATAAACTATAATATAAGGAAAAACGGGGAAGATCCGCTGCTGGATGTCTTCTACATTTTAACTCATGGAAAAAAAATTGATTTGTGTGTTGATGATAAATATTAATTTGCATGGTGGATATAGATTATGCTAAGTATTCTTCATAAATTTGGTATCTTTGATATTATTTGTTGCTTTTTAGTTAATTTGTTTAGTGTGTCAATTTTTATTCTTCAATTTATAAGCTTTAATATAAATTTCATCCTCCCAAATATTAGTCTTTTAGTAGTATTTTAGTACAATTAGTGTCTTTAGATTTTGAGTTTTTGTGTCTTTAAATTTTCAGGCTTGATTTCTGTTTTCGATTTGTTAGTTTTAATTGGTTAATTAGAAATTAGGTTAATATTAGCTCTTTTAGGTTATTTTCAAAATTTAGAATGTTTTAGGTGAATTAACTGTTTAAATCTGTTATTTTAATTTCATAATTTTTAGAATCAATTTGCTAATTTTTCAGAATTAATTTCTAATTATTGTCGTAGTTTTGCCGTGTAGATTTTTTCTGTTTGTTAAATTCGTAATAATTGTTTTAAAATTTTATTTTTTGTTTTAAAATTTATTCTGGGTCTAGAAAATTAGTTTCTATTTTATAGTTAATTTTAATAATTATTTTTGTAATTCATTTAAAGCAGTTAATTAGATTATTAATTTTCTATTTTGATTTCTATTATTTAATTTCTGCAGTTTATTTTCTGTTTAATTTTCTAGAAAATAATTAGGAATGTTTTCTGGTTAATTAGGTATTTAAAATACTGTCCAGATTTACTAGATAATATTTTAAATAATTTTTTTGTTAATTTAGTTGTTACTTTTCTGGTTTGTATTTTTTCTGTTTCTATTAAAAATCTCAAATAGTAATCAATTTTTTATTTTAATAACTTCAAAATAAATTAGGTTTTAATTTTCTGTTCTTATTTCCATAATCTTATTTTCATAATTCCAGGATATCAGACAGTAATTTTCAGATTCATAATTATTTGTTTTAATTAAGTTGATTTAGTAATAAAATAATAAACATTTAGATTAAATAGGTTTAGACTAGCATAAATTATATCTTTCGTCGTGGATTCGATCCCTACTCCCCTATGCTATATCCTTATTCATATCTAGAGTAGTGGTTTAATTTGTAACTCTACGACAAGCTTTACATTAACTATCATGTTGAAGTTATCGAACGTAAATTTAACAGTGAACTTATGAGTGTGAGTACACAATGGGGATAGTTTAGTTAATGTTTACCTTGCCTTTAACAATTATTGTTAAGTTCAACGACCTTACAAGGCAACCCTAAAAACAATTCTTCCTGAGAGAGAGCTTGTAAATTCATGACCGATTCTTATCGTGTTAGACTACTTTTAATTTTTTATACGAGGGAAACGTGCTCTATTAAAATAACAGCAACAATAACAACAACAATAACAACAACAACAATAACAATGACAACAATAACAACAACAACAACAACAACAACAACAACAACAACAACAACAACAACAACAACAATAATAATAATAACAACAATAAAATAACAATAATAATAATAACAATGGAATAAAATATATGTGATAATGTTGGGCTGTTATTAAAAGGAGCAATCATCAAATAAATGTGCCTAGAGGGCCTACAACTCTCTTGTAGTTGATCTTAATTACCATTTAGCTCAATGAATTAGGTAGCATCAGTTAGATAAGTAAGCATACACCACTTGATATCATATAGGTCATTTGTGAAAAAAACAAGGGATGCCAGGAGTGCTAGCCTTAACTGCTTCCACAATCACATAAACTTACTTAGCTTATTATAAGTTGGGTATAAATCCAAGTTACTGTACTTTAAGCATGTTCGACAATGATGTTCGTGTTAAAAAGGGCACATGATTGTTAAATGTGAGTTTTCAGTTGACATTATGATTTTAGGTTATTCACTAACATCATAAGAAGAGACATTTTCTAATTGAGTTATCAATAAAGGTAAAGAGTATTTGGAAATTTTAAAAGCATGTGCGGAAAAAAGTGGAGACTTGAGATTCTGTGTGTATTTGAGGATGTAATGTACTTGATACAAGGATAAAATCGAGCCTAGAGGCCATGGGAAATGACTAAAGGGTGTACCTTAATAGCAAGATGCTTGTTAGGAAGTTTTATGGAAAAGAAAACATACATCATTTCTTATCAGGTCTTGAGGACTAGGTGATGTGCTCTTTTTGAAATAAGTTGAGAAAGATTTGATCTTGTAGGATATGAAATGATGAGATAAGTGGAATCATTAGGTTTAACAAGGTTTAGGGAAAATAAAGAGCAAAGAAATAGGGGAGTGTTTCAGCTCTTAATTAACCAAGGGTGGAAGATCTTCTATTGTTGTGGTTTTGGGAGCGTGGTAATGCTGCATAGAATGGGAAACACTAGGACTGACTTAGGAAAAAATGGGGTGCTAAGATGAAGGAATCATTAAAGGTACAAGAGTATTGGTTAACAGCCCAAGCATGCTCACTTCATCTGAAGCATTATGTAAATGTATTCTATACTTTTATATGCTACTCTCCAGAAGAATACTAGGGGTTATAACTTATATTCTAGGCAATGAATGAACATGGGTTATGGACATGAATTAGAGTAGTAAATGAGGTATGAGGAAGTATGATAGAAGTATAGTCCTTTTATTTTTTTTGAACTCTTGATCTTATTTCCCTACAACCCCTTTATCAAGGAATCACCCTTATTGGTCAGTATTGCATGGACCACATAGGGTTATAGTTAGTGACTTTATAAAATTAGATTATCCTATTTAAGAAGGTGTGCCCATAACTGAACCCCTGATGCTGCAATGAAGGATTAAAGAGTAAGTAGGATATGGGAAACTCCTTTGTAAACATTGAAAACTTAGTCAACCTCCTTTTAAGCATATTAAATTCATGGAACTGTAACTATATGAAACTCTGGATTGATTTAGAAGAGCCTACAGCAAATTTTGGTCAGCTAACGTGACTATTTCCTTATAGAGTATATACCATTATACATTGTACAGTCCATCAAAAACTTTTGATTTTCTTTTTCTCAATTACAACTAGGTGTAGCTATACCTAGTTTGTGCTCTAACACAATCTAATCCATCACGCTACTAAGGTTTTGTCAACCTATTCTTTGCAAAATTGCCTAGTTTTCTTGATAATACTTTACTGAAGATCCTTTCAACAATTACATTTTCATGGTATCAATCTTTCTATGGAATCATGACCGTCCAGTTGGAATGTGACCGTCTTCCTCCGATTAATTTTCTTTGGTTAACTTACCTATTTACACTAGAAATACGATCTTTTCTTGATACCCTTATATCTAATTTGTGCTTAAAATAGTTATTATATGTAGACTTTTATTTGAATTTATTTTATTCTTACAAGTGATGGAAAAATAAGAAAATAAAGAAATTTGGTGAAAAATAAAGGAATTGGGTTAAGAACGCAAACAAATCCCTCAACCCACTCTTCCTTATGGCCCTAAAAGAAATAACTAAGAGCTATAAAAATGAAGGAAAAATAAAAACAAAAAACCACCAAACTTTTTCCCCTCCCATACCTCAGTCGCATGATCCCCAACCCCCTCTCTTATTTCTTCATTCTCGGTCTCCTATCTAGTGGCTAAAACCTGATAGAAACATCCCCCCTATATTCTTCGAATCCACGCCCATTTGCACCAAGAACCTCTCCATCACCTATATCATCTTCCACCATTCCACTATCTTTGACCACTTTCATTATGCGTGCACCGACGCTACACCAAATCCAACCTACCTTCACGACCAGTGCATCAATCATCTCCACTGTCCACATTAACCCATAATAGGACGACCATGAATAATCTGGGTGGAGTATAAATCGAAGCAACAACAAAGTTAGGTAAACTAGGTCTAATTTTAGGGTTTTTGTTAAGTTTTAGTTCCAGTTTTGGATAATTCTAGGGTCGAATTTCAAGGTTCATTTTAGGGTTTTATTTCTCTTCACATTAGTTTGGTTTTGTTCCTGGATCCATTTTTTAGCTTTAAATTTTGTATAATTCAGCTTGTGTTTGTCAATTTGGAGCTGAGATTTATAATCTTCAGCCTATAACTGCAAGGATATTGGTTTTGATGGGGATAAATCGCATCTTTTCCTCTATTGTACTTGTGCTGTTTGAAGCTATTTTAATGGTATTTTTACCATTTTCAACGAGGGTTGAAGTTCGTTTTTGAATTGTCTTGGCTGATTTTGAAATCTCCTCCCTTGTTTCTTTGGTTGCTCTGTTCTACACTGATTTGTTTGGGACCTCCATTAATGGAGGTCGCCATGGTTGTTTTGATTTCTAGGTTTGAAAATGTTTAATGTTGGTTCGATTATTGTTATGTTTCTTGGTTAATCTAATGATTGTTGTCTAAATGAGGCTGTCGGTAATCAAGGTTAGAAGGAGGTAGGGATGCCTTGCCACTATTCTTTTAGTTCTTCATCTATTTTTGGTGCTCAATTTCTAATTCCATGTTTTACTTTTAGTCTTCCATTTGGATGGTTCTGGAATTCATTCAAGTAGCATGTTTGATTCTCATGTTTCTTGGTTTTGTTTCTGGCTTGTTCCTTTGCTTTTTTAATGTATACATTGCTTTCCCCTAATGCTTTAGTTTTTGTTTGTTTTTAGTGCCATTCATATGATCTAGCTTATTTCTTAAGTTCAGTCATTTGTAGCTTAATTGGATGTGATTAATTCATGACTTGAGTTTAGATTAATAGCTAATTTTGCCTACTTTATTATTTAGGATAATTTAATTTGTTTTAGCATAATTTAGTTGACTATTTCTGATTTTACCTTTGTCCTTGACGATACGACCCTCAAATACTACAGGGAAAGTTGTACGCTTGCGATATTTAGATTTACATTCAAAAATCTCATACAAGCTTTTGGCGCCATTGCCGAGGATGGCGACATGAGATTAGGTTAGATTTACTTTTTTTTAGTTACTTTCTTATTAGTTGTACATGTTTTATTTTGCTTTCTTGAATTCGTTATTAATAGTGATTTAGTTTAGTTTATTTCTTGAGGAAAAAAATCCATAAAAATAGAAAAGTTAAAAATTTAAAAAAATTGGAAAAATTGGGAAAACCCCTAAAACTGAAAAAACTTAAAAAATTTTTAAAAAATAAAATGGCAATTTTTCTATTTCCCTTAATATGGGCATAAAATATTTTAGCGCTATTTGAGTACATTGAATGAATTTCATGCTCAATGTGTTGATCGATATTTTGGGAAATGGGAAATTTTCTAAGTGATTTTTGAGGGTCTTAATGATGAATACCAGGATCATGTTTAGACTATGTACCCCGGGGGTTTGGGATGTTTGTTTGCTGGGACTCCGGATGAAATTTGGGATTTCTATGAATATTGGACGCATGAGACTTGGGAGTGTGAAAATGCTAGAGAGGTTATTAGTCACCCCATTCCCAACCCTTATATGATGCATGTGACACAATTAGATGAGAATTAATTTAGGGAAATATCATATGAGCACTCTCAAACTCCATATGTTCCTATTTCATGTGATTATTGTGATTCCTTTGATCATGATGTTGATACTCGTCCACTGCTTGGTAGACCACACAAATTAGAGGCACTGGCTGCCTTAAATAAGGAACTTTACTTGTGTAGTTTACTCAAGATTCACCTTAGTTTAGACTCTGCTGGACCTGAGGTCTGGTCTTGTGTGGACTTTGATGGTAGGAGTGAGGGACCGATTCCTTCAGAGTATGATTTCTATGATGACACACATTGCTATAACCTTGAGGACGCGATTGAGGTTTAATCTCTGTTAGTAGTTACTCCTTCTTTAGAATTTAGCATAGTTAGTGACACCTCGGCTTCCTTAGGAGAGCTCGAGGAGGGAGACAGATTTGGGATTAATGCTAGTTCTCATGATCGGTGTGGCATATAAGTTGAGTCAGAGGATACCTTTTTTGAGGAGCATTCATTTGATGAGCCTTTTGTTATGGATTGTAGGGAGGCCACGCCTCCAAAAGAGCTTGTTGATCCCATTTTTGTTGAGTATTCCCTTGACTTAGCTCCTACCCATCCTATTTCATCCCTTCCTTCATCACTGCCCATTTTTCTCTCCTCCTTAGACCCTCTTGAGTCTACTTTTGTAGAGTTTGAGACTTTATGCTTGATAGGCCTTATTTAGATCAGACTCTTGTGATAGTAATATAGAGAGACTTGAGGATCACTTTGAGGTGAAGACTTGATTTTAAGTCATCCTTTGAGCTCTGATGGTCATATTTTCATTCGATTGGCTTTGCCTTGGTCCTTCCCCCCTTTAGAGATGTTAGACTGTATTTCAGGCATTCAGATCACCCTAGATGGTTTATGCATTCATATAATCATATCATTGTTCGACCATTTACTAGTGCATCTGATTTTGCATATACACATCTCTCGTTTGATTGGGCTAAGAGCTTTGATAAGCTCAAAAGAGCCTTGAGTTACATTTCATTTGTGCACTTTATTTAGGCTGTACTTCTATGAGGAATGTGCCCAAATGTTTGACAAGCTATTACGAGCATTGGTGGGTTTTGAAATGAGTAGCAGTTTGTGAGCTGAGATGAAGTGGCTAATGCTCTATGGACTTCCTCGACATCATCTGAGGCATTACTTTAGGTACAATCAGTAGCCAGCCTAGTATGATAGTTGCCCCCTTCCCCCTTCCCTCTTCGCCTTTTTCTGTTCTTTCTTTCTTGTACATTGTTGCAGATGTTTAAGATTGTGATTGTGTGGGTGATCGATTTTGAAGAGAAATTTGGGATTTGTTGAGCTGAGTTTGCTATGATCACCTTGGTTGTATCATGCATTTTAATATTTGTGGTGTTTTTGGTTTTATGAATACTAGTTAGTCCTTTTGGTTGAATAGTTGTGGATATTTAGGATTGTGATTGTGTTATGGATGTTCTGTTTGATTTTTATTTAGTAGCTTATTGTTTATTTTGGGTATTTTTGTTTTTTAGTATGTTTCAATTGTGCGTTTTGTTTCTTTGGTTTTGTGAGTTTTTGTTTTTCTTTGGTTTTGTTTTGTTTAATATTTTGTTTTTGTTTTCTTTTCGTGTTTGAGTGGTTTGGTTTTTGTTTTGCATTTTGTTTTGCATTTTGTTTTATATTTTGTTTTGTTTAAGGTTTTGTTTTGTTTTGTAGCTCCTTGATTTTGATTTTGTTTTTGTTTTACAGTTTGTTTTTGTTTTTGTTTTCTTTTCTGATTTTGGTGATTTTGATTTTGGTTTTGGTTTTGATTCTGATGGTGTCCTAATTTGTATATACTTATGGTTTCGTGTCAGTTATCACGATTGCATCGCTTATGTGATTGTTTTTTGGCACCTTAGTTCCTACAATGAGGACAATGTGAAGTTTTGGTGTGGGGATGAGGTGCTCATTTGTATATATTTTTGGAAAATTTTCAAAAATTCAAATAGATTTTTCTTTTTCTTTGGAGTTTTGTGGTCTTTCTTAGGTGATTGTGATCCCACATTGCTAGATTATTGAGTTATATGTAGATAGAGTTTGCATGATGAGATATCTAATTGAGGATGTTGATTCAATTTTTTATAATAACCCCGTCTCATATGTGTGATTTTGGGCCTACCTTGCTCACTTTTCCATTAATTCTTTAGGTCTTGTTGTTAATTTGGCATGTGAATTTTTTGTTTGTTGAAGTTGACTTCTAAGCTCTTGAAAAATGCAAAAAAAAAAAAAGAAGGAAAAAAGTCTAAAAAAGTGAATAAAAACTTAAGCACCAATGTTCAAAGCCACTATCTTTATTTTATATCTTCAATTAGCTTGAACATGTGCTATTTTACTTGATTACACAACTATTTGGGCAATGAAATAAGTCATTTGCACATTCTAATAAAGCTCCTTTTTGGGGAAGGGCAGAATTATTTGTAAGTCAAGTAGGTATTATTCTTTAAAAAGAAAAAAAGGGAAAAAATGGGGCAAAAGAAGGTAATTAGGCATGAAAATGGGAATCATGTCGATTTAACAATTTGATTAATAAGGATTGGTATACATTTGCACATGCACTAAGGTGTACATATCATTGCATATTATGTGAGGTGCAAAATGGAAGTCGGGTTGGTTCTTATCACTAGATTGTCTCTTGATTGAATATTCTATTTGATATAATTTGATAACTTGGTTACTAGGGTGATGTAATTTTGTAGGTTGCATAAATAATTTCCCCATTGCTTGTATATATGTAGGGGTGTTCATCGCTCTGAACCTATATCGGACTGGACTAGATCGGTTTGGACCGAGGATTAAATAAGAAGAGGAGCATGGATCATGGACCGGACCAAATAAAACTTCGATCCGACTGGGATTGGGCCAAACTGGACAAATCAAATTGACTAGGGATTTCAAGTTTTCAACTTTTATTGATTAAGCAACCTAAACTAAAATAGAATATTTAGAAGTCAGATTTTGGGGCCATTTAGTTGCATTCAAAATTAAAAGTTTATTTGAGATTAAAACTTTATTCAAAAAAAACAGAGCTTTTAAGTATATACGGGCTAACAAAATAATGAGAGATTAGAGAAAGAGATAGAGAGAAAAAGTGAGGTGAGAGAACAATAGGCGGGTTGGGAGGTTACAACAGCTAACAAAAATCAAACCGAAAATCCCATTTTAAGTATATATGAGCCACTTTGATGACTGACTTGATAGTCCATAATTTTTTTTAATTAGGTCCTTGGTCCAGACCAATGGACTAAATCGGACCGGACCGAAGACCGAATAAGAAAAATTCATGCACCGTAGACCAGATCGAATTTACTCGGTGTAGGCCGGTCCGGTCCAGTTTTTATCAGTCTTCTGTTCGGTCTAGTTTCGGACCAAATAATGAACACTCATATATATATATATATATATATATATATATATATATATATATATATATATATATATATATATATATATATATATATATATGTTTATGTTCTAGAAAAAGCCAAAAATATTTCCTTTATTTTGGAAAAGATTTTTGTGGATATTTCACTTGAAAACAGTCACGGGACCTCACTTATCCACTTGGAAAGCTGAGGGGTTATAAAGGGAATCCAACTGTGATTCCTACGAAAGTGAGTTAGGGTTTTCTTTTTCTTATTTTCTATTTCTTCTTAGTCAGCTTAGTTTGTTTTACTCAAGGACGAGCAAAATCTAAGGGTGGGGCTATTTGTTTGCACCAAAAATACATACGATACCTTTATATCTAATTTATGCTCAAAATAAATATTATATGTAAATTTTCATTTGAATTTATTTTAGTTTTATAGGTGATGAAAAAAATCAAAAACTAAAGAAATTTGGTGAAAAATGAAGTAATTGGGTCAAGAACCCAAACACACCCCTCAGCCCACTCTCCCTTATAAGCCCAAAAAAGGAACCAATAGCAGAAAAATAAAGGAAAAATAAAAAAACCACTAACCTTTTCCCTCTCCCATGCCTTAGTCATGTGACCCCCAACCCTCTGTCTTAGTTCCTCATTTTCTCTCTCCTCTCTGGCTGCTAAAACTCGATAAAGACATCCGCCCCCCTCTTCTTCGACTCCACACCCATTTGCATTAGGAACCATCTCCATCGCCTCCATTGTCTTCAACCATTCTACCATCTTCATCCACCTTCATTATGCGCCCATGCAACACCAAATCCCACCTCCCTTCACGGCCCACGCATCAATCATCTCCATTGTCCACATTAACCCACAATTAGATGATGATCAATAATTAAAAGGAGTTTAAATCGAAGCAGCGATGCAAGCTAGGTAATTTAGGTTTAATTTTAGGGTTTTTGTTAGCTTTAATTCCAGTTTTAGATAATTTTTGGATCGAATTTCAAGGTTTATTTTAGGGTTTTATTTCTGTTCTCATTAGTTTGGTTTTGTTCCCAGATCCGTTCTTTTAGCTTTAAATTTCATATAATTTAGCTTGAATTTGTCAATTTGGAGCTGACATTCATAATATTCAGCCTGTAGCTGCAAGAATTTTGGTTTTGATTAGGATAAATCACATCTTTCCCATGTTGTTCTTGCATTGTTTGAAGCTGTTTTAGTGGCATTTCTGCCATTTTCAACGAGGGTTGAACCTCATTTTTGGGTTGTCTTAGTTGAATTTGAAATCTCCTCCCTTGTTTCTTTGGTTGCTCTGTTCTGTTCTGATTTGTTTGGAACCTCCATTAATGGAGGTTGCCATGGCTATTCTGATTACTGGGTTTGAAATTGTTTAATGTTTGTTCGATCACTATTATGTCTCTTGGTTAATCTGATGATTGTTGTCTAAATGAGGCTGTAGATAATCAAGGGTGTAAGGAAGCTGGGATGCCCTGCCACTTTTGGTTCTTCATCTGTTGTTGGTGCTTGATTTCCAATTTCATGTTTTACTTTTTGTCTTCCATTTTGTTGTTCCTGGAAATTATTCACGTAGCAGGTTTGGTTCTCTTATTTCTTGGTTTTGTTTCTGTATTGTTCCTTTGCTTATTTAATGTGTATATTGCTTTCCCCTAATGTTTTAGTTTTTATTTGTTTTTAGTGTCATTCATATGATCTAGCTCATTTCTTAAGTTTAGTCATTTGTCACTTAATTAGATGTGATTAATTCATGACTTGAGTTTATATTAATATAGTTAATTTTGCCTATCTCATTGTTTAGGATAATTTAATTTTTTTTGGAATAATTTAGTTCACTGTGGCCTAATTTTACCCTCATCCCTGAGGAGAAAACCCTCAATTACTATAGTGAAAGCTGTACGCTTGCGACCTTTAGATTTACATTTAAAAATCTCATACAAGTTTTTGGCGCCATTGTCGCGGATGGCGACATGAGATTAGGTCACATTTACTTTTTCTTTGTTACTTTCTTATTAGTGGTATATGTTTTATTTTGCTTTCTTTATTTTGTTATTAATAGTGACTTAGTTTAGTTTATTTCTTGAGGAAAAAATCCAAAAAAATTAGAAAAGTCAAAAATTGAAAAAAAATTGAAAAAATTATGAAAACACCTAAAAATTAAAAAAAATTGAAAAATTTTTTAAAAACAAAATGACAAGTTTGTATTTCCATCAATATGAGCATGGACTATTTTGGTGATTTTTGAATAGATTGATGAATTTTGTGCTCAATGTGTTGATCGATATTTTAAGAAATGGAAAATTTTCTAAGTGCTTTTTGAGGGTCATAATAATGAATATCAGGGTTATGTTGAGACTGTATACCCCGGGGGATATTTATTTACTATGACTTGGGATGAAATTTGGGATTTCTTAGAATATTTTGCACATGAGACTTGGGAGTGTGAAAATGCTAGAGAGGCCGTTATTCACCCTAGTCTTAACCCTTATATGATGCATGTTGCACCTTTTAGGTGTGAGTCAATTTAGGGGAGTATCTTACGATCACTCCTACACTCCATGTGTTCCTATTTCTTATGATTATTGTGACTTCTTTGATCATGATGTTGATACTCATCCACTACTTGGTAGACCACACAGATTAGAGGCACTGGTTGCCTTAAATAGGGAGCTTTATTTGTATAGTTTACTCAAGACTGACCTTAGTTTAGGCTCTCCTACATCTGAGGTCAGGGCTTGTGAGGACTTTGATGGTACATATGAGGGACCAATTCCTTTAGGGCATGATTTCCATGATGATGCACATTGTGATAAGCTTGAGGAAGCGATTAAGGTTTTATCTCCTTTAGTAGTTATGCCCTCCCTAGAATTTAGTACAGTTAGGGACACCCCTGAGGGTAGTTTGATCATTCATGACTCGTCTCTTCCTTTGGCTTCCTTAGGAGAGCTCAAGGAGGAAGATGCATTTGGTACTGATGCTAGTTCCGATGATTGGTATGGCATATTAGTTGAGTCAGAGGATACCTTTTCTGAGGAGCATTCATTTGACGAGCCTTCTGTTATGGATTGTAGGTAGGTCATGCCTTCTAAAGTGCTTGTTGATCCCATTTTTGTTGAGTGTTCCCCTGACTTAGCTCCCACCCCTCTCTATTTTATCCCTTCTTTCATCCCTACCCATTCTTCTCCCCTCTTTAGATCCTCACGAGCTTACTTTTATGGAGTCTGAGATTTTTGTGCTTGGCAGTCCTTGTCTAGATTAAACTCTTGATGATAGTGATATAGAGGAACTCGAGGATCACTTTGAGGTAAAGGACTTGATTTTAGGTCATCCTCTGAGCTTTGATTTTTGTATTTCATTTGATTGGCTTTGCCTTTGTTCTCTCCCCTCCCCCTTTAGAGATGTTGGACTACATTTCAAGCATTCAGATAACTCTAGATGGTTTATACATCATATAATCACATCATTGTTAGTCTATTAACTAGTGCATTTGATTTTGCACATATAGGTCACTTGTTTGATTGGGCTGAGAGCTTTGATGAGCTCAAGAGAGCATCGAGTTGCATTCTATTTATGCACTTTATTTGGGCTACATGTCCTGTTTCTAACTACTTTTATTTATATGAGGAATGTACCGCTATTACAAGTATTGGTAGGTTTTGATATGAGTAGCAGCTCGTGAGTTGAGATAGAGTGGCTGATGCTTTATGGACCTCCTCGACATCATTTGAGTGAGGCATTACTTTGGGTACAATCAGTACCCAACCTGGTATGATTGTTCCGCCTCTTCCCTCTTCTCCTTTTTCTTTTCTTTTTTTCTTTATTGTACATAGTTGTGGATATTTGGATTGTGATTTTGTCGGCGATTGATTTTGAGGAGAAATTTTTGATTTGTTAAGCTGAGTTGGCTATGATTACCCTTGGTTGTGTTATGCATTTTTTGATATTGGAGCTATGTTTTGTTTCGTGAATACTAGCTAACCTTTTGGTTGAATAGTTGTGGATATCTAAGATTGTGATTGTGTTATGGGTGTTCTGTTTGATTTTTATTTAGTAGCATCTTATTTATTTTGGGTATTTTGTTTTTTAGTATGTTTTAGTTGTATGTTTTATTTCTTTGTTTTCATGAGCTCTTGTTTTTTCTTTGGTTTTGTTTTGTTTAATATTTTGTTTTTGTTTTCTTTTTGTGTTTTAGGGGTTTTGTTTTTGTTTTTCATTTTATTTTTCTTTTGTTTTATATTTTGTTTTGTTTAAGGGTTTCTTTTGTTTTGTAGCTCCTTGATTTTGATTTTGTTTTTGTTTTATAGTTGTTTTTGTTTTCTTTTGTGATCTCGGTGATTTTGATTTTGGTTTAGTTTTTGATCATAGTGGTATCCTAGTTTGTATATACTTGTGATTTTGTGTTTGTTTTACGGTTGTATCTCTTATATGATTGCTTTTTGGCACCTGAGTTCCTATAATGAGGACATTGTAGACTTTTGGCATAGGGGTGAGGTACACATTTGTACATATTTTTTGAAAATTTTCAAAAATTCAAAAAGATTTTTCTTTTTCTTTGATGATTTATGTTCTTATTAGGTGCTTATGATCGCATGTTGCTAGGTTATTGTTAGGGATGGCAATGGCGCGGGTACCAGGCAGGTTTAGCCGTACCCTCACCCATACCCATTTTCAAAATTAATGTCAGTACCCGTAAGCCAAACGGAGAGGGTTGGATGTAAGTTAGAACTTGATGCTATTTCTATGCTCTCTGCTAAAGTGGATGCCATGTTTGAAAGGTTAGAATGATTGAATGTTAATTCTATTAGTTCATGTGCCCCTTCCGTATCATGTAAAATATGTGGGTCTGTTGATCATTTGACAATAAATTGTCAAATCGGGAGTTCATTTGCCTAAGATGCTAGTGACTAAGTCAACTATGTCAACACCTATAACCGTAGATCAACCAATGACCCATTCTCCGATGCATACAATCCAAGTTGGAGGAATCACCCTAATTTCTCCTATAGGTCTAATGGCCCTCCTATGTCTTAAATGGATTTTAAACCCACCGCTGGATTTCAATTACCACCTTACCCTCAACAAGTAACTCAAAAATCCAATTTAGAGACCATAATAGAGAGTCTGCTTTTGGAACAATAAAAGCAAGATGAGTATATTAAATAATTAGCCTCTAAAGTTGATTTGTTTACTACTCATAGTAAGATGTTGGAAGCTCAAACTATGCAATAAGCTGCCTCTTCATCTATACCCCCGAGTAAACTTCCTGGTAAGCTCGAGTCTAATCCCCATGAGCAATGTAACTGTGTTACCTTGAAAGGGGGACTAGAGGATTCTAAGGGTATGGAGCTTGATGAGGTTGAAGAGGTGACTAGAACAGAAAGTGAGGAGAAAGGTGATGAGCTCGAGGCTATAACTTTTGAGGAAGAGAATAGTTTAGAAGTTCCCAAAGAGTTTCCCTCTAAGCTTAAAGATCCAGGTGGTTTCTCTGCTCCTTGTTTGGTTGGTAATGTTAGGATTCACAGCGCCTTATGTGATCTTGGTACAAGTGTTAGTAGGATCCTATATTTCATTTCGAACAGCTTGGCTTAGGATAGTTGCAACCAGCACCTTTTCCCTCCAATTAGCGTATGGTTTCGAGAAGTACCCCTTGGGTATTTTGGAGGATGTTCCCGTCAAAGTGGGTAATTTCTGTGTGCTTAATAACTTTATTATCATAGATATGGTCGGAGAGGCATATACCTAGTATGATCGGAGAGGCATATACCTAGATTATTCTAGGAAGACCCTTGTTGGCCACTTCTAGTTGCAAGAGAGATGTAAAAAGGGGACAATTTACTTTTAATTTGAGGGTGTGTCACGTTGAGTTTAACTTCTTTAAAGATCAAATTATTTACCTGCTTTATTTGGCTCTGTTAAAGTGTTCATTTCTCATGAGATTAAGATGGTTGATGTTTGCTGTTGCACTGATCCTCCTATGTTTGATTGGGTTTCTACTATGGGTCCTGACCTTGACTATGCTAAGATGGAGTTTTCTACCCCTATACTACCTATCATAGTCGACGACGAGCCCTTAGCTTTTAATGAAGGTTCTTTGAGTGCCTACTGCAAGTTTACTCAGTTTCTTATGTCTTTGCCTCCTATTGAAGGAATTGATTTTGACTTTGATCTTGGCAGTGGCCTGTCTAGTGGAACTCACATTCGAATTGTTTCATATGCGGATCTCGCTATTTGGTACGACCTAATGATGAAGAAGGATCTTCATCCCAAGTATTTGAGGTGGTACCTTCAAGTGTAAGAGTTCCACTTCGAGGTCCGTAATGAAGGAAAGTCGAGAGTTGTCAAGGAACCCATTGATAAGCCTACTGCCTACACTCTTACTAATCTCGAGCCCTCGTAGAAGTGAAGGTCGAGCTCTTGACCCTAAAAGAGCTTTTTTTGGGAGGCAACCCAAGTTTTTCATTTACTAGTTTTTCTTTGATTGTATATGCTACATTTCTTATTTAGGACGGAAAAAAAAAACAAACAAACAAATACAAAAAATTCATCAATAAAAACAGCAAAAATAGAGAGGAAAAAGAAAGAAAAAAAAGAAAAAATAAGAAAATAATAAGAGAGTTTTAAAGCTCCAGGCAGCAGCTACCATGGACCCCTAGTGGTGTCTAACTCGATCTATGAAGCCTCTGCCAGAAATCCCAAAAAATTGCTAAGATAGAGCTTATCACGGAGGGTCCGTGGTGAGCTTCTCTGTCCACAGTCAAGGGTTTTTCATATCCATTTGACCCGAACTCATTCATCTTTAACCCGTCGACTCTCTCTCACTAAACTCTCTCTTTCTCTGTTTACAACCTCCATAACCATCCAGCTTTACACCTTCAATTTTTCATCATTTTCCACAAATTTCTTCCCTTTCTTTTTCTTTTTTTCACTTTCACTGCAAATCTCTTCCAAATTTCTCTTTTCTTGCCTTCTTTCTCTCACATTCTACCATTTTCATACCCAAACCTTCAATAACCTGCTTCAACTTCTATTCTTCCAAATTTTCTCATATTCGTTCATATTTCTCATTTTCCACCATTTTTCTTCCCATTTTTTCTTATTTACTATTTAGAGCGTTCACACCCATCCACTCTCCATAGCCATGGCACCCTAGAAGAAAGCAAGGACCACCCAAGAGGCGAGGACGTTAAGTCAAGCACCATAATGCGCAACCCGGACCTCTTAAATCTCAACCAATGCGAGAAACCGAGGTAATATTCCTAACCCCTTGGTTTAACATATCCTAAGCATGTTGCTAGATGTAATGTTTTGAGTAGTAAGTTAGTTGTTGCTACTCATTATTATGATAAGTATTTGTTGACTCCATTGGGTCTGTTGGATGAAATTCATTGTTTGTTTGCTCAGGGAGGTGTGGTTCACTTTTAGAGATTAGGGACCACACTTACCGAGACATCACTCTCGAGTTTTTAAGTATATTGCATGTGGAGGTCACGAGTGGCCCTTGTTATCAAGAAGGATACATTTCCTTCTGCCTTAATAGGGAGTTTTATGAGCTTAATTTGAGTCCCTCAATAGTATATTTGGTTTTCGATCGAGTATGGACTTGTCTTATCGCCATGTCCCTAAAAACTTTAACTCGAATGCTTTTTGGAATGAAATTTTTGGGGATTATCGGTATGATACAAGCAATTCAAAAGGCGCCATTATTAAAAAGCCCTGTATTTGAGTGACCCAGAGATTACTTGCTTATGGTCTGTTTGCTAGGGAGAGTAGTTTGAATGTGCCTCGCCTATCTAAGTTATATTTCTTATATAATATGCTCCAAGGTGACGGTCTTGACCGAGGTTCTTTCTTGGTCAGTCAATCACATAGTGTGGCCATTAGTTCTATACAAAGGATTGTGACTGGGGGTCTCATCACCCCCATTGTGAGGTTTGTTGGTAATGAATCGAATCCCGATGATAAAGTTCCCAGATCCAAGCAATTGAACTTAGCCGCTTTTGAACAAATGAAGCTTCGTAAGGAAGAGGCTGGGTGTGTTTGTTGGATTTATGTTGGGAACCATCTCATGCCTCTCTCTAACGTCGACCAAACCACTCTTTTGAACCGGGCTAATCTTTACTTTTTCGGGTGATGAAGAGTTGGCGCGACCCGCACCACCTCCTCACCCTACTCACCTAAGAGCTTCTAGTTCATCCCAACTGTCATCCTCCTCTGATTTTACTGGTTTGCAAGCTATACTTCAGTTCATCCAAGAGAAGCAAACATCCCTCCAAGCTTATATTCAAACCGAGCGTATCTTCGTGGCTTTGTTAAGGAGTGGTATGATGAGCTCTGTGGGATGATTGCTTCCCAAAACCAATATTTCCGAGACTTTAGGGCTTGGTTGGAGGCATGGCATGATTGACATATTTCTCAACCCCACCCTCCTTTTTCCCCTCATTGCTTGTAGTTTCTTCTTTTTCTTCCTCATTAATTATTGTGTCCTTGCATTAAGAACAATGCTTTGTCCAAGCATGAGGGGGTTGTGTATTTGGTTGTGATTGTGTGTGAGATGTGGATGTGTGAATAGTTTGCATTTTAGGTCACGCATTTAAGATTAGTTTGCATTTTTAATTGGTCACTTAGTTTTTCTTTCTATTTTAGGTTTCTTTTCTTTATTTTAGTTTTATTTTGGTATTTTCAATTTTTAGTTGCATTTTAGGTTTAGCATGCTTAAAACAAAAAAAAAAGGAAAAAACGAAAAAGAAATAACAATTCTCTGATGACTAGACTAAGTAGTTTTCTTTGACTTATTTTGACCCATTTTGTTATGTCCATTTGTGAATAAAATGTTTGATTATAAGTTTTTGAAATATGCTTCATGTTTCGTACGTCATGTTGACTACGATTCGATTACTCAATGATTTTTTGCATGAATATTTGGCACATGAGATCTACTTAGCTAGTTTAGCCTAGGTAGTTGCCCCGTAAGGCTTTGAGCCTGATTCGACTAATTCATCATTTTAGTCTCACATTCTTTTTCATGTGTGGCTTTTCCTAGATTTCAAATATCTAGAATTTATTTTGACTCTCGTTCAAGATCATATTTAGCATGCACATTTAGGCAACATGATTGAGGCATTCTTTGAATTTATGAGCTACATTGATAAAATAGCCACCCTTATTATATATGATTTATCCCTTACTGGCCCCTTTGAGCCTTGACATCTTTTCCTTGATGCAAACCTATAAGATGATCCTTGGCTAAATACATGTCTTACCTTCAGCCAAGACTATAGAGTTTTATTAGTGATTGGGAATAGTTTGTGGATAATGACATTTTTATTTGGTGTGGTTTGCCTATATATGATAAGAGATTTATAAGGTATTTTCCTTGGTGTCAATTGGGTTGAATTTTCTGAGTTGTTAGAAAAATGTTGAAAAGTGCATAATTTCCTTGCCATAATCCTTCTCTTCGAAACAAAGAAACAACAAAAGAAGAAAAAAAAAAAAGAGACAAAAAAATAATATTAAAAAAATGTTGAATACAAAAGAAAAGGCAAAGTAATACGAGAATTTGGCATTGCTTTCAAATTAGATATACGTCAATACTTTCTCCCATTATTGATCAACTAGGGATGATTTTGTTTATTTGAAATGTATTGGTATAAGGTGTATTTTTATGGAAAATTAGGCAAAGATGATTTATACTGATAGTCTTTGGCTTTGAGGTCTATAAATCCCAACATATTTGTTGCCCTTTACCTTTACCCATAGCCCCATTAGAACCCTACCAGTGTCCTCATAATTGCCTAGTGTGTTTTGCATTTTAGTAATGGCAAATTGGAGAGTTTTAGCAAGCTTATGGTATATTTGATTTTTTGGAATGAGATTTGAGAGAAACGCATTAAACTTTAAACACATGAGTGATGAATGCTTCATTACTAAAGTGAGGGTCCATCGATTCTTTTAGCTCTACCTATTGTATGTAGCAATATGATTGTTTAAGTTGATTTGGGTGATCGATCCAATATTCCATGTGATGGTATTTGCTCTTATTTTGAAAACCTCATTCTCTTATCTATTTTATAAAGTTTTCAATCACTTTCGGGCTAACTTCTTGGGTTGTTTTGGCTATTGATGTTATGACTATTGTTTACCTGAGGAGGTTCTTTATCATAGCTTTGGCTTCATAGTTGCTTGGGGAGAAGCAACAGTTTCAGTGTGGGGGAGTTTGATAAATGATTAGAATTTACTTCATTTTGGAGTCCTTTTGTTGCATTTTTAGGGAGATTTATGAACTTTATATTATAATCTACACTCCTATTCCCATTTTATGCTCGGGTATGGCTCTTTTCTGTGTTTTGCAGATTTTTGGACCTTTTTTTCCTGGTCTTTAACCCCAAATTGAATGTGATTTGACTCCCCATGGATGCCCAGAAGTCACTATGTCGGTGGAGGCAAAGAAGAGCCAGAAAATGTCGAGACAGAGGTAACCACGGATGCTTTCTGGTGAAGGCCGCGGTCCGTGGTGTGCCTAAAATTACGTGCCTCTTTGTCTTTCTTCGTCTTATGGTTGAGGATGCTCGCGTTTATGCATAAAGGGTTTGTTCGGCTACAGAAAAAGGAGGAGAACTGATCTCATCTTCAAACTCATCTTTCTCATATTTTTCATTAGAACTAGAATCTTAGTTTGTATTTTTTTAGAGTACAAAGAGAAATTGAAAAAAAGCATTGGCTTGTAGAGGTTTGAAGACTAAGCTTTCTCTAAGCATTATTCTTAAACTCTTATTTTAGATTGTTGTCAGTTCCAAACATGAGTGAGTAGTTTATTTAATCTAGCTATTTGTTAGCCAAAGTTGATGTTAGATCCTTAGTTTTCATTGCTTGTGCTTATTTTGTGTTGGAATGATTGAATTCTACCTTGTGACTGAAGTGATGTGAGTGAATTTTGGCCAAATTTGCTTGCTTATACTAGAGAGTTGAGTGAAGTACCGAAAGGAGAAACTTGCTATTTGATCGACAAGATAGGACTGGATTTAGCAATATGTCAAAGAGATTTATTTGTTAAGGGGAAACTTTAGCCAATCAAAAATCCACAACTTAGACTAAAACAAGGGCATTTGAAAGAATGTTAATTGGAGTAGTTTAGGCAATTCAGTTTACTTTGAAAGAAAAGACTGAATTTTTGCTCGATTGTACTCCTTTCAATAATCCAATCTATGTAAAGTGCATGATTTAATCCATTAATCCAACTCTTTACTAGGCGAAACAATTCCCTAGATATTTTAATTTGATTGAACTTCATGGTTAGTTAATTAGTTTAATTCGAAGGATCCATTGGAATTTGTTTGCTTAGTGTTTTATAATATGTCAAAACTTAATAGATTACATTTCGTCTCTATGGGAATGGTATTAAAACTAAAATACGACACCCGTGCACTTGTGGTAGTATCATACGTAGGAATCCTTAACTGGCTCGACCTAACCAAATCCAAAAAATTATCAAGACACACAAAGGTGGACCTAGGCAGAGGAGGTATGAAGTAAGGAGCTCAGTGGTAATTAGAGCAAAAATCAACACTTTTATTACCATCCAAAATTCTAAGAGCATACAACTCGAAATAAAAATTCATAATACCTTTCTAGCATGGAAAAGCACTGAACTTTATTAGAAAAACATATAAGAGGCTGAGCTTATACTCCTAATCCTTCTTCAAATTCTTTACAACTGGGAGCCGAGGGATGTCTTTTAGGAGGTAGGATTCTTTACTCTTTTCTTTCCATTTTGAGACGAGTCATCTTCTCTCCTGCTCTTAATAGAGATTAGGTTAGGATAAATTGCCTTCCTCACCTCAGCATCATGTTTGGTGACCAGTCCAAATACTTCTTAAAGACATGTGGAGAGTGTCGAACAGATAACATCGCAATCATGGGAAGATCAAGCCAATAGTCCTTCCAGGACTTGACACGAGAATAGTCGTTCTTGAAAACTTTTGAGGACATGACAGTCCATTACAAGGATGCACTGTCTTTGACTACATTGATTCATTAATCGAGTCAGAAAGTAATAGGATCCCTAAAATAAGCCAAGAAGTCGGCATAGGCAAATGTCTTCCCATTAGAGACAAAGTGTCATATGCGCCACCAACGAACCACCGAACAGAAGGGAGGATCTTTCTTCAGAAAGTTAATCCAGCTATCCTTAGATTGATCCTTATATAATCTCCTTCTTTGGCAAATTATGAGGTAAGTTATGTATCCATATTCTTAGGGATTCTATCAACCTCAGATGCTCTAGCAGGTAGATCTGCAGGCTAATAAAAAAACAATAGGATCCAAATACTAGCCGGTGTCACACGAAAAAAAGAGAAAAGCAAAAAAGAGAGACTCAAAAATCGGCTGGTTTCTAGGCCGTAAAGCCTACTTGTAGTAGCAGTGGGTTGCCTGAGAAAAATTTATTTAGATGATGATGGAGTTAGTCCAGACATAAGGCAGTCTCCATACAAATGATGGGCATAGGAGTTGGATTACGATGCATCTCCTTAACGGACACTTAGTAAAGCTGCAGGACCTCTATTCGAAGCACCCCCTACAGATAAGTACCAAGAAGACATAGGATGGCAGCCTTACCCCTGAAAGCATTATTGATAGCCCGACCATTCCTCTGTAGGCAAGAAATTAGGGTAATAAAGTCTACTTTATCCCCGAATAATATGGTCATTACACTCTCATCATTTAAACCCTGGCAATGATGATAAAGAGTAGAAAGGTTACTAGAGGTGGTCAGCAAGGTATGAGGACAATAAAGAGGAAAGCCAAGGATATCACCAAATTCCTCTACTAATGGGCAAAGTTCGCGATTTCCAAAGTAGTGGATGTGGAATTCGGATCCCAGAAGGTGGCAACAGCATTAAGAAGGTCCTAGGAAATTTTAACTTGATTCAAGCTAACAAGACTGCCTAGATGAGAGCTCTTAAGGTCATGTTTATCTGCAGAATCAAGGGAGAGGAGCTAAGGATTCAACGCTTTTACGGCAGCTATTTTTTAGAAAATTTTACTTTAAATTGATAAAATTCTGAGCATAGGAGGTCTTAATTTATAGTAGCAACAGCGTTAGCCAATTCCAAATAGGCCTCGGTACCAGCTGGCACCCTAGGCTGTTGCTGGGCCACTATCATTTCTTATTTACTCCAGGCTTGGCTTGTAAATTTCAAGTGGTTGTAAAATGGTTATTATTCAACATCTTGGATTATTACTCAAGACCACAATGTCCTTTAATTACTTATTATGTCTGTTCTTTTTTGGCATATTATTATTTTAGGGAGAGTGGGGGCTAATGTGCATGAGAGTCAGTATGAAAATGCATAAAATTTTCTTGTATTAGCATTACATGAAAAGTGAAAATAGCATCATAGTCAAAAGCATCATACATAGACCTAACAAACTTTCCCAACTGATTATTGAGAAACCCACTACTACTTCCAGTAAAGAGGTAGTTAGCATAGCCCGAAGCATATCCAGAATCAACTGAGGCACGACAGGTACCCATGTCAATACGAGGATTACCCCAGAGAGCCCAAGAATGATGAGGAGAATCATCATGCATCACCCCAGAGGAGGAATCACCATATGAAATATAAGGCACATAAGATTCTCCTGGAGAAGTAGATAAGGCATAAGGATCCATAGGATTGTACATCTAAAGCTGCTTTACCTCGAATGGTGACTCCGGATGAGGGCTCACACCTTAAGTATGGGAAGACTTTGGAATATATTCTTCATGACCCTGCGGCATAGATGAAGAAGAATTAACCAAGGAAAAATGAAATATAACCTTAGTTTAAGGTGAAAATCTCATCTCATCAGCTTGGGGATGGTGATAGGAGAAAAAGTTCACAAACCCCTCCGTAAGGAACGAAAGTGGCGTACTTCGCCCCGATTACTGCCGGTTACACTAAAGAGAGAAGAAAGCGTTAGAAGGGTCACCAACTAACTTAAAAATAATGTAAGAAACATACTTACCCCAGTAAAGGTAGGAGGAAAATAGGAGTTCTGGGAATTTTGATTCATGGACTACTGGAATCTCCACATAAGTAGCCTTCCCCCTTTCTCTAGACACCTCAATGTTTAGGATTGGGATAGGAGCCTCCACTGTAATAGTCCGACCCTAAAATATGTTTAGTAATTTTATTTCATTAATCCATGTGATTAATTTCATTTTCATTTACATCATTTCTTTTTATTATCCCACTTGGACATTTCTAAACGGGCCCTCACTTTGCAATTCGGGGTTTTGTTCTAGTCAAAATTTGGAGATCGATTTAGGCCTTGATATTTATGAATTTAATGAATTTAATTCTTTTTCATGGCACTACAATCATTCAATCTCGAGTTGAAAAAAAAAATATTCGCAAGCGCACTCGGTTTCAGTTCTTTTTCTAAACCCGAGTCCGTTTAAGGCCGATTTCGACCCAACAAGACTTGGCCCTCATTTGTTTAGCTAAACTCTCTTAATTAAGCCTTAATTAAGCTTAGTAAAATTAACTTTTATACCTTTATTTTCAGCCAAGTAAAAGCCAAGTATAAATTGCAAAATTTTCATTTAACACCAAGCATTTCAAGACACTTTCTCTCTCCACATTCTATCCTCCTTCTCTCTTATACACGGCCAGCATCATTCACAGCAGCACCATCACCATTTCAGCCACCAAACAACCACCACTCACCACCCCAACCATCCCTCTCCCTCCTTCAAGCACCAAGCATCATTTCTACTTCTCTTTAAGCTCAAAGTGAGTATCCTTTTCACCTCCTATGCTGAAATTGTTCTTGATTCTTGATCTTGTTGGTTTTTGTTGATTATTTTAGTTGTTTTAGTGATGGATTATGCTATTCTTATGGTGTTAAGAATCATCTAGTTGATGGATTATGTTGGAGTTGAAATTGGATGAGGTTAGGGTTAGGGTTTCATCTTAGTCATGCAAGCTTCTTGTTCAAGTGTTGTTTAGTGATTGATCTATCCTTGTTTTTGTTTATCTCTTTATATATTGAAGTTTGTTATGTTGTTTATGGTGTTTTGAAAAGTTAGGAGTGAGTTCAAAGTGACCCGAAGTTAGGGTTTTGTCCAAAATGCAAGATTTGGATCAACTAATGGTAAATTTGAGGTATGTGTGTATATGTGACTAGAAAAGGAGTTCTATTTGATATGAATATGAAGAGGAATTATGCATGGTGTTTTTGTATGAGGTTGAGATGTACCAAAGTGTGTTTACATACTTTTAAGAAAGAGTTTGAGTTGAGGATTGGTGTAAAAAAATGAAGGAACACACTAAAGCAGTGCTGCTGGAATTTTCAGAAAAACAGGACACACTTTGGAACGAATCTGGTAATAATCGGCCCAGCCAAAAATTTTGATTTTTAGTGGGTAGATATATCAGCGTGTTAGCTTTAAAAATGGCTTTTGAATTGCATTAATCTGAGGTCTGTGGAGGAAGTTATGGCCTTTTTACTGAACCTAGACAAAATGGATTTTCCAGCACTGCAAACTGGCATGTTGGCGTTCTAACCCCATTTTATGAAACCTGTCAAGGGAATCATGTTTAGGATCCTTAATAAAAGTTGTAGAGGACTTCCTAAGCTATTTATATTGGGGTCTTACGTCTCATTTTGAGGTCGGGAGTTTAAGTTGTGGATTATTCTTTCCGTACCCTCTTTGCAAGCCCTTATACTCTAAACTTGCTACCGTGTCTTACATCACATTTCTTTGGTTTATGTCGCCCTCATTTTGGTTTAATCATTGAACTGGTGTGTAAAAGTTCTTCATAAGCCAGTTTTATTTAAAATTATCCATTATAAGAACAAGATCGTTCTGACCTCATGTTCATATAATGAACCTTTGAACAGAATCAAGGCCTAAGCTTTCATTTCCTTCACTTTAGTGCATCTCATTCCTCTGTGAACTAGCATTTAAAACTTCCAGGTATGTTCATTGCCTGTACCTTTAGTAATCAGCACGTATATTTTGGTAAGCACATCAATGAATCATTTTAATCAGTGCTTCATCACATAATTAGTGACCCCGTCAGTTATCAGTTGCAGCGCATCGCCCTCCAGTTACCTACGCGGCTTCAGGCCAGATCCCTCGGTCGGCTTGGCAGGTGTACACCTATTCACAGATTGTAACAGTTACTAAGGGGTCCACTAACAGATAATAATTGGCAATACAGTTTTATATGCATCCCATTCCCTGTTTTAATTCAAATGAATTGTAAGCGGGCCCAAATAACTTTTCAGTGAATTTTTATCAGTACAGGGTGCATGTACTGAGCTTTGGCTCACAGTTCGAAATTTTTTATGTTTTGTTTTAGGAAAATGTGCAGTGAACTGCCCTCAGGCGGGCAGGGAGCCCGAAGGTGATAAATGAGACAGGACCTTCCATGTGATTGGCGATGTGGGAGAGCTAAGATGCTATCTTATTATATTGTGATGTGTTTTGGAGTTTCAACTGTATATTCGAACTGACTTATGTGCTTGGTGCCACAACTGTATTTTTGGACCAAGTTATGTATATGGTGTAAACCTTGGGATGTAGATCCATTTCTGTATATAACTTAATGGTTTGAGTGATTATGATGGTGAATGCCCCTTTATGCGGTAACTTTTGGTTTATGACAAGTTTTCATGTATAACGGAAGCCTTGTCCTTCGTGGACGGCGGTAACGCCCCATTCATTGAGTTATTATATCTTATTGATAACCTTAAGTAGGCGAATGCAGGCAACGAATCATGTATATTTGGGGCGTTACATCCATAGTCGTTACCTACAAATCAGGGATTTCAGATGTCAACAATAAGGCGAATGCATAAGAAGAAAAGCATAAAGTACACATACCAAGTAGGTCATGAGGCATCCAAGCTAGGCTCCATAGTTGCCTTAATTGAGTCTATGTAGTCGATGAAGTGAATGCTCTCCTTCATCTGTTCCATGCCCTCAAGGGAAAGTGCCCTCATATAGAACATAGAACCGACGAGGGATGTAAGGAATGAACTGGGGATGTTGACCAACAAATCAGGGAGTAGCCTACTTATCCAAATACCAGACAAAGCCGAAAGGTCCTTCTATAAGGATCTAACACTACATATAGTACTAGGCAGCTGCAACTTCATAAGGAAGAACATGGTTCCTCCTTGGGTAAAAGTTGGCCTGCAAATTCACAAGCGCTCATGATCTCAGTGAAAGAGTTGGGAAATACTTGTGAAACCAAATCTACACAAAAACAGTGAAAGTAATGTGTCGCCAATATAGAAGAAAAAAAAGAAAAAAGAGAAGGAAGAGGAATCCTACCTCAATAACTCTCCATATATCCCCAAGGGGTATACTTGTACATTACTCCCTACAAGTGTGCTCAACCTTCTAGACTCCTCAGTGCATTTTGAAATTAAGGTGGAATATACGGGAACTCCTCAGTTCAAATACCTTACCCTGTCTAAGTCAACTAAGTTGAATAAGTAGTGGAAGTGGCAGCGATTGCTGAGATCAACAAAGATCGTCATGCCGAGAAGGAAAGAGAGAATTAACCGGGATTGTTAATCTGGGTGGTTTTGGGCCCACTACCATCATTCATTAAATAATCCAGGATACTATTGGAGAAGTGATCTCCAGGAGGAATGGATCCCATGATTAGCCAAAGAGATGAAGGAGTTGATCACGGCGAACATGAAAATCCTCCTGATAAACTAACAACTCTACTTTGAAACCAGGACCTGTAAGCAAAGTGAAATCGAAAGGAGTGATAGTCATCTCACTGAAAAAGAGGTGAAATGTGTTAGTGATATCCCAAAATCGCTCAATCATCCCACGAGATGAAGCGATCAGTTAAGTCCACCCTCTACTTAACGCAGAGTAGAAGGTGCCAAATGTTGCATTTCTAAAACAACTTGAATTTGAACCCTCCATGCACTAAGTTCAAGCATGAATTTTCTAGGGGAACCAACACCCCTAATTCTGTCCTCCTGTAAAAGAAAGAAGAGAACATACTTCAGGTCCATGCCAGATGGAGATTAAAAAGGCAAGTAGTAAGAAAACAAGTAGTAAAAAGAATAAACTCTTACTACATATATAGTTGTATGACTAGATGCATGGTAGCCAACATCTAGCAAAAGGTCATGCCCATCCTAGATATCAATAGACTTCCATGCTCTTTCAATGAAGGAATCTTGAGGAAACCTTAGTTCCTTATAAGGAGGACCAGTCCTTTTTACGTTCATGATTTTCTTTCAAAACACAACTAAGAAAGGAATGAGAGAGTAGAAGCTAAGAATACACACTTAAGAGCTAGAGAAAAAGATAGAATGAATTATGCGAAGGAGAGAAGACTATTTATAGGAAAAAAAAAGACAAACCAATGCAGGTGCATATTGGCCGAGTTCTACCTAGAGGTACCTTGCCAAACAACATGCATGCAAGGGACCAAAAAGCAAGAGAAAGTAAGCAGAAGGGGGGGCCACGCCTAAGGAACCGACCGACATCTCTATCAAGGGGAACAATACAAAGTTCAAAACATCCAAGGAGCTAGAAGCAAAGAAGAAAAAAAAGCAATTATACTAGGGCCGGTACCCATATCATGCATGCCAACTTTGGACAAGAATCTTACAAAGAAAAGAACAAAAAGCATAGCTTAGAACACCGGCCAGTTCCCTAAATAGGGAGATACGCAGACAATGACTAGTTAAACGAGCAAAGAAACAAAGAAAAAGAAGAAGTGATGGCTAAGTGTGGGTGTTGGTTGGTTCTCTATACAAATTAGGGCCATAAGTATGCATCAAAACAAGTTGCAATTAGATCATTAGATTGAAGAATCATCAGCACGTAAATCACATGATGATCAAAGAATTATCAACGCATAAATAGGATGATCATCGAAGAGGTAGTAGAAGGATTATCAATACGTAAATCACACGATGATAAAAGAATTATCAGTGTGTAAATCGGACGATGATCGAAGAGGTAGCTGAAGGATTATCCGTACATAAATCGCATGGTGATCAAAGAATTATCAGTGTGTAAATCAGATAATGATCAAAGAATTTTAAAGAATTAACAATACATAAATTACACGATGATGAGAGAATTATCAGTGCATAAATTGGACAATAGCCAAAGAATTATCAGTACATAAATCACACAATGATCAGAGGATTATCAGTGTGTATATTGGATGATAATTCAAGGATTTTGAAGGATTATTACTATGTAAATTAGACAATGATCAAAGGATTATTAGTGCAAAAATCGAATGATGATTGATGAATTATCGATGGGATGACAGATTGTTAGACTAGCAACAAAGGTCCGCTAGTCTAGTGGTAAGTAAGAAGAATCAGTCAGTCTCTCTAGACCAACAGCAAAGGTCCACTAATCTAGGGAAAGGCTAAAGTTTTCTACTTCAAAATAAAAGGAAGCAAGTCGTTGGACCTTCACATCTAACAACGGTAAAGGTTCAGGCACTTCAATGAGGATAGATAGAGCCAAGACTTTAAGACATTCGGGTCAGGGAAAAATTTTAAGAACTTACTTCGACCTTCGCCTTACTCAGGCTTAATCAAATTAGGGCTAACTATAAACCCCTAAAAATGGTAGTAGAATTTTTAATGGCTTGATGTTGAGGAACTTAACCCAATCGTGAACCTAGAGGCCCAACTAGGTGATTAATCAAAATAAATGGAAAAATAATAATAATAATAATAATAATAATAATAATAATAATAATAATAATAATAATAATAATAATGAGAGCCCAATTAAAGGAGAAGTGAATCGATTCAGCAAGGCTCATTGGGCCTGGGAGTCAGTCGGTTCACCTTAGCCGGGAGTCAGCCGGTTTCCCCTTTTGTTGCTCCCTTTTCTCCCAAATTCAAGTTCAACTCGGTTATTAGTGCTCATTTTCCAGGCACTTCTAGTTGAAGGCAGATTCCAAAATAACATTATAAAAGTCGCTAAGCCTAACATGAATTAGGAATCAGTATTCTTTGTCTAGGTGGAGCCCATCCAATTATCACTTATAAAAGAGGGAGGAGGAGTCAATCAACATTTGGAGATGAAGTCAATTTGTAAGATCAGACTTATTGAGAGATCACTTCAGAGATAGTGAGGACATTATTGCTAGTTAACTACAATCCCGAGTCTCTCATCCAAGAGTAGCACCATAATCAATCCATTGGGTTTCTCGGGTAATCAATTGGGATGTCCTGAGGGCAAAATTTTCATCTTTCTCCTCCTGTTTTACCCTTTCGTGCTGATTTTATTCTTATAAGTCAATGAAGATGTAATCTTTTAAATAGTTCCCATCTGTTGTAACTTATTTATTTGACCTATTTGTGCAATAGACTAAAGATTATACCTTTTTGCATGATTCTATGTGAAATATTACTAATGTTGCATGACTGTATATTACTGTTATTCAAGCTTTAGAATTCACATGTTGAATAGTAGAGGTCATCATTGATGACAGGCGGTGATGAGATGCACATCATCGCATCATCGTACCTTCACCCCCGAATCTGGATCCCCAGTTCGAGACTAAGGAGTTAACATGAGTACCCACACCAGGGATTGAACGTGATTTTTAAAAAACCCTTTTGAAGTTGAATTGATTTGTCTCTTTCGTCTCTCTTCAGTTGTCCCTATCAGTACTATTCACTTTGAAAAGAGACTTATTTTGTAAGTTTTCTTAAAAACTCACTAGCGGCTCTATTAAATTGTATAATCACAATTATTTTTACTCTGCTTATTTCCTCCCCCTTTTTTGATTTCTACACTGGTACTGACCTTAGACAGTAAGACTGTTTGGACCAGGGAAGGAGTCTTAATCTAACATAAGAACCAACCAATTCCTGGATCAAGTAGGAAACTTGGTTCTTGGATCAGGTAGTCATCACTGCCTTAGATTAGGACCAGGAAAAACTGGACCTAGTTTTAGTCCAGGAACCGATCGATTCTGGGTTAAAATCAAGAACCAGCTTCTTGGTTCAATCCATTATTTCTGCCCTTTTTTTAGAAAAAGAAAGAATAATGGTCAGCTTTTTTAAAAAAAAAAATCAAAATAAAACGCACCAATCAAAAGGGTAGTCAAACTATTCATGGGGGATCACACCCCTGGGAGGTGGATCCTTACAGCCATGTATGGATAATTATAAGGGAAAAAAAAATCAAATGTATGACAAGCAAGGATAAAAATTATAAGGCAACCAGTTAGAATGAAATAGGCAATATATATTAGAGCAATAAAGGTTTGCAATGCTGCAAACACAAAAATCCTAAATGAGGTCTTCTCAAGGCCATTGCTGTAGAATATGCTAACTGACTGCTTCAACGACTGCCATCAGCTTAGGTGTACTTGTTTAAGGAATTCCCCATTTTCTTCCTCCTTTAACTTTCATCAAAAAGTAGGATCAAACTGAGCACAATGTAAGGTATTGTTTTAAGCTTACAAACCAAAAATGAAATTATTTTAAAAACACCAAAAAACCAAGAAATTATTTTAAAAAACTGAGAGAGATTGTTTGTAAAGAGGATTAAGGTTTAATCAACCATCTAAAGGGACTAAATAGACAGGTTTCAGTTGAATAAGCTTGTCAGTTGGTAGAGACTGATTCTTTCCACTACAATCCCTACTCCTTCTTAAACTTTCTTCCTCTTATTATGGAAGGCTGACACGAGGGTTCGTTAAGGATATCCAATCCCTCACTGGTTGCCTCGAGATCCTATTATATGCCCATATACCTTATTTGCCTATGAGCATACGTAAAGATGAGTTTAGGGTCCTTCTCTAGAGATGCCTTAATAGCGCCCTTGATCAGTTCATATGCCATAACCTGGTCCTTTGTTTAGGAATCTCAGGGCATCAAGCCTAGGGATCCATTCAGACTGATAGGCCTTCTACTCAATCAATCAATGTCCCAAATTTATCACCAATGGAGGCCATCCTGAAGATCTTTAGGCTTAAGGTGTCAAGTAGAGAGTGAGGTGAGCCTTGGTTAAATGTGGGTTTAGCAAGTTTAAAAGAAACGCCCTTCTCAGTATACTCATCTTCATATGACCATTGCTCAAAGCAAGTGCACTGGCTTCTAGTTTCCTTGTTGATCACAAAGTCAACCACCTCAAGGCATTCCTCATCCTCTAGAGGAACCTCCAAGTACTTAAACACCTTTGTAAGCAAGTTCACTGTCACAAACTATCTCCTAAACCCAAAAATGGGTAAGATTTTACATGGCTAACCCCATTTAACGGGCATCTATACTATGTTGAATTTTGGATTGAGTATACTATAATGAAAAACACGATGAATTTTATGTAAAAATGGTTCCATATGCTACATGCAAGTCATAAACCTTAAAGGTTACACAAGGAATTATATAAAAGTGCATTTATATGTAAATTTATATGTGTGTTTTTTGTGATGTTGATTAAAATAAACTATAGGCATATCTATTACATATTCATTGCCTAAATTATTTTTACTAGGTATAGGGGTTATATAACGGATAAGATTAGGTAAAGTAGCCTTCCCATTGATACTTTATCCTTCTCGAGCCTTAAAATTGATATTTTTCTAAGGTTTACACAAGGGATCAAGGTGAAAGAGTCTTGCTCTCTTACGCCATCCACCCCAAGTATTTTATTTTGAGTTTTCTCAAGAGGAGGTAAGAATACAAGTTAGTGGTCTAGGTGTAACTTGATAATATAGACACATACTTTTAATACTTAATCATTTAGATAACTTTTTTTTACCAAAGATTAACTGAATATCACCCATGAGACTAACATACATGAATACATTGCTAGAAATCCAATAAAAATGTGATTAGGTTGACAAGCCATAAGCCAAGTCCATTGAGTTACCAAGTAATTAATTTAATGACTGTATTGACTCTTGAAGGACATTTATGTGCAAGATGACTGTTCCTGATTATTAGTGCACATCTCGAGCATTATACATAGGTTTAATCTCTTTAATTCAAATCTAGATTGTTTAAAATCTAGTTTTTGTTTATTGATGAAAACTGGAATTATAAATCTGATTGGCCTCTATTATTTTCATCAATCATCACATCAACCATCAGCTTCTCTTCAAACGAAGTGCAATCTTTGGCAATTTTACTTATAGTATTTTTCTCTTTTGTGACTTTGTGCTTGGCCATATTCATTATTTAATCTAGAAATATAATGAGCTAGAGGATTGATTGATGGGAGCAGTTCCTTCTTTCTGAGATGTGGCTAAATTGGGATATTTAAAAACATGAAATTAGAGATGAAATCATCCCTGAAGGTTCATGCGAATGAGGGGTCCACAACAGTTCAAGTTATAGATCATATTGTTCCTTGAGGACAGTAAAATGCAAATTATATGAGAGACAATAATCTAGTCTTGTATTACTATTGCCATTGCAATATTTATTTACAAGCCAAACATGGTAATATAATGTTCATTGCACTATAATATATGATTAATCTAAAGTCAGCCGAGTTTCACTTTCAGTACAGTTGTGGACCAAGCGAGCTTAGCAGTTGGTCTCAGTAGCAAGGCATATCTTAAACGATGAAAGGCAGCAACCAAAACAGAGGTCGTCGGCGGTGAGTTTTTAGTTGCTTTCAAGTGGTTTGTTGTGTTCAGCTTAGGGGAATCTTAAACCAGACTTGTCTCTATTTATTTTTGCTCGTATCCTAATGGGCTACGCATCTAGGGTAGCTAGAAATTCTAAGCTCAACATGAATGCCCAAAGAGAGCATGAGAAGGCATCGTGCTTTACTCTATGTCTGCCATGCTTTGGCGTTTGTCCTAGCCTCCCACTCTCTGCCCCAAGACCACTCTGCCTTTTTGCCTGACTATTTGAAGCTCTTTAATTTTGCCTAGGCTTGACTGCAACCCGACTACTCTACCCTTTTGATCGGCAGCAACCCCCTTCCCCAATTACAACCCCGTTTCCTAGATTCGGTGTCGGCTTGGGTATGGCTGGTTAGCATTTTACTTGATAGTGTGAGGCTCTAATTGTAGCTTGCTTTTATTGAACCTTGCTTAGCTTGTTAATCACTTCTTCTGTTCTCTATTCAGTAGGGGCCAGTGATTTTGTCTTCTTCATTCTTTGGTTTTATTAGCATCACCATAACTGTTATTTAGTAGTATTTTAAGTGTTAATGTTCTTTTAAAAAATAATTATTTTATTTTGTGTTATCAGGTTCTTTAGCCCATTATGCTTTAGTGGTGGACTGAATTTGCTCCAGTATTATCAGTATTATTCTATTGTTATTATAGTTCTATAACAATAATAATAATAATAATAATAATAATAATAATAATAATAATAATAATAATAATATTATTATTATTATTATTATTATTATTATTATCATTATTATTATTATTATTTATACTTGTCCTTTAATTAGTGTTACAATTACCTTGAATATCATTTGTTTTATTTATTATAATTTTTATTGTTGTTATTATTTTGCTATTACTATTAGTTTCGTTACTATTATTATCACTATCATGATTATTATTATTGTATTGCTGTTGTTATTGTTATTGTTGTTGTTATTGTTATTGTTATTATTTTATTATGGTGGGTGTCGTTGTGATTGTTGTACCTTTATTATTTAGTGGTAGTATAAGTTGGTGGTCAGCAGCAATATATTAGCTCAAGCCTGACCTATGAGAGAAATGGGGCTAGGAGGAGATTAGGGTTTGCGATGTTGCATGTGGTGTCATAAATATTAGGACTCTCACATGCAAGTCAATAGAAAGTGATGGGTATAAGTTGTGGTATTCGAGATAACAGAGCTAGAAATGAAGTTGGTACTTTGGTTGGTAAGGAGTTAGTTGATGAAGTTGTTGAGGTGTGATGTAATAGTGACCGCATTATGTTTATTAAGGTAGTGGTAGGTCATAAATCTTAAATGGGGTTAAATAGGTTTGGTGGATGATATTAAAAACAATTTTAAGAGGATTCGGATATGGTTATCAAGGGTGTGCCTCAAAGCAAGAAACTTTTCACATGAGGTAATTTTAATGAGCATACTGAAGCGAATGCAAATGGGTATGGCATGGTACACAAAGGTTTTAATTATGGGAAGGAAACAATGGAGGTGTTTTAAATTTTGGACGTTGTGGCCACCTATGAATTGATGATTATGAACTCCTATTTTAAAAAGGAGGACCACTTGGTGACCTTCCAGAGCAGCTTCACAAAGACTCAAATTAACTAATTTCTAGTTAGAGCGAACAATAAGAGGTTGTGTGAAGATGGTAAAGTGTACCAAGTGATTATTTAGGGACTCAGCATATGTTATTGGTGATGGATATAAAGACTAAAAGTAATGGAAGTGTTAGGGACCCCAGAGTTAAGTGGTGGAATCTTACTGAGCATAACGTAATAAAGTTATCAGAGAAGATTAAAGTAGAAGGAACCTATAAATAGGTAGAGGATGTAGATACAATGTGGGAAGCAATGGCAGGATGCATTTAGAGGTCAGCTAAGGAAATCTTATGTACATCTAGGAGAGGTAGAAGCATAATGAAAGAATCTTGGTGGTGGAACGACGAGTTGAGAGGAGAAAGTTAGGTAGAAAAAAGGTGCTTATACTTCTTTTATTAATAGTCTAACTGAAGAAGAGAAAGAGGTTTATAAAGTTAGATACAAGTAAAAAAAAAGGTAGCAAAGAAAGTCATTGCTGTAGTTAAGAACATCGCCTATGATCAGTTATATTAGCGACTTTAGACTAAGAAAGGTGAGAAAGACTTCTTTAAGCTAGGAAAAGTTAAAGAAAGGAGAACAAGAGCCTTGGTTAATGTAAGGTGCATCAAAGAGAAAGGCGGTACGGTTCTAGTAGAGGAAGTTGAAATAAAGGGAAGAGGGCAAAGGTACTTTCTTAAGCTCTTCAACGATGAGATGGTAGAGAATTCCTAGATAAGGGAGTGAGGGTATAGTGAGAGGCAACAAAATTATTGAGTTTACAACCCTATTAGGGAAGATGAGATTAAATAGGCCTTAAGAAAAATCTCCAATGAAACAGCTGAGGGATAAGACCAAATATCGGTGCAAGTGTAGAAATGTGTGGGTGAACAAGGACTAAAGTGCCTAATGGAGCTATTTAATGTTACTTTTAGGACTGCTAAGATGCCCTGAGATCCGAGGATCAGTATAGTCATCCCACTCTACAAGAACAAGGATGATATTCAGGATTGCAATAATTATAGAGGTAGAAAATTGTTTAGCCATACTATGAAGTTATAAGAAAGCGTGATTTAGAGAAGGTTGTATAAGGATATTTCAATATCAGAGAATCTGTTATATACCAGATAGATCAACCACAGAGGAAATTCACCTTGTTAGAAGGCTCATAGAATTGTATTAGGATTAGAAAAATGATCTCCACATGTTGTTCATAGACTTAGAGAAAGCATATGATAGAGCACCATAAGAAGTGTTATCAAATTGCTTGGAGAAGAAAGGAGTTCAAGTTGCATTTATCCAAGTTATTATGGACATGTATGAGGGAGTAAAGATGAGAGTTAGGACCTCAGAGAGAGATACAAATGACTTTTTTTTATATATTGGCCTCTACCAAGGATCTGCTTTAAGGTCTTTTCTTTTTACTTCTGTTATGGATGGACTCATTAGAGATATTCAAGATGAGGTACCACGGTGTAAGTTATTTGCGGATGATGTTGTTCTTATTAATAATACTAGGTATGACAATAAGTTGGAGTGATTGAGACATACTCTAGAGTCTAGATGTTTTAAATTGAGCATATCAAAAACAGAATGCCTAAAAATATGGTTTCAATAGAAGGGAAAAGGGGGGTGGAGAAAAATGAGCATTAATGGGGTGGCAAAACCAAGGGTTAAGAAGTTTAAATTATTTAGGCTCAATCATCTAAGAGAAAGAGGATATTAACGAAAATGTTAATCAATGTGTAAAAGTGGGTTGGCCAAAATTGAACTATGCTTTAGGACTGCTGTGTGATAAGAGAATGTCTGTAACATTAAAGCATGAAGTTTATCATATAGTGGTTAGACCAGCATTGTTGTATAGCTCAAAGTATAAGCCAATGATAAAGACCTAAGTTTAGACATTGATAGCAGCAGAGATGTGGATCATTAGATGAATGTGTGGCTATACAAGAGTGGACAGAATTAGGAATTGGGTGATTAATAACAAAGTTAAAGTGACTCCTATAGAACATAAGATAAGAGAGATTAGATTCAGATGGTTCCGCCATGTGAAGAAAAGGAGTCTGGATACTCCTGTGGGGAGATATGAGATGATTAACCTTCTAGAATGTAGAAGAGGCAGGTGTAATAACCCGACCCTAACCCATATTTATTTGTTTAAATCGTATTTATTTATTTAATTAATTATATTTATTAATTTAATCACTCATGGTTGTTGGTTTAACCAAATTATGCTTATTAATTCAATTACACTCAATTTACATATTTACCGAATTACCTTATGTCATCTAAATTTTCCGCTTTCGTTTATCATATGTAATCATACCACTTGGAGGATATTTCATTTGCGTCCCACTTTGTAATTCAAGTTTCATTGATTGTTAATTCAATTTTCGTTGATTGATTAAGTTTCAGGTGAATCGATAGTAGGCCTCAATAACTATGATTGAGTGTTAAATTTTTATTTTTCATAACACCACAAAATTTTAAGTTTTAGCTATGCAAAAATTTGGGCACGAATTCATTTATTTTGGTCCAATTCATTAAGCCTAAATTATGGCCCAATTCCATTAGGCCCAAATTTTGGCCGAAAATTTTGATGCAATTAAATTAAGTTAATTACTATCATTTGTGCCTAACTTTAATTAGCAAAAAGATATTTTTGGAGGCTTAAAAAATCAGCTAAGTATTTGCTAAGTACTTATCTTTAAGCACAGCAATCTCAACCAACTAAATACACACACACCCATCTTCCCCTATTCTCTCTCAACCTCTTGGCCAGCCCCTCTTGCTGCTATTTGCTACTGTTCCGGCCACCAGTTGGCCACCCAGCGTCACCCTAATCCCCCACTAGCCATCCCCCACACCTCACACCACATATATCTCTTGTTTTTCAAGTATCAAAGTGAGTAAACCCTAACTTGATGTTGATGTATTTTTGGTTTTATGATTATTTTAGTTATAATTCATGTTCTTGAGATCAAAGTAGATGTTATCATGTAAATTTTATTGATTTTAGGGATATTGATCATGGTGGGATTGAGCTTGAAGCATGTTAAAGTTTGGGTTTTGTCATGATCAAGTCAGCTTAAGTCAAGTGATGGATTTGTATTGTTTTGTATATGATTTTGTAATCTTCAATCTTATTAATGATTATGATGATGCTTTTGGTGATTTGGAATGATTTCAAGTGAAAATTTATGTGAAAATAAGAGGAGAAAGCAACAACAGTGAGCGCTGAAAATGGCAGAAAATAGGGGCGACTTTAAGATTAAACTAGTAATGATCAGTCCACTGAAAAGTTATGAATTTTGGTGGGCAGATAGATCTGTGTATTAACTTTCAAATTCCTTTTGAATCACCTTAATCTGAGTTCTGTGGATAAAGTTATAGTCATTTTACGAGGACTATACAGGTTAGACTAAACTGACATACTTATATTCTAACCCCATTTCGGGAATCCTATGGTGGGAATCATGCTTGGTGTTCTGAATGATATTTTTCAAGACTTCTTAATCTTTCCATATTAGGGTATTAGGTCTCCATTTGAGATCAAGGGTGAAAGTTATGAATTTTTAAAGTGAACTGACCTGCTTTGGTGTAAATTAGGCTATTATGACAATTTCCATGCAGCGTATACTTGGAGGAAAATTCTGAAACTTTAATTGTAGATTGTCCATATTATTTTTGAATTTTCTCCAGTATTTCATGAATTTTCGTTGAGTACTTTTAGTTTGGTAATTTTTGTAAGCATTTTGAGTAATTGTGTAAAGAGCAATAATAATGATTGAGTGAGATTGATCATGCATTCATCTTAGGTATTTTGGGCCAAGCAAGGTCATTTAAGGGGAAAATGAATATTGATGGACTTTCATGGATGTTTTACATTGATTAATGAGAAAGAAGAAGACAAGTATATAATTTGGGAGCTTGTTTATAAGCTTTGAATTAATTATGGATTTTACAAAGAAAATGCCAAGTTTAGTGAGCTTAATAGTTTCTATTGAGTTTGATGACTCATTTGGCGTGGAATTCTATATATAATGGATTTATGAATGAAATATGAGAAGTGGGGAGAGTTGTGACTTAGAAACCATATTTATCAGACCAAGTTATTATAATTTATGCCAGTTTGAACAAAGGTATATCTCTCTTGGCCTCAAACCTTTATTACTTACTCAATTCAGAATGTATCGAATGTATTTATTAAGCTAATCTAGTGTACCCACTGTTATCTTGAACCAAGTTATGCATTAACAAGCCTTAAACCCATATCAGCAACCTATCTCAAAAAAGGCCACAACCACTCTCTCATTTGTCACCATCAAGGCCCTTTCTGTGGTAATCTTATTTATCTTATTGTGGTCTATTTTACTTTGATTTACTTTATATCGAATTTAATTAATTTTATTAATTCAGTTTTGAAGTTATATTGAAATACTCAAGTTATGTATACCATTTAATTACTCAATTTCTATTACACATACTTACTCAATTATGTGAGTAAGGATAATTTACTGACTACATATACCTACAATGACATTTATCAAATAGAAATGAGGCCTAGTTATTATACCTTGTTATGCATAAGTGTTATTAAGTTAGAACATATTTATCAAGTTAAATAATATTTGTTAAGCAGATGTCATTTATCAAGTCAGATGACATTTTTTTTAAAAGATTCAAGGTATGTCCATTGTCTGTATTTTCAAAAAGCAGAACATGTTTATCAAGTTACAACTCTTAATGAGTTTATGAATGAATGAGTTTATACAGCGATTTGCCATTTAACTTATGATCCTGTCAGTTATCATCTATAGGCTGTCAGCCCCACGCAGCTTCAGGCCAACTCTTGATCGGATTGGCAGGTGTACACCTATGTATAGATCATATCATTGCAAGGGTTCACATTCAGATAATAATGAGCAATTCAATTTCATATTACTTCCATTTTCATTGTTGTTGCGAACTAAATGAATTGCAAATAGGGTAACCATCAACAATCTTTCTACGCTCATTTTACAATATAGAAATGCATGTACTGAGTTTTAACTCACATTTTTGAATTGTTTTCATATTTTTTATTTTAGGTGATGAAGTATCACATGTTTCTCCATTTAGCGAGCCCTTTTGGAAATCATCAGATGCTCATAGTGGATTCAGCACAGCATGAATGTTAGGATCAACCTTAGGATCAAGTTGGGTCTATATTCAATATACTTGCGTAGTGTGAAGCATGTGGTATGATTAAGTAGATTGTATTGAAGTTGAACTGTTATGGACTTTGGTCTTGGAGTGTTTTACTTTAATAGATATTGTGATTGTGAACATGAGTTGCAAGATTAAATGGTTTTAGTGAGCCTCGTCCTTATCAGGATGGCGGTAGTGCCTTCTATCATCAAGTCTTCCGCTACAGTTTTTCGTAAATCATGTCATTAGTATTTGGGAGTGTTACAGAATTGGTATTAGAGCTAAGGTTTTAAGGGCCACTATGAGCTATCAAGCGTTTATGAGTTAGCTATCAAGGTATGTATAAGTTATGTTGGACCAGTTAAATGAGCTATTAACTATAAGTTCATGTGTATGGGCATAAATAGAGGAACCATTTCCATTTAGGTGACTCAATCATTTGGTAATATCTTGATATTCGAGTATTAGCAAAGTGGAGTGTGGAACCATTTGGGTCACCTGCTAGTGAGGCATGCTCTCATTTACATAGGAAGTGTATTATCTATTTCATTTCTCTCATTTGCTTAAATTTTTACAATCGTGTACTCCAAGTGGGTGACCCATTGAGTTATGAACTCTGGTGTATGGCCGTTGAGCTATTGAAGTGTTTCTCTTCATTTCAGGTATCTATTGTAAGGCTTTAAGCCTGGGTTTTAGCTAGTTTTTATGTGGAACTCTATCCATTTTGCTCCAGAATTTGAGACTTTCATTGAGGTGTATTAACATACATGATATTGAGTACAGTGATGTTTACAACCTATTGCGGAAATGCCATTTGCAACTTGGTATATCTTTGGGTTAAATCAGTATGAGATGAAATTGCTGTAGGGAATCCTGTGATGGTAATTCAGTAGCTTATGGCATGCTACTCGGCACTATATGGGTGGTACGAGTAAGATTAAGCAGTTATTCTTGACATTAGGACCTTACATCAGCAATGCTCCTATTACTTCCTGTCATTGACTTATTTCTGCCCTAGTTACCTTAAATTACATAGAGGCATCATTTCTTTGCCACTCACACCCTCTTGATTTGTAATGAAGTGTTTATGAAAAATCTCATATGTGGTCTGTGGGGAGTCCTTTAAACACATCTGAACAACTTTTCTTATAGGCGATTCAAACATTGACAATCATAATCGTTTAATTCTCTGTCTCTATAATGGAGCTTATAATGACCCCCGGTATGCATTACTGTATGATTTACAGTTCTTCCTAAGCATATTTGACCCATTCTACTTACAGTTCAGTCATCACTGTGTTCATATTTTTACTGTCACCTACTCTAACGCCTTGCTTCTATTTGGCTACTATTCATTTATTGCTTGCAAAGCCTTTAGTTGCTTTAGACCTAGTCATTGAGTGCCCTTTTAGTAATTAAATCTATCCGTATTGTTCGTATTTCTATAGCACTGTAATGTCATGTTGGCATACTACTCTACGGCCGTAACTGTATGTCGTTACTCAAGTTATTTTGGCAATCCTTTCTTTATTAGTATAACCTATCTTATTAATGATAAACAACAATTTGTGCTATTTCCATCTGCTAGCAGTTTCAGAGTTTATATGCCTACCCAAGACTTCCATGTACTGCAGAATATGTTATTGATGGATGACATCATGTTCAGTTATAAGACTGACTTCTTCATGTTGACGTATTGGCCTTTCAAACACCAGATGAATAAAATTTCCCTTCTGGTATTGTTAACCCTCATCTTCATTAATTTACTCATGTACAGGTACCGTATGACTTTTCAAATGCCTCTTTGGTAATCTATTAGATTTTTTCACCTTTAGTACTTAATACTCCCTCTCAATTTCATAACATTATTCATTTACTTTACTATCATGACCATCATGAATAAACTGCATGTCTTGTATATGCAGGTTATTTATATGCCTTACCTCTTTCATTATGAATCTTTGTCCATTCATTCATTCAGTTTACATGCTAGTCCTTTATCACCAATAAAGAAATATCTTTGCAAGAGTTCATGGTGTTGTTACATCTCTTTACACTTTAGATCGTCCCCCTGCCTTTTAAATTTGATGAGACCAGTGAGTAGTTGAATGTGTTATCTTTTATAAATATGCCTCTCTTAGTATTGCTAGAACCATATTCATTAGGCATTCAATCGAGTTTGATTGGCAGACCTTGTTATCATTATAGGGATGAATTGATTGTGTACTTATAGAAGATGACTTGTAAAAATCTTAAGGTTAGTTTAAGAAATGAGGAAAGATTAGACGTGTGTTTTCGTGGACCGAGGGAAGAAAAACCCTATTTCCACCCTGATTACGCTGTGCAAACAAGTGAGTTATTGGGTCAGTAATGCATTGCGTATTAGTGATATGCCAACCACACTTGGTATATACTTATCCATAATTACAGTTTGTGAATTTAGAGATTTTTCAACTGAGGACTTTTAGGACTATTTTTCCCTAAGAAACATTGATTTTTAAATCAATCTAGTTCCATTTTCAGAGCCCCTATCATATGACCCCCAACAGAGTTCAAAGAACTAAAGATTTAGCAAGATAAATTGTTACAGAAGGGAGTTATTTGAGCAAGTGTGTCACCGTGGGAAACCTAGTTTTATATGTGTGAAGAAAGAAGGCAAAACCTTATAGTTGTGCACTGCGTACAGAGAGTTAAATAAGAACACTATCAAAAACAAGTGCCCCATACCTTGAATAAATGATTTATAGGATTAACTACTGATAACAGAAGTCTTTTCCAAGAATGATTTGAGATCCGGATATCACACTTAAACCATGCAACCACAGCTTATCTTATGCAAGAATGCCTTTCTACGGTAATTCTTAAAATTATTTGCTTGTCTCATCTTCAAAACTTGATACTATCTAATATTGTTTAATTTTCCTTGCATTTCAACTTGATATTTCCTATTAGCATGATCTTTCATGTCTTTGCAAACCCATTGTTAAATGTGCAGTACATTTTTGTTCGACCTTATATGGTTGTCAACATTCCAGTGCTCTCCACCTTCACCATCTTTATGTCATGATCATGAGTTGTAGTTCATTCTATTGAGAGTCGATTCACACATCTACCTTACATCTCATTTATTCATAATGATAAGCTCGTATAACTTGTTCTGAACTCATAATGAAATTCAACTCTCATTGGTGTGGGTGATTGCGATTGTCATAATTCCCTTATTCTCCTTATTTTAAGGTTCAACTCCCACACATATATCTTACATTCCAATAAATAAACTTTTGCATTCTCTATTTAATCTTATTATTGTACTCGAATTGGCTTCATATAAGGAAAGGCAAGTTCCTATTGTAGCTTGCTCAATCTATTTATCTATCCATTGGCACTTTGCTTATCCAATCTATTTGTCTATCTATTGCACTTTGCTTATCCAATCTATTTATCTATTTATTGCACATTGCTTGTCCCATCTATCTATTGCGCTTGTCTTGTTTCTTATGGCTATAAGGTCACCTAGTTGAAGTTCAATTGCTGGTAAATCTGAGCATAACCGTGCCATCTTTCTCCTTGGCTGATTATTTATTGGCCCCTTTATGATCTATAGTTATAAACCACAGTCCTTGTGGCATTATATTTCACAATTCATGATACACTTATGGTTATCTTTGTTCTAACCACCCATGTTAATCCCTCCTTTGTAAATCTTTTCTGGTCTCATTGTTTATTCCTTTTGTTCCTAGTAACTCACTTGACTACCAATCCCATCGTTTTTATCTGACCATGTTTATTCTAGCATCTAATTCGAACTTAGAGCAGATCTTAGACTAGTCTAATGAGGGAAGATCATGTGATGCATTAAGAACATCAGATGAGGACATTTTGATAAGGGCATAATCTCAAGCAATGTCTAGTGGTATTAGAGTAAGCTAGAAGAAGCATCGAGAATAATGAAATAGTTCAAGTACATGCTAAGGTGACACAAGGACAACACAAGATTCATATGGTCATATTGACCAAAGAAGGAGACAATCAAAGTTCAGATGAGATATAAAGTATTCCAAATGGCTTATCTAGTCAAGGGTGTCAGGAAACTAGATATTAGAGATAATTAAGTCATCATTACAATGAGCTTTATGAGTTAGTATCAGAATACTTATTAGGAAATGCAATGGTTTCCATATTTATTAGTGGTCAAGACAGAGAACCAGTAGAGTAGAGTACCACCTTTGCCGTAACAATTTTTCCTTTGAAGAGAATATTAATTTTTGAATCAAAGTAATCGAGCCAGTGAAGTCACTGAGGATCTAGATACTCGACTGCAGGATTAAGCAGCTATGCACTTTGAGCTAATCATACCTTTTTGGATGGAAGCAGTGAAAACCAACTATCCATACTTGAGGTGGCATTACATACATGATCAAAATCATAGGTTTCGAGGACGAAGCTCATTAAGGGGGAATGTTGTGATAACTCGACCCTAACCCATATTTATTTCTTTAAATCATATTTATTTATTTAATTAATCATGTTTATTAATTTAATCACTCATGGCTATTGATTTAACCAAATCATGTTTATTAATTCAATTACACTCAATTTATATATTTACCGAAGTACCTTATGTCATCTAAATTTTCCACTTTCATTTATCATATTTAATCATCTCAGTTGGGGGAGATTTCATTTGGGTCCCATTTTGCAATTCAAGTTTTATTAATTATTAATTCAAGTTTCTTTGATTGATTAAATTTCAGATGAATCGATAGTAGCCCTCAATAATTATGATTAAGCATTAAATTATTTTCCCTAACATCACAAACTTTTAAGTAATGACCCAGTTCATTGGGCCCAAGTTATGGCCCAATTCCATTGGGCACAAATTTTAGCCTGAAAATTTTGGTGCAATTAAATCAAGTTAATTACTATCATTTGTGCCTAACTTTAATTAGCAAAAAGATATTTTTGGAGGCTTAAAAATCAGCCAAGTATTTGTGAAGTACTTATCTTCAAGCACAGCAATCCCAACCACGTAAACACATGCACACCCATCTTCCTCTATTCTCTCTCAACCTCTTGGCCAGTCCCCCCTTGCTGCTATTTGCTACTGTTTTGGCCACCCAGCGCCACCCTAGTCCCCCACCAGCCACCCCCACACCTCACATCACATACATCTCTTTTATTTCAAGCATCAAAGTGAGTAAATCCTAACTTGATGTTGATATATCTTTGGTTTTATGATTGTTTTAGTTATGATTCATGCTCTTGAGATCAAAGTAGATCTTATCACACAAATTTTATTAATTTTGGGGATATTAATCATGGTGGGGTTGAGCTTGAAGCATGTTAGGGTTCGGGTTTTGTCATGATTAAGTTAGCTTAAGTTAGGTGATGGATTTGTATTATTTTGGATATGATTTTGTAATCTTTAGTCTTATTAATGATTACGATGATATTTTTGGTGATTTGGAATGATTTCAAGGGAGGATTTATGTGAAAAAAAGAGGACAAAGCAAAAACAGTGAGGGCCAAAAATGGCAGAAATAGGGGTGACTTTGAGATTAAACTGGTGATGATCGGCCCACTAAAAAACTTTAATTTTTGGTGGGTAGATAGCTCAGTATGTTAGCTTTCAAATTCCTTTTGAATCATCTTAATCTAAGTTCTGTGAATAAAATTATAGTCGTTTTATGAGGACGGCACGGGTTAGACCAAAACTGATATACTTATGTTCTAGCCCCATTTTGGGAATCCTATGGTGGGAATCATGCTTAATGTTCGAAATGAAAGTTTTTTGAGACTTTGTAATCTTTCCATATTGGGGTATTATGTCTCCATTTGAGCTCAAGGGTGAAAATTATGAATTTTTGAAGTGAACTAACCTGCTTTGGCACAAATTGGGCTGTTATTGCAATTTCTATGCAGCATATACCTGGAGGAAAATTCTAAAAATTTTACTGTAGATTGTCTATATTATTTTTCAATTTCTTATAAGATTTCATGAATTTTAGTTGAGTATTTTAAGTTTGGTGATTTTTGAAAATATTTTGATTAATTGTATAAAGAGCAATAATAATGATTGAGTGAGACTGATCGTGCACTCATTTTATGTATTTTGGACCAAGCAAGGTCATTTAAGGGGGGAATGAATATTTATGGACTTTCATGGAGCTTTTAGCTTGATTGATGAGAAAGAAGAAGACAAGTATACAATTTGGAAGCTCGTTTATGAGCTTTGAATTAATTATAGATTTTACAAAGAAAATACCAAGTTTAGTCAGCTTAATAGCTTCCATTGAGTTCAATGACTCATTTGGGGTGGAATTCTATATATAATGGATTTATGAATGAAATATGAGAAGTGGGGAGAGTTGTAAAACCATATTTACGAACCAAGTTGTTGCAGTTTATGCTATTTTGAACCAAGATATATCTTTCTTGGCCTCAAACCTTTATTACTTATTTAATTCGGAATGTATCGAATGTATTTATTAAGCCAATCTAGTGTACTCACTGTTATCTTAAACGAAGCTATACATTAGCTAGCTTTAAACCCGTATCAGCAATCTATCTCAGAAAAGGCCACAACTACTCTCTCATTTGTTACCATCAAGGTCTTTTCCATGGTAATCTAATTTATCTCCTTGTGGTCTATTTTACTTTCATTTACTTTATATCGAATTCAATTACTTTTATTAATTCAGTTTTGCAGTTATATTGAAATACCCAAGTTATGTATACCATTTAATTACTCAATTTCTATTACACATACTTACTCAATTATGTAAGTAAGGATCATTTACTGACTACACATACCCATAATGACATATATGAAATGGAATCGAGGCCTAATTATCATTCCCCATTATGTAAAGTGTTAGCATGTCAGAACATATTTATCAAGTTAGATGACATTTATGAAACAAATGACATTTATCAAGTCAGATGATATTCCTTTTTTAAAGACTCAAGGTATGTCTATTGCCTATATTTTCAGAAAGCAGAACATGTTTATCAAGTTACAACTCTTAATGAGTTTATCAATGAATTAGTTTATACAGTGATCTATCATTTTACTGGTGACCACGTTAGTTATCATCCATAGGGCATCAGCTTATCATTTATCCTGCGGCTTCAGGCCAACTCTTGATCAGATTGACAGATGTACACCTATGTATAGATCATATCATTACAAGGGGTTCACATCCAGATAATAATGAGCAATTCAGTTTTATATTACTTTCATTTTCATTGTTATTGCGAGCTAAATGAATTACAAAGGTAGGTACCCATCAACAGTGTTTCTACGCTCATTTTATAATACAGGAATGCATGTACTGAGTTTTAGCTTATATTTTCTAATTGTTTTCATGTTTTCCATTTTAGATGATGAAGTACCACATGTTTCTCCATTTAGCAAACCCTTTTGGAAGTCATCAGATGCTCACAGTGGATTCAGCATAGCACGAATGTTGGGATCGACCTCAGGGTCAAGTTGGGTCTATATTCAATATACTTATATAGTGTGGAGTACGAGTTAGCACATGATATGATTAAGTTGATTGTATTGAAGTTGAATTATTATGGACTTTGGTCTTGGAGTGTTTTAGTTTAATAGATATTGTAATTGTGAACATGAGTTGCAAGATTAAATAGTTTCAGTGAGCCTCGTCCTTATCAGGATGGCGGTAGCGCTTTCTATCAATAAGTCTTCTGCTGTAGTTTTTCGTAAATTATGTCATTAGCATTTCGGGGGCATTATTGATCTAGTGTCAGAGCTAAGGTTTTAAGGGCCACTATGAGCCATCAAGTGTTTATGAGTTAGCTATCAAGGTGTGTATGAGTTATGTTGGACTAGCTAAATGAGCTATTGACTATAAGTCCATATGTATGGGCATATATGGAAGAATCATTTCCATTTGGGTGACTCAATCATTTGGTAATATCCTAAGATTCAAGCATTCGCAAAGTGGAGTGTGGAACCATTTGGGTCATCTGTTAGTGAGTTATGCTCTCATTTATCTGGGAGTTGTATTGTATATTTTATTTCTCTCACTTGTTTAAATTTTTACAATTGTACACTCCGGATGTGTGAGCCATTGACTTATGAACTCCGGCGTGTGGCCGTGGAGCTATTGAAGTGTTTCCCTCCATTTCAGGTATCTATTGTAAGGCTTTAAGCCTGGGTTTAAGCCAGCTTTTGGGCGAAACTCTGTCCGTTTCGCTCCAGAATTTGAGAGTTTCATTAGGGTGTAGTAACATACATGATATTGAGTATATGGAAATCCTGTGATAGTAGTTCAGTAGCTTGCGGTGTGCTACTTGGCAATATATAGGTGGTACGAGTAAGATTAAGCTGTCATTCCTGACATTAGGATCTTATATCAGCAATGCTCCCATTACTTTCTGTCATTGACTTATTTTTGCCCTAATTACCTTAAATTGTATAGAGGCATTATTTCTTTACCACTCACACTCTCCTGATTTATAATGGATTGTTTATGAAAAATCTCATATGTGGTCTGTGGGGAGTCCTTTAAACACATCTGAGCAACTTTTCTTATAGGCGATTCAAACCCTGACAATCATAATCGTTTAATTCTCTGTTTCTATAGTGGAGCCTATAATGACCCCCGGTATGCATTACTGTGTGATTTGCAGTTCTTCCTAAGCATATTTGACCCATTCTACTTACAGTTCAGTCATCACTATGTTCATATTTTTGCTGTCACCTACCTTAACTCCTTACTTCTATTTGGTCACTATTCATTTATTGCTTATAAAGCCTTTGTTTGCTTCAGACCCAGTCATTGAGTGCCCTTTCAGCAATTAAATGGATCCATATTATTCATGTTTCTATAACATCGTAATGTCATGTTGGCATACTACTCTATGGTCGTGACTGTATGTCGTTACTCAAGTTATTTAGTAATCCTTTCTTTACTAGTACAACCGATCTTATTAATGATAAACAACGATTTTGCTATTTCCATCTGCTAGCAGTTTCATAGTTTATATGCCTACCTAAGACTTCCATTTACTGCAGAATGTGTTATTGATGGATGCCATCATGTTTAGTCATAAGGCTGACTCCTTCATCTTGACGTATTGGCCTTTCAAACACCAAATGAATAAAATTTCCCTTCTGGTGTTGTTGACCCTCATCTTCATCAATTTACTCAATATGGGTGCCGTATGACTGTTCAAATGCCTCTTTGGTAATCTGTTAGATTTCTTCACTTTCAGTACTTAATACTTCCTCTAAATTTCATAACATTGTTCATTTACTTTATTTTCGTGACCATCATGAATAAACTGCATGTCTTATATATGCAGGTCATTTATATGCCTTACCTCTTTCATTACGAATCTTTGTCCTTTCATTCATTCAGTTTACATGCTAGTCCTTTATCACCAATAAAGAAATATCTTTGCAAGAGTTTATAGTGTTGTTGCATCTCTTCACACTTTAGATCGTCCCCCTGTCTTTTAAATTTGATGAGACCAGTGAGTAGTTGAATGTGTTATCTTTTATAAATATGCCTCTGTTAGTATTGCTGGAACCATATTCATTAGGCATTCAATCGAGTTTGATTGGCATACCTTGTTATCATTATAGGGATGAATTGATTGTGTACTTATAGAAGATTACTTGTAAAAATCTTAAGGTTAGTTTAAGAAATGAGGAAAGATTAAACGTGTGTTTTCGTGGACCGAGGGAAGAAAAACCCTATTTCCACCCTGATTACACTGTGCAAACAAGTGAGTTATTGGGTTAGTAATGCATTGCATATTAGTGATATGCCATCCACACTCGGTATATACTTATCCATAATTACAGTTTGTAAATTTAGAGATTTTTCAACTGAGGACTTTTAGGACTGTTTTCCCCTAAGAAATATTGATTTTCAGATCAACCTAGTTCTAGGCGCTCAATCCATTTTCAGAGCCTTTATCATGTGACCCCCAACAGAGTTCAAAGAACTAAAGATTTAGTAACATGAATTGTTACAGAAGGGAGTTACTTAACCAAGTGTGTCACTGTGGGAAATCCTAGTTTTATATGTGTGAAGAAGGAAGGCAGGACCCTATGGTTGTGTACTGCATACAGAGAGTTGAATAAGATCACTATCAGAAACAAGTGCCCTATACCTTGAATAAATAATTTATGGGATTAAATGCCAGCAATAGAAGTCTTTTTCAGGAATGATTTAAGGTCCGGATATCACACCTAAACCATGCACCCACAATTTATCTTTTGCAAGCATGCCTTTTTATGGTTATGCTAGAAATTGTTTGCTTGTCTCATCTTCAAAACTTGATACTATCCAATATTATTTAATCTCCTTTGCGTTTCAATCCGATATTTCCTATTAGCGTGATCTTCCATGTCTTTGCAAACCCATTGTTAAAAGTACAGTACATTTTTGTTCGACCTTATATGGTTGTCAACATTCCAGTGCTCTTGACCTTTACCATCTTTATTTCATGATCATGAGTTGTAGTTTATTCCGTTGAGAGCCGATTCACACATCTACCTTGCATCTCATTTATTCATAATGATAAGCTCGTATAACTTGTTTCTGAACTCATAATGTAATTCAACTCTTATTGGTGTGGGTGCTTGAGATTGTCATAATCCCTTTATTCTCCTAATTTTGAACTTCAACTCCCATGCATACGTCTCACATTCCGATAAATAAACTTCCGCATTGTCTATTTAATCTTATTGTTGTAATCGAATTGGCTTCAGATGAGGAAAGACATGTTCCTATTGGTGCTTGCTCAATCTATTTATCTATCTATTGGCACTTTGCTTATCCAATCTATATGTCTATCTATTGCGCTTCACTTATCCAATCTATTTATCTATTTATTGCACATTGCTTATCCCATCTATCTATTGCACTTATCTTGTTGGTTATGGCTATAAAGTCACCTAATTGAAGCTCAGTTGCTTGTCATCTTGTTTCCAATTCATCAGTTAAACCCGAGTATAACCGTGCTATCTTTCTCCTTGGCTGATTATTTATTGGCCTCTTTATGATCCGTAGTTATAAACCACAATGTTAATCCCTCCTTTATAAATCTTTTCTGGTTTCATTATTTATTTCTTTTGTTCCTAGTAACTCACTTAACTACCAATCCCATCATTTTTATCTCTGACCATATTTATTCTAGTGTCTAATTCGGACTCAAAGTAGATCTTAGACTACGCTAATGAGGGAAGATCATATGATGCATGAAGAACATCAGATGAGGACATTTTGATAAGGGTATAATCTCAAGCAATGTTTAGCGGTATTAGAGTAAGCTAGAAGAAGCATCGAGAATAATAAAATAGTTCAAGTACATGCTAAGGTGACATAAGGACTATACAAGAGTCATATGATCATATTGACCAAAGAAGGAGATAATCAAAGTTCAGATGAGATATAAAATATTCCAAAGGACTCATCTAGTCAAGGTTGTCGAGACTGGACATCGGAGATAATTGAGTCCTCGTTACATTGAGCTTTATGAGTCAGTATCAGAATATTTATTAGGAAATGCAATCGTTTTCATATTTATTAGTGGTCAAGCCAGAGAACCAGTAGAGTAGAGTACCTCCTTTGCAGTAACAAGTTTTTCTTTTGAAAAGAATATCAGTTTTTGAACCAAAGTAATCGAGCCAGTGAAGTCACTGAGGATTTAGATACTCGATCGCAGGATTAAGCAGGTATGCACTTTGGGCTAATCATACCTTTTTGTAGGGAAGCAGTGAAAACCAACTATCCTTACTTGATGTGGCATTGCATACATGATCAAAATCATAAGTTTTGAGGACGAAATTCTTTAAGGAGGAAGGCTGTAATAACCCGATCCTAACCCATATTAATTTGTTTAAATCATACTTATTTATTTAATTAATCATGTTTATTGATTTAATCACTCATGGTTATTGGTTTAACCAAATCATATTTATAAATTCAATTACATTCAATTTATATATTTACTGAATTATCTTATGTCATCTAAATTTTCCGCTTTCATTTATGATATTTAATCATCCCGATTTGAGGATATTTCATTTGGGTCCCACTTTGAAATTCAAGTTTCATTGATTGTTAATTTAAGTTTCGTTGATTGATTAAATTTCAGGTGAATCGATAGTAGGCCTCAATAATTATGATTGAGTATTAAATTATTTTTCATAACGTCACAAAATTTTAAGTTTTAGCTACGCAAAAACTTGGACCCAAATTCATTTATTTTGGTCCAATTCGTTGGGCCCAAATTATGGCACAATTCAATTGGGCCCAAATATTGGCCCGAAAATTTTGGTGCAATTAAATTAAGTTAATCACTATTAGTTGTGCCTAACTTTGATTAGCAAAAAGATATTTTTGGAGGCTCAAAAAATCAGTCAAGTATTTGCTAAGTACTTATTTTCAAGCAAAGCAATCTCAACCAAGTAAACACACACACACCCATCTTCCTCTTTTCTCTCTCAAGCTCATGGCCAGCCCCTCCCCCCTTGCTGTTGTTCCAGCCACTAGACGGCCACCCAGCGCCACCCTAGTCCCCCACTAGCCATCCCCCACACCTCACACCACGTACATCTCTTGCTTTTCAAGCATCAAAGTGAGTAAGCTCTAACTTGATGTTGATGTATTTTTGGTTTTATGATTATTTTAGTTATGATTCATGCTTTTGAGATCAATGTAGATGTTATCATGCAAATTTTATTGATTTTGGAGATATTGATCATGGTGGGGTTGAGGTTGAAGCATGTTAAGGTTTGGGTTTTGTTATGATCAAGTTAGTTTAAGTCAAGTGATGGATTTGTATTGTTTTATATATAAGTTTGTAATCTTTAGTCTTTTTAATGATTATGATGATGTTTTTGGTGATTTTTAATGGTTTCAAGTGAGGATTTATGTGAAAAAAAGAGGAAAAAGCAAAAACAGTGAGCGCTGAAAAAGGCAGAAAATAGGGGTGACTTTGAGATTAAACTGGTAATGATCACCCACTAAAAAATTACGATTTTTAGTGAGTAGATAGCTCTGTATGTTAGCTTTCAAATTCCTTTTGAATCACCTTAATTTAAGTTCTATGGACAAAGTTATGGTCGTTTTACAAGGACTGGACATGTTAGACCAAAACTGGCATACTTATGTTCTAGCCCCATTTTTGGAATCTTATGGTGGGAATCATGCTTGATGTTCTGAATGAAAGTTTTCTGAGACTTTTTAATCTTTCCATAGTGAGGTATTAGGTCTCCATTTACGGTCAAGGGTGAAAGTTATGAATTTTTGAAGTGAACTAACCTGCTTTGGTGTAAATTGGACTGTTATTACAATGTCTATATAGGTATACTTGGAGGAAAATTTTACAAATTTTACTGTAGATTGTACATATTATTTTTGAATTTTCTATAAGATTTCATGATTTTTTGTTAAGTAATTTGAGTTTGGTAATTTTTGGAAGCATTTTGAGTAAATGTGTAAAGAGCAATAATAATAATTGAGTGGGATTGATCATGCACACATTTTTGTATTTTTTTCCAAACAAGGTGCTTTAAGGGCGAAATGAATATTCATGGACTTTCATAGAGCTTTTAGCTTGATTAAGAGAAAGAAGAAGACAAGTATATAATTTGAGAGCTTGTTTATAAGTTTGAAATCAATTATGGATTTTGCAAGAAAAATACCAAGTTTAGTGAGCTTAATAGCTTCTATTGAGTTCAATGACTCATTTGGGATGGAATTCTATATATAATGGATTCATGAATGAAATATAAGAAGAAGGAAGAGTTGTAACTCAGAAACCATATTTGTCGGACTAAGTTATTACAGTTTATGCTATTTTGAACCAAGATATATCTCTCTTGGCCTCAAACCGTTATTACTTACTCAATTCAGAATGTACCAAATGTATTTATCAAGCTAATCTAGTGTACTCATTGTTATCTTGAACTAAGCTATACATCAGTGAGTTTTAAACCCGTATCAGCAACTTATCTCAAAAAAGGCCACAACCACTCTCTCATTTGTCACCATTAAGGCCTTTTCTGTGGTAATCTCATATATCTCATTGTGGTTTATTTTACTTTCATTTACTTATATCGGATTTAATGACTTTTATTAATTCAGTTTTGAAGTTATATTGAAATACCCAAGTTATGTATATCATTTAATTACTCAATTTCTATTACACATACTTACTCAATTATGTGAGTAAGGATCATTTACTTACTACACATACCTACAATGACATTTATGAACAAAATTGAGGCCTAGTTATCGTTCCCCATTATACATAAGTGTTATCAACTCTGAACATATTTATCAAGTCAGATAACATTTATGAAACAGATGACATTTATCAAGTCAGATGACATTTTTCTTTCAAAGACTCAATGTAACACCCTAGCCCCTAGAGCCGGGAACGCTACGTTTTCTCAACTTTCTATTTAAATTTCGGGGCAAAACAGACAGAGTTTTCTTTAAAAACTGACCGTTTTCAGGCTAAAAGCCTTACAATAAACCCTGCAGATCAACGAAAGTGTAAAACATTTTAAAAGAAGCTCAACGGCTACACGCCGGAGTTCATAACTCAACAAGCAACTCGCTCGGAGTACATCAAACAAAATAGTTCATTAATACAGGAAAAGTGAAATATACAACTCAATGGTTTTGGTTTTAAGGGGTCGGGGAGTACTCACTGAGCGTGTGCTTGCTCATCCCATTACTCTTTCCCCCTTTTTCCCCAGGTCTGCATTACGACAAGAAGGAGCCAAGTCACTTATGTCAAGATGGAATCCATTCTTACTTGCAAGTTGTCATGTGTGCCCATTTAAAGGGATTTTACGTGTTTAATGAAGTCATGTAAAATATTCCTAGAATTGTAAACGTTTGTAAATAAGTGTTCTAGTTCATGTAGTGTATTCGGTTTAAGAGTCGCTCTGTACGGCCATGCGTGCCAACCATCTTATTAGTCAGTTATCTTCTTAGTTGAAATCAGTTATGGTTTGGGATGTAAATCCTAATACTCTTGATGGTATCAGAGCCAGCCTCGGGTCGATGTGCCCGCGAGGATGCTGGGCCTCTAAGAGGGGGGTGCGACTGGGGAGCCAGTCCCACATCAGTAGGTGAGGTGAACAAAGGTCTCTTTATAAGGGGCTAGATCCCTCACCCTTGTGACGCGTTTTGAAACCGTGAGGGGCGAGGGCCCAAAGCGGAGAATATCACAAGCGAGAAACATCTACTCAAGGTACGTCCATTGTCTGTATCTTCAGAAAGTAGAATATGTTTATCAAGTTACAACTTTTAATGAGTTTATAATGAATCCGTTTATATAGTGATTTACCATTTAACTTGTGATCGCGTCAGTTATCATCTATAGGGCGTCAGCCCATCATTTACCTGTGCGACTTCAGGCTAACTCTTGATCGGATTAGCAGGTGCACACCTATGTATAGATTATATCATTGCAAGGGTTTCACATCCAGATAATAATGAGCAATTTAGTTTCATATTACTTCCATTTTCATTGTTATTGCGAACTAAATGAATTGCAAAGGCGGGTACCCATCAACAGTGTTTCTACGCTCATTTTATAATACAGGAATGCACGTACTGAGTTTTACCTTATATTTTCAAATTGTTTTCATGTTTTACATTTTAGGTGATGAAGTATTACATGTTTCTCCATTTAGCAAGCCTTTTGAAAGTCATCAGATGCTCACAGTGGATTCAGCATAGCATAAATGTTGGGATCAACCTCAGGGTCAAGTTGGGTCTATATTTAATATACTTACATAATGTGGAGTGCGAGTTAGCACATGGTATGATTAAGTCGATTGTATTGAAGTTGAACTATTATGGACTTTGGTCTTAGAGTGTTTTAGTTTAATAGATATTGTGATTGTGAACATAAGTTACAAGACTAAATGGTTTCAGTGAGCCTCGTCCTTATCAGGATGGCGGTAGCGCCTTCTATCATTAAGTCTTCTACTGTAGTTTTTTGTAAATCATATTATTAGCATTTTTGGGGCGTTACAACAGGAGACAATCAAAGAAGGGTTTGAACTAGGTGATTAGATAACATTTGTAATTTTTAGGGCTAGCAGAGGACATAACTCAAGATAGCATTTGCAGCCAGCTAGGATTCAGGTACTAGATCATAGATAGCCAACTTTTTAGCTTTCTATAGGCTATTATATGTGTGGAAATGTTGATGTGTTTGGTACTGGATATTTTTGTATTTCAGGTGTTCCCTTTTTTGTGTGCTAGTAATACCCTTTTCCTGTAAGAGTCAATATTAACCAACTTTGAATTGATAAGGTATTGTACTTACCTCTACTATGTTTTCTTATGTTTTCATATACAATCATTGCCCCCTGCTTTTAGTATGTCATTGTTTCATTCCCTTCAGTCAATCATTAGTTTTCAACTTTTAAGTATTTCCTCAAAATCTTTTTTATGCAGGTCTCCTGTAATAAATTTCTTTATGGGTAAAGATGTCTGTAGAGGTAAACCTATCTATATCTGGATCTTTCCATACTCTACAAAAGCATAACCTACACTGGGAGTAGTTGTTTTTGTCAACCAAACATGGTAATGTAATAACAATGGTATTACAATCCATTCCTACTACATTACATTATTAATTGTATTGCATCCAACCAAATGCCACATTAGTGATATAAAATTCAAACAAATTTTCTCCACACAGCCATTGAATTTTGCAAAGTTTTGACTTTAACGGTTTTTCTAGCTCTAATGGTTTTAGGCCTGATGTCTTCTATCAATTTCTAACTCGGATCTGATTATGACATCTTCCAACTTTAATGCGACTCTAACTTTATATTCATATTAATCTTCACTTATCAATTTCCTTTTTGCCTTATCCATATAGATATATGCATGCATTCACTTTAAAGATTGATTCCTTCCTTACCATGACTGCCATTTCACTAACCTTTGTTCTTGGACATGTCATAATTTCTTCACATTATCATATGTAATCATAAAGTGTTTACATTAGAGATAAATCAGTTGGCCATTATAATAGACATAACATGAATCTCGTCTAAACATGTAATATGGAATCCTTATTAGAGTCTCTAAATGTTATCTCTTGTTTTGCTTTGTTACACACTTGAATATATCTTGTTGCACGTATAATCTTTTATTCAATCAATCAAGTTGTGGACATTCATCTCTTTGGAAACACTAAACTTGACAGCTTTCGTGTCTTGGTTACCTACTTCTTTTTTTTTTTTTTAACTTATTTCCAACCCAAGAATCAAGTGATTAGATCGCAATAGCTCTTCCAATCACCAGCATATAAATCACATTAATAAATTCAATAACTCAAATATCAAAGGATCGCTATAAATAAACTCGTGAATCAATTAAGACCATGTAAGGGAATCATCTCATACATAGTTTTACTTGGCTTCCTTACCCTAGTAAATACAATCGAGAATAGCTTTGTATGAGATTAGCAGGTAAATAGTTCAATCATCATGTAATCAACAAAGCAATCATCGAAACACCTCTTAGCCATAGAAGGAAGGTTAGTGTTAGGTGCTTTGACAAATGGTGACGTCAAATTACTCAAAGTACAACTCTAAGTTCTAACTGTAAGGTGCTTTGACTAAACTTTGAGCTTAATCAAATCATATAATACTATTAATCAACTCAAGTATAGTAGAATGGTGGTATAACGCACATAATCACATGTCGTCACTCATAATGCATATGAACACTGTCATTCTCAATTGGTTTTACATTATTAAAATTAATATCTTCTTAGATCCAGTAGACTTATAGGGGCAAAGAGGAAGGAAACATCTAAAAAACTTAAAACAAAGTGAAAATGCATTATTTTTATCCATTACAGTTTGCAATTATCATATTGTTTATTAAAAGCCAACAAGATAACACAAATAAATAGGTAAAAAAAGTCTCGAATGAGACAACATTTAAAGAAATATCTCTCTAATCCAATGAGGTAACCCTAACCCAGCCAAGTTTTGAAGCACATGAACTAGGATCTTAAAACCTTGTCCAAGACCCCCCACTTTTAAGATGGGTTTTGATTGGACTATCAAATTGAGTAAATTTTTACAAAGTCTACCTAGAACTTTAACTTAATTTAAAATAGAAGACAGGATGTCTAAAACTAATTATAGAAACTTATAAATACTTCATTTGGTTATTGTTGTACTATCTTTGGTGTTTACCTCAATTGTACAGCAAGGGGAAAAAGAAAGAGAATTGGTTGCGTTTAACTAGATAGAGAAACCCCTCTCGTGGGTGGGTCGGAAAGTGCTCATAAAGGTTGTTGCCTAAGCAATTCCGATGAATCAATTGTGTTATGAGTTCTAGGCTATAAGTGTCATTATTAGTTTGGTCATTTTCTGAGCAATACTAAGATTCATCTGATTGGATGGAGAGAAATTGTGTGCATCAAAGGCCAATGTTCGTCTATGGTTCAGAGATACATCATCCTTCTATCTGACGTTACTAGCTCGTAAAAGTAAAGGCTATGGAGCAGATGTTATTTAGTTGTGTTCAAAATTTTGAAGGCCAAGTGCTTTCTTGATTGCGGCTTATTGGTGGGCTAACTTAAGTCATCGCCTAAGCTTTACATGCCAGAATCTTTTTGAAGCAAAGTGGAGCATGGAGGAGCACAACGTGGGGGTGATGGACTTTCTCTAAAAATTTACATGATGAAATGGGTTCCTTGACTGACTTCCTCCAACGTAGTTACCCCTTTTAACCCACCATTTGTTCTTCTTAGGGTGGGGATTACTGTGATGATGATAATTTTACATAGAGGAAGGACATGTTGTGAAAGTTATTCCTTCCATCTGATGCAGACATTAAACCATTCCTATGGTTTGAACAAACCAGTAGACAAAGTGATATGCCATTGTTCCTTGTCTAGGGAATAAACAATGAGATCGATGCACCATTTTGTTCAAAAATGTTGAATAGCTGAGGATCCAAGCGCTACTATTGATCTACGAAAAGTATGCTAGAAAGTGATTTGGGGATTAAATATCCTACCTCGAATGAGAATGTTTGGCTGGAGGGTTTGTGCTGATGCCTTACGTGCGGGGGCACTAGCTGGTGAGCTGCATCTAGAATTGATCCATTAGGTATTGAGTGTGTGGAGGGCCAGAGAAAACTAATATGCATGTGCCATTTGCTTGTGCTTTAGCACCAGCTATTTGGAAATATTTCCCATTCCCTGATTTTGTGGGGAGCAACGGTTTGACTACTGTTTGGGATATGTTGTTTGGAGCAAAGAGGTTGTTTGATGATGATTAAGCTCCCTTTGTGGGTATAACTTGCTAGGTGAGAAGCGCGAGGAACTAGGCTCTATTTGGTTCAAAATCATGATGTTTCCAGGGTAATTTCCATGAACTAAGAATTCAAGCACAAGAGTTGTTTGACCTCCCAATGGAGGAATGGAGGACAAAATGTCAACTGCCACCACAAAACATGAAAGAACAACATTAACATGTCAAAGCTCGGGGAGGACAACAATGGGTGGGGTATAGTAGTGAGGAATAGTGAGGGGGACGTGATGAGGGTAGGATTAGCCAGAATTTTGGTTTCCTCGGTAGGAAACACAAATAAGCTAGGGAATATTGCTTTATTATGAAGATGGCTCTTGAGAATGTAATTAAGAGTATGATTATTCAAGGACATTGTAAATTCATCTCGAAATTGAAGAAGAATGTAGGTCCGACAAGTGCCTTCTAGTAGATGATATTTCATTTCTCAGAAGTGAATTTGAAGATTGTGCTTTTTCATTTATCAATGAAGAATGTAATAATGCAACTCATAGTTTAGCACACTTTCAAATCCCTCAATCCAGGGCCTCGGGTTTCATTGGGAAGATATTCAAAATTGCATCTTCAAGCAGACCTTAAGAGACCTGTAATTTGATGAGCTTTTCGAGTAACAGTATTTGACTAGGTGCTGGTTAAAATAAAAGGAAAGACAAAAAGATTTCAAAGTTGTTTTAGGCGGTAACAACAGAATCACAATCAAATAGCTTTCTTTTCCTTTTTTTCTTGAGGAACTGAGATACGATTTAAATAAATTCCTAACATACTCTGTTTTTTATAAAATAAAAAAAAGAAAAAGCTATCATCAAATCATGCAATGCTAAAGGATTTTTTTTTAAAAAAACAATTCCATGGCATACCCTAATTCTTGTAAACTATTTTAAATATCTTCTATTTAATAGTATACTTATATTATGTAGAAATTACTTTAGAGGTTCATTTTTATCTGAAAAGACATAATTACCCTTTCATATATAAAAAAATAAAAAACCTTAAAAAATTGAAAATAAGATAAATTTTAAAAAAATCTTATTCGAGTGGAAGGATAATTTTAAAATATTTATATTTTTCGTACAAAAAGCCATAAGTTTTAAAATATAAAACTTGATCATATTTTTAAATTTTATTAAGGCTTTTACTTTATTTTCTTACATAAAAGGGCACTTATCTCTCTCCAGGTGCAAAAAAGACCTATAACATAACTTTCACATTATTTAGAATACCTGAATGTGATTTTGTAAGGTTTTCAGTCACAAATTCACAAAGAAAATCAGAAGGGACTTCAGAGGTAGAGATTTTGTCAATGGAGTCAGCTCTAAACAGTACCTCGAAGGACTACATTCAGCAGTTAAATGACATGTTAGCACCCTCTAAATCCTAAGGTTAACATTTTATCCTCACTTTTTCCTAATGGTTGTATGAGTACTTTTTAACTTTGGCCTTTCAGACAGATACATGCCTCTTTGATTGTCTTCCTCTCCTCCAAATTCCATTTCTTCTCATCCGTAGACATGGCTATGGATGTTTTCACTTTTTTTTGTTTGAGATAACCACAATAATTTTGGATTCTATTTCTTTGCTTTCCCCTCTCCTGTGTAATAACAACTCATTTCCACATGATTCATTCGCTGCGTCCTCTCGAAGTTTCTCTCTCTACCTTCATATCTCTACTTCCACCATTTTTTGTCGTCCCTTTAAACGGAATCAGCTTAATCTAATAACCCAACCAAAAAATATCTTGACTCAGTATAAAATATAGAAGAATATCAATTCAAAAATCAAATTTACAAATTGCACCCCCCCCAAAAAAAAAACACTTTTGGGCCAATAATCCAAATTTTTAACTGGAGAGAGGGGGAAAGCAACACCGGATTAACACCAAGGTTGAGCGAACCGACCTGGTGATTGACGCGGTCGACCGATTGGGTCGATGGTTCAACCAATCAGACCGTTTGGATCGGAGTTGGACCGGTTGATCCAGTTTACCGCCAAATCGGGTTAGACCGGCAGTCTAGCACAATCCGATGAACTTGGAAAATTTTTTTATATATATTTGTTATTTTTTTTCAAATTACTAATAAAATGTAATGGAAAAAAGTTACAAGTACAAAATAATGAGGAAGAAGAAAAATAAGAAATTTATTTATGGTTCCATATTTGTAACGCTCCCAAATTAAACATGTTTCACTGCTTGTATTTTCCTTAATAAATCCCTTAATTATCATTTAGACAACCCAATGATAGGGACATTACCGCCATCCAAAAGGACCAGACTTGAAACATGAGTGCTATAAATAACACAGTTACGCATAACTTCAATCATACACATACACACCTGATCAATCCATAAATAATCAACTGTTAATCAACATGAGGTTTTTACACCATAGTATAAACAATTCACCATGTAATCTGTATCTCCATCCGTTGAACATTTCAATATACTGCTCTAAAAATATGCATACACTGTATCAATATTGGTCCATCCAGATTCCCTTACTCAACTTATTCTCTTGCGCTGGTTTGCTAGCATGAAGATGATTCTCTGAGCATTTGCCTAAAACAAAACATGAAAATATTTCGAACTGTGAGCCGAAGCTCAATACATGCATTCCTGTAATGTTAAATAATCATTGAAACACTGATTGGGCTCGCTTTGCAATTCATTTAGTTAAAACAGTGAATAAGATTATGTAAAGTTGCATTGCTAGTTATTATCTGATAGTGGACCCCTTGATACTGTTACGATATATGGATAGGTGTACACCTGTCAAGTTGACCGGGAGACCTGGCCTGAAGTTGCGCAGGTAACTGAAGGGCAAATGCCCTATAGATGATAACTGACGGGGTCACTAATTATCTGATAAATCACTGTGTAACTGATTCATTGATGTACTTACCAAAACATGATAACGTTGATAAATACGCTGTGATTTCTAAAGATACAGGCAATGCATGTACCTTGAGTCTTTAAAAATGTCATCTGACTTGATACAAGTCAGCTGTTTCATAAATGTCATCTGACTTGATAAATATATTCTGACTTGATAACACTTATGCAAAATGGGAAACGATAACTAGGCCTCAACTCTGTTTCATAAATGTCATTGTAAGTATGTGTAGTTAGTAAATGATCCTTACTCGTATAATTGAGTAAGTAAAAGTATGTGTAACAGAAATTGAGTAATGAAATGGGATACATAACTTGTGCATTTCAATATAATAAACTGATTTTAATGCAATATAAGATAAGTTAAACCAAAATGAACTGATTTAAATCAGTTAGGGTTAAGACAAGTTAAATTGAAGCCAAATAACTCAAATGAAAATGATTGAGGTGATAATGAAAAGATTTTTAATTGATATAAATAAAATATGGGTTTCTGATATTTCTAAAATGGATAATGAAAAGTGTGATGCTTCTGAAATGGATAATAGAATGGTTAATACTTTTGAAATGGGTGACAAATGCTTTATGCTATAAGGGGTGCTGTGAAGTTCATAAAAGCTCATATAACACCCTAACTTGGTCCAATGGACACTGATTTTGAGTTATTACGCTGCTTACTTCCCAAGTTTCATTTTCATACTTGTTTAACTCAGTTATCAACCCAAGTAAGCTTCTGTACATAATCAAACTTGTTGAACTTCTGAAAATACCCATAATTATGTAGAAACTTCTGATAATATTTTCAAATATCTCAATTTCTGCATTCACTCATGTTACCGTTGATGGTCTGCATTGAAAAATCCATATCTTTCATTACCGACCTCCAATTGAGATATAAAACCCCAATATGAAAATATCATAATGTCCACTAAGACTTTCATTTAGGACACAAATCATGATTCATACAGTAAGGTCCCTAAAATTAGGGTAGAACACAAATGTACACAATTTCAGTTCAATCTGCGCATTCGTAGCAAAATGACTATAACTTTTTCCACAGAACTCGAATTAAGGTGATTCAAAAGGCATTTGAACGATAACTCATTGACCTATCCACATACCAAAAATCATAAATTTTCAGTGACCCAATCAATACCAGTTTTTCCATAAATTCACTATTCCAGTTCAGTTCCCAGTTTCAATGTATTCTGCACAGTCTTGAGTAAATTGGTCATAACTTTGTCCACACATCTCCAAATTGAGTAATTCCAAATCCTATTGAAAGGTAACTCATCAAGGTATCACTACACCAAAAATTATGAATTGTGGATGTGCCAAATAGTACCAATTTAATCCCGAAGTGGCCCCTGTTTCAAGTTTGTTGACAGCTTAATAACCACATATTTGTAATCTTTTCTTCACATAACCACCCACTAAAATCACTCTTTAACTTATATAAATTAGCATAGACATCTTGATATTCATTACCAATGCCAAATATCATAAAATCTCATTTAAAACAATCAAAATTGAACACTTGAACATGAAGCTTGCATGATTAAGATAAAACCCTAACCCTAGCTTCAACTCCAACATGATCCATCACCAAGATGATTCTTAATACCATAAAAACAGCATAATCCATCACTGAAACAACCAAAATAAGAAACAAAAACCAACAAGATCAAGAATCAAAACAAAAATCAGCATAGGGGTGAAAAGAACACTCACTTTGTGATTGAAAAAGAGGTAAGAAAGATCCTTGATGTTTGTCGGGGTGAGAGGGGTGGTTGAGGGTGGTAAGTGGTGGATGTTTGGTGGTTGAAAGGTGGCTAAGACGGGTGTTTTTGCTGCTAGAATTGGTGCTGGCAGCCATGTAGAGAGAAGGAGGAGAGGGAAGAGAGAGAAAGTGTCTTGAATGCTTGGTGTAAAATGAAAATAAAATGAAAATTTTACAATTTATACTTGGTTTTACTTGGCTAAAAATGAAAGTAGAAAAGTCAAGGATTTTAAGCTTAATTAAGGCTTAATTAAGAGAGTTTAGCTAAACAAATAAGGGTCAAGTCTTGTTGGGTCAAAGTCGGCCTTAAACGGACTCAGTTTAGAAAAAGAACTGAAACCGAGTGCATTTGCAAATTTTTTTTTTTTCAAAGCTCGAGATTAAATGTAATGTTATGAAAAATAATTTAATCTTTTAAATCATAAATATCGAGGCCTACTATCAATTTTTTCCCGAAATGGTCCGGTAAGTGAAACTCGAATTGCAAAGTGGGGTCCCAACTGGGATGGTTCAATGAGATAAATAAATATGAAAAATAAATAACATGGTTTAATTAAATATATAAATATGATTTAGGTTCGGGCTATTACAGCCTGCCTCCCCTTAACGAGTTTCGTCTTCGAAACTTATGAACGTTGCCAATAGATACAAGGTTATCCCAAATAAATATGGGGACGTGACTTTCACTTGATCCTCAGTGTTTCAGGTAGTTTCTGGGGGGAAGGTTTGCCCAAAGTAATTTAATTTAAGGTATCTGCTGGATACTGAACTGCTTAATCCTATGATCCAATATCTGAATTGGATGCTCTTGAAATACAAGACTCTCAATGACCGCAATGGATTTGATTATGACAGCATGGTCAGGATCTGAAATGTACTACCTGAATTGTAAGGTAAGAAACACGGAGCATGTTATGCATATGTTTGAGTTATATAGGCAGATCTGGTAGACAAGTTATGGAATTCAACCTTTCCATGAACAGACATGGTTCAAAAGATCTTGACCACAATTTAGGTCGCATTGCAACCTCCGTATACCCTTAGTTGATGAGACTTTCTGAAAAACTTTATCATATACCGAAAATTCGAGGAATCTCTTTCGTTTATCAACAGAACTTTTCTGTTGGTTCCAATGGTATGCTCTCAAGAGTCGTCTGAGATATGTCGCCTTATTAAATGTTGAAGAAGATCTTCACGACCCATAAAATGATTTGTTGTCAATGTCTGCTGCCATTTTGTCCTGATGTTTAATGAAAGATTCTCTGCTAGTGTTATCACAACGTTGACTACTGGGAGTTCCATACTTTCTTCAAATGCAAATGTTGGTCGTGAAACACTACAGGCGCCAACTTAGAAGAGCTGATCCATTGATAGTTTAGATGCTTGCCCATCCGTTTCAGGATGATAAAAACTGCTAAAGTTCAATCTAGTTCCAGAGGCTCCTTGAAGTGCATGCCAAAACAGGCTTTAAATCTCTGACCTCTATTAGACACTATATCTGAGAGAATCCCATGACAAAGTCCACTGAAATCCCAGTTCCAAGTGGGAATTTCTAAAGGTCTCAATTCATCTACGGGCCGCTGGTGTTCTGCCTTGCCCGTTTTGGCAAATCAGACCTTTATCCATATATTCTGCAATTTCTATTCTCGTCTTGTTTCACAAAAATATTGCCTCAAATCTGTGTACATATGGGTGCCCCCTCGGTGCACCAAATAGCGAATATTATGAGTCTCCTCTAAGATCTGCTTTCTTAAGATTTTGCTTTATTTTTTGGAGCGTAGGATCACTATCTTGATTCACTCTAGGCTCCTCCATTAGGGAGGGCTGTAAGGTAAGTACCAGCAGTTGAACATTTGCCTTCTAGTGTGACATTAATCGAATGTGCAAGTCCTTGAGCTATCTCAAGAAATTCAGTTGAGTAATCACGACAGTGTTCACAGTATGTTATGCCTTCCTATTCAGGGTGTCCGCCACAATATTTCCAGTTCTTGATTGACAGTGGATTTGCCACAACTGATGTTTCATGTAAACTATGCTTCTTGTGAGAGAAGACATACGTCAAACTCTGATGGCCAGTATAGATTTCACAAGGTACCCCTTACAAATAATGTGTTTTCAAATTCTCAGTGCACCTGAATTATGGGTAAGGTACCACCCATAAGACTTGAATTGTTGGGAGGAATAAGGTACCACTATATGATAATTCCCTTCTAAACTCGATAATTCCCTACTAAACTCATACGGTTTCTAATCTCAATGCATTGGTGGGTCTTGAGCACTTTGTAACTGCCTTGACCTTTTTACAATTCAATCTTAATCTCTTCCTTTGAAACCATTTATTCCATAACAATACTCATGCTTTTTGTATTGGCTATGTAATTGATGTTCCCTCAACGTCTATAACATTGTCTCAAATAAACAGTATGCTTATCTCTATCCTTAGAGCATTTCAAGATAATTTGTTTTTATAACACCACCATAATTTGTCTAGATATGGTCTGAAACTCTATTCATAAGATCCATAAAGGCCGCAGGGCCATTGATTAGGGCAAAAGGCATCACAGTGAATTCATCAGGGCCCTTTTAAGGACAAAACCGTGAGGGGTTCACCCCCTTAACTGGGGCGCCACCCCGTAAGGGGTTCACCTCCTTAACTGGAGTGCCACCCTAAAGCGGACAATACCTCGGTGTCGGGAAAGCCTGGGCCGTTACAGTTGGTATCAGAGCAGGTTCCCAGGTTGGTGTGCCAGCGAGGGCGCTGGGCCTCCTAACGGGGGGTGGAGTTGGGGAGTCCCACATCGACAGTTGAGGAGAACGAACCACGCCTTATAAGTGTGGGGAAACCTCAACATCGAGAGCCCTTTTGAGGACAAAACCGTGAGGGGTTCACCCCCTTAACTGGGGCGCCACCCCGTAAGGGATTCACCTCTTTAACTGGAGCGCCACCCCAAAGCGGACAATATCTCGGTGTCGGGAAAGCCTGGGCCGTTACAGTTGGTATCAGAGCAGGTTCCCGGGTCGGTGTGCCAACGAGGGCGCTGGGCCTCCTAACGAGGGGTAGAGCTGGGGAGTCCCACATCGGCAGTTGAGGAGAACGAACCACGCCTTATAAGTGTGGGGAAACTTCAACACATCGAGAGCCCTTTTGAGGACAAAACCGTGAGGGGTTCACCCCCTTAACTGGGGCGCCATCCCGTAAGGGGTTCACCTCCTTAACTGGAGCGCCACCCCAAAGCGGGCAATACCTCGGTGTCGGGAAAGCCTGGGCCGTTACAACATTGATAGAGTATAAGGTGGTTGTAAGACCCTCATTGTATAAATATGGGTTCTGTGAGATGGTGATAGTTGAATTTAATCAAATTCTCAAACTTGGTAACCTTATAAAAAAGCATGGAAGGCGAGCCAAAGACAATGCAAAGTCATGGCCCTGTAATTAAAGTTAGGCTTTGTAAAAGAGCTCAAAGCCCTTGTGCATTTTTACTCCCTAGAAAACCGTTCATACTCTGGGAAAAATCAACCCCTTGCTCAAAAAAAAAAAATCAACCCCTTAAAATGACATTGTTTTAAGGGAAAAAAAATAATTTAGACATAATAATTTGGTAACACAACTAATTAGAGGGTCATAATTTTTTTTTAAAAAAAAACAATACAAGAGTTCAATAATTTGGACATAATAATTTGATAACACATGCTTGAATATAGAAATTACAAGAGTTTGATGATAAATAAAAAATATACATTGGTTAACATTAAACGAAATAAAAATTACAATAAATGAACAACTACAAAATAATGTGGGAGAGGAGATCATTAACTTATATATTTGACGAAAAAAAACTTTTTGATTTTAACAACATAAATTACTAAAATCTAATGGAAAAAAGTTACAAGTACAAAATAATAAGGAAGAAGAGAAATAAGAAATTTATTTATGATCCCACATTGATAGAGTAGAAGGTGGTTACAAGACCGTCATTGCATAAATATGGGTTCTGTTAGATGGTGAGAATTGAGAAGTCCCACATCGCCATTTTGAGCAAATTTTCAAACTTGGTAGCCTTATAGAAAAGCAAAGAAGGTAAGCCAAGGATGCTCTGAAAGGGTTGAGCTGTGCCCTCTGAGAAATCTTCACGGCCCAAAAAAAGAAACTTGGTTTTCATAAGAAGTTGGGAAAAGCCGGTCCAATTGTGGGTGGGCTGGTCTAACCGAGTCAGCCAGTCCAATCGAATTTTACTGGTTTTTCCTGATTCGATGGCCCAAACGGGTTAAAATAATTTCCGGATCATTGTTCCAACTGGTTCCCGGTCCAGTCCGGTTTTCTTAACCTTGATTAACACAATGACAATCAAGATATTTATTAGGTTATCCCAAAAACAAAACAAAAAAAACACACTAAGGCTCTATTTGGACCTTAAAAAATTTGGTGCAAAGAAAAGAATTTAGAATAATAACTTTTTTTCCTTGTGTTTGGTTTAGGAAAAATTACAAAGAAAAAAATAGAGAAGAATTAGATGGAAAAGTTGTGAGGAAAGTTCAAGAAAAATTTCCAAAAGAATTCTCAACCTCTACCAATCTCACACCGCTTAGATGATATATGATTCAAGTAATTCATCAAAATTCAAATTTCTCATCCAAGTTCTTATATTTTTTCCTCAATCCAAATAAGAGGAAAAAACTCACATTCTCCCGACTTTTTTCCCTTCACATTTTTTTTTTCCTTTCAACCTTTATTTCTACCAAATTTTCTAAATATCAAACGGAGCTTAAAAAATTTGAATAGCCTCCATAGCCAATCAATCATGGTTACTTTGAAGTTTGACGGAGAAGAGAGAATACCCCCTGCCCCCAAAAAAGAGAGAGAATTAGGTGCATACTACCAAGTCAAATTAAAAAGTATGATTAATAGTTGTAAAAAAAAAGGACAAAACTTTGGCCTTCTGAGTATGGGAGATAAAATGGAGTGACACGGGTGAATCAAATGCAACTTACGATTAATAGAGGTAATTACACCTAATCAATTTGAGGGTCGAGCCGGATTGAAAATCATTCACCAGGTAATGTTTTTTCGACCCTAATCCTAACAACCCTCATGCGGATCAATATATGGGTAATCGAGTCAGTCACAGCCCTCAAACATTCCTTATGTAAAAAATGATTTTTCTACCAAGTTCATATATATCATAAATTATAACACTAAACATCCTATTAAACAAAAGGTCGAGTTGATAACAGACTATTCCAATGAAAAGTATCGTAATTACAAACATTAGTGCACATAACAATTACGTCACTAAAATTACTCCAAACATCATAGAGGAAGCGTAAGACAGATAAGAGCCAATAAGATCCGGTGACGTTAAGTGAGAGGGGCTACGAGAGAGGCGAGAGAATACAAATCCAACAATGCAACAAATAAAACCTAAGGTCTTTTGTTTTGATTTTAATTTTTTTTTTAAGTGATGACCAACGAGTTAGGTCAAAGGGTCAAAATCTCTACCCAAACCCGACCCTCATCATGGTTGGATACCGTCAATTTGAGGGTCACAGTGGGTCGGAAACCCCCCCCAAAAAAAACAAAGAGCTAACCCTAACCCTCATTTTAAAGGTCGGGGTGGGTTGACGGAGAATACAGAGGAGCTTCTCCATCAATCCTTGTCAACGGAGCTAATGATTAAAGCTCTGGCGAGACAGTGGTCTGTTGTCTTCAATGTTAAGAGAACTGGACCGAACCGGCCGATTGGACCGATCGGACTGGAAACTAGTGAGCTTAGCAGGCTGGAAAAGGCTTTGACTCGCTTGACCTATTGAATCGGAAAAATCCGGTCAAACCCAGCTAACTCGGTCCACGGTTGAATCGGCCGAGCTACGGTCTGATCGGAACTAGAAACAAATTTTTAAAAAAATAGAAAATTCACATCCAAGACCATGAAACCAGTGCCACTCCATTGCATGTCTTCATTGTTCTCCAGTGCTTGCAGCTTCCTTTAACTTTGTTTTGTGTTTATCTCTTTGATAATTTGAAAATTAGATCTAAAAATTCAAAGAGAGGGCTGGACATAAATGGAGAGAGTATGGGCAATTCCTTCACCACTGTTGAAGCCAAGCCATCAATATGTTAAAAAGCAAAAATGACATCTGATAGAGAGAGAAAACGAAAGAGACAGGAGAGAGAGTGAGAGACAAAAGAGGCAAAATGCTGAGGCAAAGAGGCGACATAAGATGCAGAATGCTCTAGGGTTTTAAATCTCGGTAGTTGGGAGGGAGTATTTAATTTCCATGTGCTCACCAAAATAAATAAAATAAATGCCCCATGTGTTATGGCCCAAAACAAGTGTCCAAAGGCCTAAACAAAATCCTCCTTTTATTTAATTTGTTTACATAGCCCAAACAACACAATACTTTTGTATAGTCCAAATTAATATTTTATTTTAACTAATATGTTGAATTGTAATATATAGCACTATTATATAATATCTTGTTTTAACTAATATGTTGAATTGTAATATATAGCACTATTTTATATAAAAGCTTTTCAGTAGCTTAACGTGTTGCATAGATTTGTATGTAAATTTGAAAAAATAACTACAACAAATATAAAGAAATTTTTTTCCGTTTTTCACCGGGTCATGTCCGTTCAACACAGTTCAACAATAAACCGGGTCAACTGGTCGACACCGGTTGACCCATTGACCCATTCAACTGACCAGTTCGATCACCGGGTCGGTTCTCTTAACATTGGCTGTCTTAAACCCTGTCCACTTTATTCTTGGCCAACTTGATAAATACATGATACACTTGTCGTCACACAAAAAAAAAAAAACGAAAAATAAAAGAGTAGACAGCAAGAATAGCCTTTTGATGAAGAAATAAAATGCATAGAACCAAACCATTACATCATTTGTTAATGAATAGGAACATTTAAAATTTCAACTAATTGCTACACAACCTACTCAGGCTTCTCCAGACAGCTGCGTAGGTAACCCGGATTCCAAGTCATAGTCCCAAAGAACTCTTAGTTCACCTCTCAACAAGCCCAATATGACCGCCACTCCTGATAACAATAAAAAGATTTTATTATGAAGCCATAACTCTAATGGTCTTTCTTTTTTTCTTCTTTTTCTTTTTGGCTGGTGGAGAGGACCCCGGGGGGGGGGGGGGAGCATCTTTACCTAATGTGCATGGAACAAGGTATAAGAGTGCAGGTTGACCCTCCTCCATTAGGTATAAAGCCAAGTACGTGAAACAGAGCCCTGAAAGCAGATAAAGAAATGAGGAAAAACACACCTCCGAATCAAAAAAGGGATTCCTTTTCTCTATATTTGCCTTCTATAAAAATTTTAAGTTGTTTAACCCTACTTTTTCCCTTTGAGTTAGGGTGGGGGAAACCTATGGTGAAGATCTATAATGACAGTAACAGATTCACTTCTCATCGTCATGGAAATAAGCTTGACAAGGCAGAGAAAGAAGCAGAAGCATCAAATTAAAAGTACGGCTAACTGAAGTTTGAATCAAAACACAATTGGGAAATTCAGTACATTCTTTCTGGTGCACATGGAACTTGAATAATCAAAGGAAGATCCTGATTTCTGGTGCACATGGAACTTGAATAATCAAAGGAAGATCCTGATTTCATGTTAATGCAATGCTATGTTGAACAGAGGAACAAACGAGAAATTCAAACTACAAGGGACACCAACATTTTGCATGCCACACTCCACCGTTAACCAAATAGCACAAGGCTACAGCCTAATGGGAGTAGGGAGAGTCACATGTATGCAAGCAACACATGTAGTTCCCAAACAGAAAGTGCCTCAACTGCCTATCACGACAGGTAGAGGATGTTTCACTAAAATAGCACTAATCTAATGCAGAATAATTTTCCACCAAAAAAAAACCAAACCACCTATATAATATGTTAGTGTTACCTGTTTGCTTCTAAAACTTCAGTCAGCCATCCCTTTCAAAATCACACTTTGGTTAACTTTATAAATGTTAACTACTAAAATTCATCATGCAAAATAAATAGATCCATTGTCTTGTCCATAATACAACATCAATGAGAGATTCTTTATGCAAAATGCTTTGTATTTCAGAATAAACATGAATTTACTTTTTTCTTTTTATCCAACTTTTTGAGTAAGATGGCCCAAGTTAAGGGTCATATCATTCACGGAGACATCCTACTGGGCAAAACCTTTTAGGTTTTTTTTGGGGGGAGGGGGGGTGCGTTGGGGAAGCCTCTTCCTCTCAAATGCCAAGTGAACTCAAGCCCCACCTTCTCAAGCCAGGTTGGTCCCAATAGATCACCCAGTTGATGGCTAATTTGAATTCGCTAATTTTACTGTAGAACCAACACTGCCTAATAGTATTATTTCTCATTTATTGCTTTTCTTTTTAGCTAAGACTACAATGGATTGAATTCCAGTCAATTCGACTAGCTTCTTGATAAATCTCATATTTGAGTTGTTTTATTTTGGAATCAGATCGGATAGCTTCTCTTGGATTAAGATCGAACCTTCTTTATCGCTTGGATTAGACTCCATCCCTCAGCCTTTGCTTCATACGAGTTCGTGTGTAAATACAAGAATGAAAACCACCACCATCACAATGCATATCTTGATGAAGTGGGTTCGAGGGAAATACAGATGTAAGCAAAATCACTACTCAGCACTAAGAAAATCCTTACGAGAATATGAAGGTCAAATGAAAAAAAAGCAAACAAATTAATTTGTCTGACCCTTCTGACGTAAGTGCAATCATTTTAGGTTTCAGAACTGAGCTGGGTGTGTTTAAAAAGTGGAATAACATTAATGGATCTTATACAAACAAGAACAACGTAGGATACCCATAAAAGTAAGTAACCCCCCAACCCACTTTCTAGCACGAAGCATGCTGCCCTTTGCACCTGTACTGCATACAAAAGTCATATGCCACAATGACATGTCTAATACAACTGGGATGGAACACAGCCTTCATGTCCACTGCTTTTATGCAGCCATCACCTTTTCCAGCAATCTTCTTAGAGAAAAACTGAAAATTCATAAAAGAATCGGACTGTTTTCTTTCCTCCATATTCTCTTGTTCTTCCATACACAGGTTTCTTTAAGCTCTTCGTGTTCCCTCTCTTCCCATTTACTTTGTCAATTTTAATGACTCCTAGTTGGTTATTTTCTCTCCAGTTTCTAAACCTTTGTTTTGGGGGTTTTTTTCGTTCCTTTGTTTTTTCCCTTGGGGGGAGGGGGGCGTGGGTTGATTTCTGCAATGGCTTTCATCACAGTAAGATTGTGGGTTGTCACAACACTGCTAAAAGTAAGATTTTAGGGGGTATTCTGGGGGGGGAGGTATCAATGTACAAGGAGAATTCAGCAGTAATCAGGATTGAACAAGACAATGGTGTCAGATTCCGTGGCTGTCATAACCTATTGTGTTTACTAGGCTGCTAACTTAAAAACATGGTGATTTCCAGAAATGTGAATGGCAGATGCTGAAGATCAGGTTTGAAGTCGACTAGCCAGATGGGCAAAAAAAAATTCTAAATTGGAAACAGCGTATCACTGGGGAGAGGTCTAAGATACCATGAACCCTTCCTGGAATAAAGCCGAAATGTTAGATGCTTTTAGTTCTTTTAACCTTCTGTGGAGAAATGTGAGTTGCAACTCAGCTGCGTACCTTTTTACCTAAACTTCAAAGAAGAAACACTGACCCAAAGACAAAAACCAACTTCATGAGAGAGATGTGAGTCAGAACAATGAAAATACTAACCAACGCCATAACCAGTAGCCAACCACAAAAAGTATCCATTGATGAGGCTCCTCTTATTTGCCCGATCATATCTGCATAAGCAAAGAGTAATTATGGAAGTGATATGTACACGTGCGTGTGTGTGTGCCCTGCACACGCGCATGCGTATGCAGAAAGATAAAGTAACATCATTTTCAGGCTTATCCTGACACATTTAATGGAATAAGGCCGGAATCACTTCCTGTCCCCTCCCTCCCCCCCCCCAAATAACTGGCAGGAGGAAAAGAAGTAAAAGCATATGCATACCAACTGTGCAGTTATAGATTGCTTACATATATATATATATATATATATATATATATATATATATATATATATATATATATATATATATATGTATGTATGTGTGTGTGTGTGTGTGTGGTGTGTGTGTGTGTGTGTGTGTGTGTGTGTGTGTGTGTGTGTGTGTGTGTGCATGTGCATATATATATATATATATATATATATATATATATATATATATAAAAGTGGCCCCCCTCATCCCAAAAGAGTATCCCTTCCAACTTTGTACGGTATTCAAGATGGCACTTGGACTATTAATTCTCATCATTACATAAAATCAAATTATAAAGGTAAATATGTGCCATGTGTGCACATCTTTAAAAACCAATTCTGGGTAACTTGTTCGGCTTGAACTATAGTGAACTAAAGGAAATGCCTCCCTGAATTGTCCTCTATTTCCCTTCTATGAAGTAAAAGGAGGTAAGTGGTTTTCAAATCCGGGTCTAAACAGCCTCTTTGCAATACTGCAATACTCATGTTCTATGGATTTCGTTTTGAATTTGGATTTAAGATCAAGCCTATGAAAGTACTCACAATATGAGTCCAAGTGTATGTCATCAGGTTGCATTTTTGACAACTTTTTTTTTTAAAAAAAGGAAAAATATGCCAAACATAGACCTAAAGGTCAACTGTGGAAATGCATGTAGGAGGGCGGTAGTATCATGCTATGCAACCATGCATAAAGTGTCAGATCATATACAAAGCACTGACAGATGAGGGGGTAAACAGAACATGTTATTTATTAACCAAAGCAAGAAGATAGATGTTGAGGCATTCGTTTTGGTATAGGGATGTACCTGTAGAAAAAAGAAACAAGTAGACCAGGAAAGAGAATGTCCCCAAATCCAATCATATCATATCCAGCAAATGGATCATAAAACCGAGGGACTCGCAACAGCATAGGAATACTTTCCCCACCACTGTTCTCACCACTGGCAACCTGGAAATTGATAAGTATAATGTGTTACAGTAATATCTGGAATGCAGCATACCAGTATAGCGAAGTAACCACAAATATAGTGCAGCATGGAACGAGAACAGCCAAGTAATGATGCCCCAAGTACTCAGTATGGAGGCTGCTCGGGAAAAGTTGAAAATTTCGGAGTAAAAAAATATCACTCGTCTAGACCAACTCAATTGCTGTACTAAATAGGGTCATATCCTCACGACGCAAGGGCAAATGAATCCTTCACTTCATTATTAAATTAGGTTTTTAATAACCAAGGGCAAAGCCAGGATGCAAAGGTAAGAGGGGCCGAATTATTTAACATCGATACTTTTAATCAATGGCTTTCCCTGCTGCCAACCCAAAAAAAAAAAAAAAAAGAGAGAGAAAAGATCCAGAGAAAATATTTTACTAGCTATACGGAATAAAATATTTTACCGCTTGCAAGTTCACTGGAGAGATATGAGACAACAAAAGCTAACCTTTACATGCTATTTTTTGTTGTCTAGAGTAAAAATCTTTTTATAATAACAAAGGAGAGAAAAAGTTTTTGTTGGGGCTCATAAAAAAAATTAAAAAAAAAACGGAGAACAAGGGAAAACTGTTGCATCACAGATGCATCAGGTAATATTTTCTTTAATTTATCATTTATTATAAATATTTTTCATATACAGCATTTACAAATTAATGCAATATAAAATATAGTGCATGTATTCTTCCAATTAGATTTTTGTTTTACAAACCTTATTGTTAATAAAACTATAAAATTTAAATATGAACATAAATTAGCAAAGCAAGCTTTTCTTTGTCTCTAATTACATTTAAATATCATATTTATAAGGGTGAACAATGATAATAAATACAAAAAAGAATTCAGGGGAATAACCGAATAACACTAACAGCCCAATAAAAAATGAAAAGGAAAAGAGAAGGCAGCAAAAACGAAAGGAGAGTCTCGAAGTGCAAGTGCAACCAGTGTTGAACCAGGGACTACGCATGAAAAGCTAAGCATCATAATAATATTTCCACTGCACTACTGTTGCTACGATGTTTAAATTTTCTAAGGGTTCTTTCGAGGGGGGGGGGAGGGGGATGGCCCCCCATGGCCTGCCATAGCATTGCCACTGAAACGAATACTGTTAGTAAAATTTTATTAAAGTGAGCATAATAAAATTTCTTCGATGCTTTTTGTAACATTTACTTTGAGGACCTTTTTTTAATTATTTGCACTTTTCCTGCCCTTAGTTTCGTTTCCTCATGTTGAAATTATTTATCTATTTAATTTCATAGGTTTCTTCAGAATAAACTCCTCAGCTAATTATTAGGTAAGACATAAACAGTTACATGATTTAAGTAGACTAATGTTTCATTAAATTACCTCAAACTTACATGGTAAGAGCATATTATATTGCATCTTAAGTGTCAATCATACACTCGCTCTACCCCACTTTTACTATTTTGTAATGTAATAATTCTGAAAAAGACCATGAATTAAGCTCTGCCCATGTTAGTATTCAGCACTACTCCATTTGTCCTGAACTTGGTTATTAGTAGAAAAGCTCCATAATTAATTTTCCTTTTATTCTGCACTAAAATTTGAATAGGACACTTTTTATGCTGGAATGTTAGAGTAGAGAGGCCGCTTTTCTCCTCCTAATAACAACAGACCAAAATTTCATCCTAGCCCATTGTCAAAGCTATTCTTAAGCATACATCCCTCTTCACGCTTCACAGAAGTGACATCCTTAACGTGGGATGGATGGAGTTCAAATAAAACAAATTTAGTAGCAATCATGCTAACAGATGCCATACTGAATCTTGAATTTTTTGAAAGATTTATGAGCTGTTTCATATGCTCACATTTGCAAAGTTTTGGCTTAGCATGCCCACTCTCAACATAAACCCTAACAATGTGATTGGCAAAGTTTATCATCCACACAATGAAAACATCTGGTATGGATTATCAGAAAACTTGGAAGACTTTCAAATATATGTGTGATATTCTATGGTATTTTGAAGGAGACTTCAACGTGATCAGATTTCTTTCTGAAGGAACTCCTACAGGAAGACTATCTGTGTTGATGAAGAAAGTTTTCAGCTTCTATTGGTTCAATCTCTTGATCCTCCATTGGAAGGTGCCCACTTTAATTGGTCTTAGCGACATGGGCATTCCCATATTGTCTTATAGACTCATTCAGACCAATTCCTCCTCAATCAGATGGAAAGATCACTTTCATGGGGTTTGTCAAGTGATTATTCTATTAATTATTCCTGACAACTTCCTGAGATTTCTTCATGTTGGGTAATTTTTTTGTGGCAAAGAGCCCTCCAAATCAGTAAATCTGTGGTTAGAGGTGAAAGGCTTTCATTACTTGGTAAAGCATCTTTGGAAATGAACAAAATGTTTGCGCAACCCATAGTTTTGGTTTTGGTTAACAAGTAATGTTTGCGCAACCCATAGCCTTTGCAGGATTAAAATGGTCAACTAAGTCAAAAGGTCAAGCTTTTCGAAGACAGAGCAGCAAAAATCACTAACCTTTGTTGATATAAGTAGAAAGACTTTAAAATTGAGGAGATCTATTTGGTTCCTTAGTGGACCAAAATATTCTAGGGGAAGAGCAGAGAGAACTGCTTTTTTTTTTTTTTTTTTTGGGAAAACAAAAAGATAATATATTCATAAATATAGGAGATATGTACAAGAGAGGATGCTGTGAAAGTCAACCCATAGAAAACTAATTACAGCCCCAAAATTAGGCCATCCACAAAACAAAATGAACGTCAAACTAGGAGGAACAATAAACCTCCTCGCCCCTCCTTCCAAAAGAATAAAGTCTTGAGCATTGGAGAAGGTGATTGCACTGCCAACGTTTTTCATCAAATGCCTTATAGTGGAAGAAACTTCAATACCCCTTGGCTTAAGAGTGGAAATTTAAACTGACAAAATATTGACAAGGGTGGCTCCAGCGATTAGCACGACCCACTCTCTCTCTCCAGGTGCTTCTCTAGGTGGCCGGTGAAGTCAAGGGTGCCCGGAGTGGTCATTGGAGGGTTACCTGAGATCCAGTGGACTTTGGCTTTCCGGGAGCCGCCGGCCGTCCCCTTCGCCAGTCGTCTTTGGGTATTCTCGGGACTCCCCTGCCGTTTTCTTCAGATCTGTGCGCCGGTGGAGGGATAAGGTGCTTTCCGGTCAGGGAGTTGGGTTGGCCGGCAGTTTCTGTCACTGTCGGCAAGTTCTGTGGCGGTTTTCTGGTCAGTGGACTTTTTCCGGCACGTAATCAGCTGTTCTGTCCTTTGGTGGTGCTGTTGTCTCCGGCCAGCCACGGTAAGTGGCTTTTTGTGTAATTCTCCTTGTTTTGTCCTTCCTGGGCAGTGTTAGGTAACAGTGGGTTTCTTGTTTTCGTTTTGTGGAATTTCTTCCTCCAGCTATGTTGCATTGCCCCGTCTCTCTGTCATGTATGCCTCTGCGAGGGCGGAAGGGAAGTTCCTAAAAGTGATTGGGAGTGGCAGAGGCCTTTTTCCTTTTAAAGTTACTGAGGGAAAAGGTCATCTATCTGGTTGAGCCTCCAGGAATTTTGATAGGTGGCAGTACAAATGGTTCGCTTCTGTTTCTCAAAGGGAGAACCATTATGGTTGAAAAATTTTAGGTGGGGCCAGAGGTGTCTTTTGCTTCAACTGAGAACGAATAGCAAAGGTAGATTCATTGTCCTCTCTCTTTTGGGTAATGGTGGGCAGACTAGAACAGTGATATTTCCTGAGGGTGCTAAGGCAGAGGGCTGGTTTGGGGTGACAAAGATTCTTAATGAGACTTTGATTGAGGGGCATAAGAAGCCATCTCCTCCACCAAGGAATGCTTCTATTCCCCTAAGGTTTCCGGTGAGCAGGGATAGGTCTTTTGCTAATGTCGTTCGAGGTCATCCAGGTGGCTCCCCTAATTCACCTTTGATGGAGTGGAAGTGTAGGGATTGTGGTTTATGGGATGTTTATGCAGCTGTGATTGGCGAATAACATAATGTTAGTGGCAATGTGTTGAAGCAGAAGGTCTCCTTCAAGGACATTGTTAATGACGTGTCAGTGTCTCCTTGTAAGAAGAGTGGTTCTAAGGAGTTTTTGGAGGCTTCTTCTCCCTGTGTTAATCAATTCCAAGCATTGAGAGATCTTTTGGAGAACTATCCCTCCTCTGATTATGATTGCAGCTCACACTGTAGTTCTCCATGTGCTTCAAGGATCCCAAAATCACCTCTGAGTGTGGTGGAGGAGTTGCATCCTGCAGCTCGTTCACCAGCTACGAGTGTGCTTGTTTAGGCAGGAGGTGGGAGGACTTTCTTTGTTTGAGGAAGCTCTGCATCAAGCCCACACTCAAGGTTTAGATGGTGCTGCTTTGCCCAGTTCTAGTTATTTAGGGAATGTTACTGAAGGTTCTGCGTGTGTCTTGGAAAGAATGATCTTTTTTTGTAAGAAGATGGGTCTGGCCATTGAAGGTTGAGAAATGGAGTTGCTCTCTTTTTTTGCATCACTGGAAGCAAATCGAATGAAAGGTGGTCAGTTGGTTGAAGAGAGTATGGGGGATGCAGTTGATATGGATAGGTTGTTTTCGGGTGGGGCCAACCATTAATGTACTTACTTGGAATGACAAGGGGCTCAATTGTCCAAATAAGCAAGGGGTTGTTAAGTGGGTGTCGCACACTTTTGCTTGCGATGTTGCCATTCTCCAAAAATCCAAGTTGGAGGTTTTTAGTCGTCCGATAGCGATTAGTCTGTGGGGTCGTCGCCCAATTGAGTGGCTTTACTTACCTTCAGTGGGTCGCTCAGGAGGTATTATTGTCACTCGGGATCCTCAAGTCATGGAGCTTGGTGATTCTCGCATTAGGTCGTTTTCTGTGTGTTGTAGGTTTAAGTCTTTGGAGAACAATTTTGAGTGGGGTCTGATTGGGGTATATGGGCCTAATGACGACCATATGCAGCTGGCTTTATTTGAGGAGTTGTCGTTCTTTATGTCTTCTTGGGACATTCCGTGGTGTTTGGGAGGGGATTTTAATGTCATTAGGTTTCTTTCAGAGAGATCCACAAGTGGTCGGTCGTCTTGGACAATGAGAGAGTTCTCTATTTTTATCGATTCTTGCAATCTGATCGATCCTCCTCTGGAAGGTGCACGCTTTACTTGGTCCAGCCATGAGGAGGTTCCTGTGTTATCTCGCATTGTCCGATTTCTCTTCTCGGTTGACTGGGAAGATCACTTCCAAGGGGTTCATCAAGTTACCCTTCTGAAAATCACTTCGGACCATTTTTTCATTCTTCTTCGGGTTGGGGAAGTCTCTAGAGGTAGACGTCCTTTTAAATTTGAGAATATGTGGCTTGAGTTGGATGGCTTTAGTGACCTTGTCAAATCTGTTTGGGATTAACTGGATGTTACTGGCCCCTCCAGTTTTATTTTGGCAAAGAAACTGAACTTTTTGAAAACCAAACTTAAACAGTGGAATAGGAAGTGTTTGGCCATTTAGAATTTAAGATGGCTAGTCTGGTGAAGCTCTTAGATGAGAATGAGCAGCAACAGTCTCTCTCATGGGCGGATAGATTAGAAAGATTGGGAGTTAAAAGAAAACTCTCCATGGTGCGAAGATCCATTGATATTTATTGACGCCAAAGAGCAAAGCAACACTGGATTGAAGATGGTGATCAAAATACCAAAATTTTCTACTAGGTGGCAAATAAGAGAAGAAAGTTTAATGCTATTCACAAAATTAAAGTGGATGGCCAGCTTTATGTTGATGCAGCCTCGGTTAATAATGCGATTGTTCACGTCTATGAGAATCTGTATCATGAAGATCAACCATCAAGGATTTTTCTTGCTATTATTGCTTTTGCCTCTATTAGCCTTGATGATGCTAGGGATCTTGAAAAAGACTTTACTGAAGATAAAGTTTGGAATGCCATATCTGAGTTAGGTAACGAGAAAACTCCAGGAGATGGTTTCAATATAGCCTTTTTCCAGCATTGTTGGTCTATTGTCAAGGGGAAGATTATGGGAGTTTTAGCTGACTTTCATAATAAAGGTGTTTTTGAGAAAAGTTTAAATACTGCTTTTATTACTTCGATTCCCAGAGTGGCTGGCGCAGATGATATTAAGTTTTTAAGGCCCATAAGTTTGGTAGGGAGTGTATATAAGATTCTTGCAAAAGTCTTCGCTTCAAGATTGAGGAAAGTTATTGGAAAAGTTGTGGGTCCCTCTCAGCATACTTCTATTCCTGGCTGTCAAATTTTGGATGTTGCTTTGATTGCTAATGAGTGCATTGATTCTTATATTAGATCTGGGATTTATGGTATCCTATGTAAGCTTGACATTGAAAATGCTTATGATCATATCTCTTGGAGTTTTCTCTTGGCTATTCTTGAGAAAATAGGCTTTCCTAACAAATGAAGGAAATGGATCTCTTTTTGTATTTCCACAATGTGCTTCTTTATCTTAATTAATGGTGAAGCATCTAGTTTTTTCTCAAGCTCAAGAGGTCTAAGGCAGGGTGACCCATTGTCGCCTTTATTGCTCATTTTGGTTATGGAGACTCTCAATAGGTTGGTGATTAAAGCAGGTGAGCAAGGTTTCTTAAATGGCTTTCATATTAACAACCCTCATTCTGAGGGTTTGTTGATATCCCATTTGCCATTTGCCGACGATACCCTTGTTTTTTTGCAAGCCGCGCGAGAGTAATTTGGGTTACTTAAAATGCATCCTTCTGCTATTTGAAGCAATGTCTGGACCCAGGGTCAACCTTTCCAAAAGTGCACTCATTCCAGTTGGCGACGTGCCTAATGTTCATGTGTTGGCCCGTTTCTTTGGGTGTGGAGTTGATCATCTGCTTTCTTCATACCTTGGTCTTCCTCTTGGCGCTCCTTATAAAAGCATAGCAATTTGGGACCCAGTTGTTAAGAGGCTTCATAAGAAATTGGCAGGCTGGAAGTCTAAGCTTTTGTCTAGAGGGGGTAAATTGACTCTTTTGAAGAGCACTTTGTGTAGTCTGTCCATCTAATTCATGTCTTTATTCACCATCCCAGCTAGCATTGCTAGTCGGTTAGAGAAAATCATGAGAGATTTTCTTTGGAATTCCAATGATAATGGTAACGGTCTCCATTGGTTCAATTGGAATGAGGTATGCCGTCCTAAATAGCACGGAGGACTTGGCATAAGACCTCTTCATGTTATGAACGAAGCTTTGAAGACCAAATGGTTGTGGAGGTTTGCAAAGGAGGATGATGCTATGTGAAAAAATGTGATCAAGGCAAAATATGGTATAGATGAGTTGGGTTGGTGGAGTAATAAGAGTTCTTATCCTCATGGTGTTCGTCATTGGAAATCTATCTTAGCAGGTCTTAAGCGTTTCAAATATTTAGTGCATTTTGAGGTGAAGGATGGCTCAAGGGTGTTATTTTGGCATGATGTCTGGTGTGGGTATTGACCTTTAAACACTCTTTGTTCTGATCTTTTTAGGATGGCTTGTTTGAAGTATGCCACAGCAAAAGTAGTTTCTTGGAATGGTGACATTAGCCATTGGAATTTGACTTTTGTGAGAAGTCTTAATGATTGGGAAGAGGACAGTATTTGCAATTTGTTAGCCGTACTTGCCGGCAAAGAGGTTCTGTCACAAGGTAAGGATGAGATTGTGTAGCCACTAAACTCTAAGGGATCCTTTAGTGTCAAAAGTTTTTGTTCCACACAAGTTAAAGCCTTGGATGGTTGTGATTTTGCTGCTAAGTCCATTTGTAAGTCTATGGCTCCCACAAAAGTGTTTTTCTTTGCTTGGGTAACCACCTTAGGCAAGATTCCCAAGGATGACATACTTAAGAGAAGAAATTTTAGAGGTCCAAGTAGACGCTCTATATGTTTGGAGGAGGAAGATACTGTGGATCATCTCCTTGTACATTGTCAGTGGGTTTCTTCGCTTTGGGATTTATCTCTCTCTAAAGGGGAATAGTTGGGTTCAACCTTCTAATGTGAGAGATGTGGTAATGGCTTGGAGGAGAAGGATGAAGAAGAGTCGCGTCCTTGGAGTTTGGAACATGGTTCCTTTAGCTATTTGGTGGGCTACTTGGAAGGAGAGAAATCGTCGTATTTTTGAGGACAAAGACTTGTCGTTTCAAGATTGCAAGCTCTATTTTTTGAGGTTGTTCTATAGTTGGAGTGTAGGCTTAGTGGTAACAAAGATTTAAATTTTTTGGCTTTTGTCGATTGCATTATGGATGAGAGCGTAAGGGCAAAAAGTTTTTGTATTGCCCCTTTTGTACATAGGTGACATCCCCTTGGTGTCCATTTAATATACCTCTTTGATTACTCACTACCAAAAAAAAAGAAAAACAAAAAAAAAAAACCCCACCTTGGCTTAAGAGTGAATAGAGTTCGACCTTGATGCATCATCATTGAAAGATGCAATTATTCTATGTCCAAGGGCTTTTCCTAATGGTGCCTCCTAAGATTAAACCGGTCTCTAGGAGGTCATTGAACTAGAGAAGTAATTCTGAAGGTTGAAGCTCAGAATGCTGTCAATGAGTTGGGTACGGTGAAAGCACTGTGTCAGATGGTAAACATTTCCTTCTGCCAACTTTGTTGGGTATTTTTACGGGATAATGGTTTGTACATTTTCACAAGAAAGATGCTTTGGAGAAAAGCATAATGCCACTCCTATTAGTTTGCTGACTAAAATAGCTGGGTATGGATGACATTAATACACCAATCAGTTCAATGGAAAGCACAAAAAATACATGCAGAAATCCTTGTTTGCATGCTAAGGAAAGCTATCAGCAAAATTTTTGGCACTAATCAAGATGCTTCCATCCCTTGGCTATCAAATCTTAGATGCAGCTCTGATTGGGCAACTAATGTATTGACATCCTATCTCAAAAAAATTAAACATGTATTCTGTAAAAGTTTGACATCAAGAATGTTGATGATCATGATTCTAGGGAATTTCTGATGATCCTTCTTTTAAACATGGTTTTCCAAAGCAAGTAGGGTTGAAAGTGGTTCTAGATGTCTGCAAAAGAAGAGAAATATTTATGGAATATATAATCAGCAGAGATGTGGGGCTGAAATAATTTGGTTAATGCAGAAAGAAGAGTCCTAATGTTCATAGCGTGGGCTGTTGGAGGTCTATCTTAGTAGGTTTGGAGTTGTTCAAATCTTTACTGCTCTCTGAAGTGAAGCATAATTAGAAGACATTGTTTGGAATGATGTTCACTGTTTAGTGTGATCAAGCATGACGGGTTCAATATCTAGCCAGTGGCATGGGAAAGCCGATGGAAGTGATTCGACTTAACATTCTTGAGAAACTAAACTGATTAGAACGAGAGGCCTTTTACTGTTAAGAGCCTTTGTGGGACTTCTTGCAGGGTCGAGCTGAGCAAATTTTGCCAATGAAGACTGACTAGAAGACTAAAGCTCCAAATAAAGCAATTCTTTCTGTCCTCTTTTCTTCCCCCTCTCGGTTTCTTTTTTTTTTTTCTGGTTTGGTTACTTGACAATAATTATATTACCGAAGGAGCATATGTTGAACAAAAAGTAAATAAGCAAGCAGGTGTAGTAACTAGTACATGCCTCAAAAAAAGATATCATGTTTGTTTTTGCTCCTTTTTTGCATGTAGTTCCATGACACCGCATTGGCTTCCTTTTAATGTAACTTCTGATTACTCATTAAAAAAAAAAAAAAAACCGTCAAATTCATTTTAACTGACAATGATGGTATTAACTAATAACGATAATAATATATGAGCTCTCTCTATCTAATTATCCATGAAATAATCCGCTTTCTCCTCTTTAGGAAATCTAAAGATCATTGCTCCTTTTATTACTGTCATCATCTTCTCCCTAAGAACTGATGAACAGTGAACTTTGTGAAATAGACCCACCCATAATTACTCAACCTGCCCAACCAAACCCGACCTTGGACCAAAAACAAGGAAATCAGACTATTACTTCAACCCAGATCGATTATGTAACTGGACCTAACCTGATTGAGTAATGAAACATGCCAACCTAATTACAACGTAAATCTGAAATGAACGTCCTAATATCTTCCTCATTTATATTACTTACATTATCAAGACATACTTATTTTACCAATTGATAGTAAACATGCAATTGACCTGAACTCTGAAGTGTCTCAAGACAATTCCATCAACCCAAACACAACTCAATGCAAGAATAACAGAATGTGTTGCCGTGTCTAGATAACAATACCAAAAGAAGCTAGATTCCCCCAGTTCAGGCTAATTTTTGTAAGGAAGAACAGGTAAATGCCAATAAATAATAGAAATCATTCATTGGAGAAACTGCCCCCCGCCCCCTGCCCCCCCAAAAAAAAAACCAAAAAAAAAAGGAAAACAAATCTCAGTTAACAAACCCAATTGGCTCAACTCCCCTGTCTCCATTGTGATCAGACCAAACACACTTTCCAGGCTATGAAATACAGAGTTACAGAATGAAGAACATGCTTGTTGATAAAACCTGTCAAGAAAAACATTTTGAGATCCAAAGGCCCAGAGCTTTGGATTCTCAGATATGGGTAAATCCTCTATGACATGGAAAGAAGAAAAACAACAATGATGACGGCCAGAAATTCCAAGGCGATAGCTATCATTCGATCATGGCAGTTGCATCATTAAATTTCGTAATTCCGATGACAGAGGCTTACACACTTAAGCTAGTTCAAAAGCCATCAGACAGTAGACGCCCCCCCCCCCCCCAAAAAAAAAAAAATTGTTCAGCAGCATGAGTAATAAAGAATGCTGTGAGACTCGTCAAAAAAAATGAAGTACTGCTGTGAGAAGCCATAAAAGAGGTTTCACCCATGTGCAAGAGGAAGCTAAGAATGAAACCATCAGGCCATCATCCACAAATCAACATAAATTCAGGAAACCACAAGAACCACTCTCAATAAAGCTCGGTTCCAACCATAAATTCAAAATGTGGCCAAACCGCGCCGAAACGGCCGCATTGGAAAGGTTTTGTAGTTGGGCGAACCGCGTTTTCATGTCGCGATAGCCACGATACGGAACGCAATTGCCGTATTAGAGCGATTTTGCCGTTCCGCGACCGAAACCGAAATCGCGACCGAAACCGCATTTTGAATCCTTGGTTCCAACAGCACAAATAACCTAAACAGGAGAATTAGAACTTGTGCATGATGGGGATCTACCTAAAAATGTCTACTAATTCCTGTTCATGTCCCACCAGATGATGCACTTCCAGACCTCAATACTCCAAGTCCAACCCTTCCTCATCCTTCCTTTCAAAGTCATCAATATACCTTAATGTTTCTAGAATGAATCTAACAAATCCTCAGCAAATACCAACGAGAGAAAACCTAGGACATCAAAAAAAGGGAGTCATAGAGAGAACCTAGGACATTAAAAAAGGGAGGTCATCACCTGACTCCCCTCTTCATAAAAGACTGAACCTGGTAGCTACACAATAGCAGACCATCATTGGTGTTAATTTCCTCTCCAGCTATGTACATGGACTCGGATATTAGATGTTGGTCACGGGTAAGGATCTGAGTGTCCGACTAGTCAAAGCTCTAATTTTAGGACACGGGAACACCATCCAAAATTTGGACACGGATATAAGGATTCATAATTTTACGTATGGAAGTTACAATTTCAAGTTAATCTTCTTAGAAGATTTCAATAGTTACAAGGTCGTCAACTTGCCAAATGGTTGAAGTTTGAACATTAAAGACCCATTAAAATAATAATGAACGAAGAAAGAAAAAGGACCACATCTTCCTAATTTTTTTCACCCTTACTGCTTCAAAGTTAGGATAAGGGTCCAACAAGGATCTCATGTCCTATCCGCAGACTGTCGTGTCCGACACGGGTACGGCTAGGCAAAATTGAGAGTCCGGATATTATAGCTCTCCAGATGGAGTTCTTTTCATGAGGTGTTGTGGTCATGAACACGAAGCTCCAAAAGAGCTCAAAAGTTGTAATGCCTTCATCTCTAAAAAGGTGGAAAAATAAGGCTATTCCAATTATTGAGGGCAATCCTTTCATCTCTAAAGAAAATTCGATGGCAATGAAGCCAGGATTCTGTTTTCCTTATGTTGTATTTCGTAGGAGTTCAGAAACATTCAATTGACTAGAACAGAAATTGATTTTCAAAGCACCATAGACACAATACAAAACTTAAAAGCTCCAGAGAACATAAAATACATGAACAAGAAGCATACAGCCCCAAATGCAAGTCAAAAATACATGAAGAATGACTTTACCGCAACCATCACGCTTTGGTGGAATATACTTTTGGACAAAAACACCCAAAAGATATCATAAAAGAATGCACAGCCCAGGAGCACCGTCGCAACCTGTTGATACATAAAAATTTGGTCAAGGACCCTCAGCTTCCATCTGTAGCTGATAATCCTCACAAGAATAACATTTCCACCTTAATATTGGGCAACCGAATTATCTGCAGAACTCTGATCAGAAAACAAACGCCCTGATAAAGATAAAATACATTCAAAGAAGTTAGTATTCACAATTTATTACGAAATTTGTAATAAAAGAAACAACCAAGTTCATGATAAGTTGAATAGTGAGAATACTGTCTCAACATCAGCATATCCAAGAAAATTTTGGATCTTGAAGATCAAGACATTTATAAACATAGGAAGCAAACAGGTTCAAGATAGGTCCAACAGTTGGAACACTTTCTCCACATATGATGTTCAAGATAACATTGGTTCTTCATGATCCAAAAAATATGAAAATGACGCACAGCTGCAGCAAATTTAAATGCATGCACTGTAATTAACCATTGATTTCTTAGCATAATATGTTGTGAACTTGTAATTAGATCTCAAAGAGCTAAATGATTCACTTCCAGTTCTTCACTGAAAAGCCATTGCAGGTAAATGGATTCAGTCTCACAAGTCACCGGAAGGACAACAAATGACATACATCAAAGATAAGGCATAATTCAGCAAGGCAATTTGACTGTTATTACGGTACAATTTGCAAGGTAGATGGGCTATATCTTCCAAACATCCAGAGACAGAAACTTAAAGCGTTATCCAAATCAGATAGAACAAGAAAGGAAATATGCTGCATGAGCTAGCTGCCTTGCTGATTACATGTCCCTCTGACATGTGGGGCAGAGGTCAAAGATAAGCAGTCTTATCCTTAAAATGATAAAGCAGGAAACGATACCTTGAATTTGGTCAGGAAGCTCATGCCTGCCTAGATAACAGAGAGGCCACAAACCAGTGCAGGAAAGTAAACTAATAAGCATCAGAGTATCTAGAGAGTCTAGAAAATCATTAACAGACGACTGTGTCTGCGTTAGGAGTTAGGATTCTGGAGTAGGGAAAAGATTCGAAGAGTGTTATTTTAATATAATTAGCAATCTTATTATTTGCTGATCGTTTAGAGAAATCAGACTATTTAAGCATCAAAGTATTTTTAACCGCCATCATTTTGCATACTAGATTAGCTGAAAAATTCCTGAACCACCTTATCCGTCACAAAGCTCGGGACAACAGTGTTATAAGAACGGTTGAGGGGGTGATGTTGGGGGATCAAAGATACACAAGCTGCAAAAAGGTGGATTCTTTTAGACCCTAGATTACAAGGCTATTGCCAGATAGTTGGTGTTGCGACAACCAAACTGTACCTCCTTTTGGCAGTAGGTCCAGATACACCAATAACCTGTTCTGGCAATTAAACTGCAGAAAACTGCTCAAATCCAGTCACCCAGTCAGTTGGTCAAGCCAGACAATTTGTGGTTGGACCGGGAATACGAATATCAATTGAACCCCCAACCCTACAGAAGTGGCACCTCTCACTCAGGTTGTAGCTTCAGTGTTTGAGATTCTCTTGACAGCAACTTAGCGAACCTTTCTCAAGTGATTTCATTGCCGCCTATCCATGTCATGACTTTCCATTTTGCCTCAAGTGCCCATGTCAAACTCTTGATAAGTGGACATAGACATGGAAACTCAACCTCCATCATTTACGAAAAATGTATGAAATTTCTAGAAAATTGCCCAAGTCTTAAGACACTCGATAAACTGTGCGTATGGCAGGCCATCCAGTATGTTCAGGAAATAAGTCTGTTACACATATGCTTTCTACCATCTCACACTCTTCTCTACTCTTATTCATCTCTCTCTACTCTCTCACATACTACCCCCCCCCCCAAGTGGAAGCCAGTGGGGAAGACAAAAATAAAAGAGGCTTTAGGTCAGTCAGAGATTCATGGGAAGGAGAGAGATGAAAAAGGCTAAGCCCCAAGCGGTTTTTATCATTTGCGGGACTTGGCGAGGAGAGTGAACAAGGTAGAGTAGGACATTGAAATGGGGATGTAATACCAACAAATCACGTAGAAGTCTCATAGCAAACAATTAAGTCACTTTATTACTGTAGTCCAAATCACTTGCTTTTTTTACAAATTTATATTTCATCAGATAAATCACTAGCTAATTGCTCCAATAAATCACAAAACAAAAACCTATTGTCTCTATAGAAATAATGCGTGTTTTCCTCACTTCATTTTGTTTTTAATAGTGTATTGCCTTTCAAGTAAGAGAATAAGGAAAATTGGTGATTGGATCAGCCGGTTTGACCAGTCTAACATGGCCCAACGGTTAACCGGATCAACCAATCTAACCCAGTTAAATCAATCCGACCGGTCCAACCATTGACCGATGTCCTCAATTTGCTTTATCACTAGATTGGTTCTCCTAACATTGCCAATAGTAAATCATGTAGTGTGACATTTGATCTCTGTCCGATTAATCCAAACTTCAAAGCTGCTACCCTATGGACCTATAGTGAGCAACAGTGAATAGCACACTGTACTGACAAAAACATACATTCTACAAAGATTAAATAGTTTCCTCATGCAGTTCAGTGCCAAAGCATGCAAACATGAAATAGGAGCACAAGCAGTTACCGGTGGACTTACCAGAATATCCTGACCGATCCATGAGTATGAGTCTCGTCGCTTCACAGACCAAAAGACAGCAAAGGTGGCACTGCCCAATAGAACCAATAGAGAAAGAACAGAAATTTTCCCCAGAAGAGGCAACTTCAAAGACTTTTGCCCGCAGTTTCTGCAATGTCTGTTTCCCAACAAACAGCAACAAGTAGCAAGGGAAAAAAATCAATACCTAGAACAACTAACAGCATTCCAGATTAAACTTAAAGAGAGTTACAAAGAGTATCTCGAGGTACACCTCAGAATAAGAGTTGTTACGCAAAAATGTACCCCCTGCAGACATAATTCAAGTCAAGATAAGCTTCATAGGAAAGTTCAACAGGGACTGCACAAGAATGCATCTATGCATGAGAGATCATACACTATAACAGAATTCTTCAGAACAAAGTGCCGTAGAAACACGTGGACAGTACAAACAAAAGAAGTTATCCTGATCCACCAATTATTCTATGCCCATAGTGACTGGCCAGGCATGAAAAAAATAGTTTGCAAGGGTGCAAAGGGAAGACGAAGAACTTCATCGAACTATTGAACCCTGAACATGGGAACCAACACTCAGAAATCCATCTTCACCAGAAAGAAAAATACTTGCTGCTTTCCCTCTTCTTTTTTTGGATTTCTTTTTTTGGGGGAGGGGGGGGATGGAGGGAGGAGATGGAGGAAACTGGAAAGAAATGCTGTAGTGGAAGCCCTCACGAACTCCAGTTTGGTTTTGACCAGCCAACCAGACCAGCTAGGTCATGTCAGCCATTTCTTGCCACCCACTGATGCACTCAATCAAATGTCATCCTTCAAGCATGCAGCGCACCCAATGCAATAGACGCTTAGTCCCTTGGATATGACAAACTGAGTTGTACAAGATATTGGATGTAAATGACCTACGATATCATTGAATGATATATACGCTGCCATGCTAGAGAGTCTCGTTTAATAAGGAAAAAGTAAAATAGTAATAAACAGCTAAAACGATTGGATGCATGCTGCAATCCCACAAAACACGATATACATTACACCCAAAATACAATTTATCCAGAGAGTCAGTCAGTCACATCAAAAGACGAAGAGCAAATCTTCTCGTTATACCAAAAAAAGAGAGTTTTGACAAAATTGTCTTTTAAACACTAAAGAGGAGTTTCGAAACCATTGAATATTCTTCGGCGTCTTTTTTTTTTTGGGGGTAAGTAATCAAAGATGTATGTTAAAAGGACACCAAGGGGATGTCACCCATGTACAAAAAGGGCACTACAAAAACATTATGCCCTTAAGCTCTCATCCATTATGCAATAGATAAAAGCCAAAAAATTTAACTCTTTGTCACCACTAAGCCCCACACTCCAACTATACAACAACCTCAAAAAATAGAGTTTGAAATCTTGAAATGACAAGATTTTGTCCTCGAAAATACGGCGATTCCTCTCCTTCCAAGTAGCCCACCAAATAGCCAAAGGAATCATGTTCCAGACTCCAAGGACCCAGCTCTTCTTCATCCTTCTCCTCCAAGCCACCACCACATTTCTCACATTAGAAGGTTGAACCCAACTGATCCCCATAAGCGAGAGAGATAAATCCCAAAGCGAAGAAACCCACCGACAATGTAAAAGAAGATGATCCACAGTTTCTTCCTCCTCCAAACACATGGAGCATGTACTTGGACCTCTAAAATTTCTTTACTTAAGCATGTCGTCCGTGGGAATCTTGCCTAAGGTAGCTGCCTAAGCAAAGAAACACACTTTTGTGGGAGCTTTAGACTTCCAAATGGACTTGGCAGGAAAATCACAACCGTCGAAGTCTTCAAATTGTGTGGAACAAAACCTCTTGTCAATAAGGGAACCCTTAAAGTTTAGTGGCCACACAATCTCATCATTACCTTGGGACAGAACCTTTTTGCCAGCAAATACGGCTAACAAATTACAAACATTATTCTCTTCCCAATCACTAAGATTCCTTACAAAAATCAAATCCCAATGGCTAACGTCACCATTCCAAGAAACAACTTCTTTAACCGTGGCATACTTTAGACGAGCCATCCTAAAAAGATCGGGAAAAAGATTTTTTAAAGGGCGATCCCCACGCCAAACATCGTGCCAAAATAACACTTTTGATCCATCCCTCACCTCAAAATGCACTAAAGATTTGAAACGCTCAAGACCTACTAAGATAGATTTCCAACAACCAACTCCGTGAGGATAAGGACTCTTTTTACTCCACCAACCCAACTCGTCTATCCCATATTTTGCTTTGATCACATTTTTCCACATAGCACTATCCTCTTTTGCAAACCTCCACAGCCATTTGGTCTTCAACACTTCATTCATAACACGAAGAGGTCTTATGCCAAGTCCTCCCTTTTGTTTAGGACGACGTACCTCATTCCAATTGACCCAGTGGAGGCTGTTACAATTTTCGTTGGAATTCCAAAGAAAATCTCTAACCGACTAGCAATGCTAGCTAGGATGGTCAATAAAGACATGAACTAGATGGGCAGACTACACAAAGTGCTTCTCAAAAGAGTCAATCTACCCCCTCTGGACAAAAGCTTTGACTTCCAGCCTCCCAATCTCTCATGAAACCTCTCAATAACTGGATCCCAAATCGCTATGCTCTTATAAGGAGCACCAAGAGGAAGACGAAGGTATGAAGAAGGCAGATGATCAACTCCACACCCAAAAAAAGGGGCCAACACATGAACATTAGGCACATCGCCAACCGGAATGAGTGCACCTTTGGAGAGGTTGACCCTTAGTCCCGACATAGCTTCAAGCAGGAGAAGGATGCACCTTAAGTAGCCCAAATTACTCTCGTCCGGCTTGTAAAAAACAAGGGTATCGTCGGCAAAGAGCAAATGGGATATCACCAAACCCTCGGAATGAGGATTAGTAATATGAAAGCCGTTCAAGAAACCTTCCTCACCTACTTTAATCACCAATCTACTGAGAGTCTTTATAACCAAAATGAACAATAAAGGCGACAACGGGTCACCTTGCCTTAGGCCTCTTGAGCTTGAGAAAAAAACGAGATGCTTCCCCATTAACTAAGATAGAGAAAGTGCACAGTGGAAATACAAAAAAAGATCCATTTCCTCCACTTGTTTGGAAAGCCCATTTTCTCAAGAATAGCCAAGAGAAAACTCCAAGAGACATGATCATAAGCCTTCTCAATGTCAAACTTACAAAGGATACCAGAAATCTCAGATCTAATGTAAGAATCAATGCACTCATTAGCAATCAAAGCAGCATCCAAGATTTAACGGGCGGAAACAAAAGCATGCTGCGAGGGACCCACAACTTTTCCAACCACTCTCCTCAATCTTGAAGCGAGGACTTGGCAAGAATCTTATATACGCTTCCTACCAAACTGATAGGCCTAAAAGACTTAATATCATCTGCATCAGCCACCTTGGGAATCAAGGTAATAAAAGTAGCATTTAAACTTTTCTCAAAAACACCCTTATTATGAAAGTCAGCAAAAAATCCCATAATCTCCACCTTGACAATAGACCAACAATGCTGGAAAAAAAGCTATATTGAACCCGTCTGCCTTGGAGCTTTCTCGTTACCTAACTCAGAGATGGCATTCCACAATTCATCTTCAATAAAATCTTTTACAAGATCGCTAGCATCCTCAGGGCTAATAGAGACAAAAGCGATTCCATCAAGAAAAAACCTTGATGGTTGATCTTCATGATACAGATTCTCATAAAAGTTGACAATCGCATTCCTGGCGAAGGCAGCATCAACATAAAACTCGCCATCCACTTGAATTTTGTGAATAGCATTAAACTTTCTTCTCCTATTTGCCACCTGGTGGAAAAATTTGGTATTACGATCACCATCCTCAATCCACTGTTGCTTTGCCCTTTGGCGCCAAAAGATATCAATGAATTTTCGCACCACAGAGAGTTCTTCTTTAACTCCCAATCTTTCACATCTATCCGCCCAAGAGAGACACTGTTGCTGCTCCTCATCTAAGAGCTTCACTTTATCCACCAGACTAGCCATCTTAAACTCTAAATGGCCAAACACTTCCCTATTCCACTATTTAAGTTTGGTCTTCAAAAAGTTAAGTTTCTTTGCCAAAATAAAACTCGAAGGACCAATAACATTCAGTTCATCCCAAACAGATTTGACAAGGTCGTCAAAACCATTTGCCTCAAGCCACATATTCTCGAATTTAAAAGGACGCCTACCTCTAGAGACTTCCCCAACCCGCAGAAAAATTGGAAAATGGTCCGAAGTAATCTTCGGAAGGGTAACTTGATGAACCCCCTAGAAATGATCTTCCCACTCAACCGAGAAGAGAAATCGATCGACGCGAGATAACACAGGAACCTCCTCATGGCTGGATCAAGTAAAGCGAGCACGTTCTAAAGGAGGGTCAAAGAGATTGCAAGAATCAATAAAAGTAGAGAACTCTCTCATTGCCCAAGACGACCGACTACCTGTGGATCTCTCTGAAGGAAACCTAATGACATTAAAATCCCCACCCAAACACCACGGAATGTCCCAAGAAGACATAAAAAACGACAACTCTTCAAATAAAGCCCGTCGAATATAGTCGTCATTAGGCCCATATACCCCACTCAGACCCCACTCAAAATTATCCTTCAGAGACTTAAACCTATAGGCTACAACACACAGAAAACGACCCAATGTGAGATTCACCAAGCTCCAAGACTTGAGGATCCCAAATGACAATAATGCCTCCTGAGCGACACACTAAAGGTAAGTAAAGCCACTCAATCGGTCGATGACTCCACAAACTAATCGCTAACGGCCGACTAACCACCTCCAACTTAGATTCTTGAAGAATAGCAACATCGCAAGCAAAAGTACGCAACACCCACTTAACATCCCCCGCTTATTTGGACAATTGAGCCGCCTGACATTCCAAGCAAACAAATTAACGGCTGGCTCCATCCGAAAACAGCCTAACCCTATCAACTTCATTCCCCATACTCTCTTCAACCGACTGTTCCCTTCTCATTCTATTTGCTTCCAACGATGCAAGAAAAGAAAGCAACTCCATTTCTCTACCTTCAATGTCCAGACCCATCTTACAAAAACAGACCATTCTTTCCAAGACCCACGCTGACCCTTCACTAACATTCCCTGAATCACTAGAACCGGGCAATGCAGCACCATCTAAACCTTGAGGGTAGGCTTGAGGTAGGGCTTCCTCAAACGAAGAAGGCCCTCCCACCTCCTGCATAATAGGAGAGCCCGACTCAGAAACGACGAGATTAGTCTTTCGGAGCTTCTTCCTACGAGAGTAAACAAGCACACTCATAGATAGTGAACAAGCTGTAGGATGCAACTCCTCCTCCACCATATTCAGAGGTGATTCTGGGATCCTTCAGGCGCACGGAGAACTACCGTGTGAGTTACACTCACAATCAGAAGAGGGATAATTCTCCAACAGATCTCTCAATGCTTGGAATTGATCGACACAGGGAGAAGAAGCCTCCAAAAACTCCTTCGAACCATTCTTTTTACAGGGAGGCATCGTCGCATCATTAACATTGTCCTTGAAGGAGACCTTCTGCTTCAACACATTACCGCTAACATTTTGTTCTTCACCAATCATGGCTGCACACACTTCCCATGAACCACAATCCCTACACTTCCACCCCATCAAAGGCGAATTAGGGGAGCCACCCCATCAAAGATCTATCCCTACTCACCGAAAACCTGGAGGGTATAGAAGCATTCCTTTGTGGAGGAGAAGGCTTCTTATGACCCTCAATCAAAGTCTCCTTAAGAATCTTAGTCACCCTAAACCAGCCCTCTGCCTTAGCTCCCTTAGGAAAGATCACTGACCTAGCCTGCCACCATTATCCAACAAAGAGAGGACAATGAATCTACCTTTGCTATTCATTCTCAGCTAAAGCAACAGGCATCTCTGACCCCAGCTGAAAGTTTTCAACAACAATGGTTCTCCCTTCGAGAAACAGAATCGAACCATTTGTACTACTAACTAGCGAAATTCCTGGAAGCTCAACCGGATAAATGACCTTTTCCTCCTACTGGCCTCAGCAATTTTAAAAGGAAAAAGGCCTCCATCACCCCCAGTCACTTCCAGGACCTTCCTTTCCACCCTCACAGAGGCATACATGACCAAGAGACGGGGTAATGCAGCGTAGCCAGAAGAAGAAAGTCCACAAAGCGAAGAGAAAAAAACCCCTACTGCCCAGCAGTGGTGTGCACTGCCCAGGAAGGAGAGAAACATGAGGAATAGCAGAAAAAAGCACTTACCCGTGGCTGGTCGGAAACCACAGCGCCAAAGAACAGAACAGTTGATTCCGCGCTAGAAAAGATGGTTGGGAGAATTTTCGGCGAGACTCCGACGGCTGGAAAGTTCGCTGGCGACCGGTAACCGCCACAGAGCTTGCCGGCGGTGACAGAAACTTCCGGCTAACTCGAAACCTTGATCGGAAAATACCAACACCCTCCACCGACGCACAGATCTGCAGAAAACCAAATGGTGACCCGTCAAACCCAAAAACGACAACTGGCGAAGGGGCTGCCGGCGGCTCCTGGAGACCCAAAGTCCACCGGACTTCAGGTAACCCTCCGATGACCACTCCAGGCACCCTGAACTTTACCGGCCACCTGCTGATGAGCTTGTTCTCATCCTCTTGTTCCCGACGTAGAGGAGAGGGAGAAAGGAGGTTGGGGCTGGGACGCGTCTAGGTGGCTTCTGGGTGGCAAGCTGATGTCCAGTAGTCGTGGTCTGGCAGCAGCAGAGGCGTGGCCCAACTGTGGTGGCCTGCGAGGGAGAGGAATCGGGGGGTGGTAAGGTTCTTGACAAAGGCCTTTTTTTTATATTCTTCGGCGTCTTTCTCCCCAAATACTCCAAAAATCACATGAGCTAAAGCCATGGCCGCCTTTTTCTTCTTCACTTTCCTACCACAGAAACCCTCCCAAGCCAGGAATGGTTCCCAGTGGATTTAGAAACAACCCAACATATGCCCAATCAGCTGACAAGTTCCCAACGAGCCGTGCCAAATCGACAACGAAGCAACAAGTGATCCGCTGATTCAAAATACCCTTTGCATATAAAGCATTTATTCTGCACTAGGATATTTCCTCTCTTTTGCAAGTCAATACATTTCCATGTGTTCCTCACCAACTAAAGTCTTCCATTTCCTTTTCTTTTCTTTTTCGCCAGTTTGAAGACAAAGCCTATCATGTAATCGTGTTTGTAATAAATTGATCTAACTAACATCATTGTTCACTTGCAATATAATCTTTTACATGGCTTAACGCTTTATTAAATTTTGTACAAACTAAGCTTCAACCAACCGATCATGCATATAACCCTAAGTGGGGTTCCAACCGAAAACCAATTTGCAGTAGGTAGAATAACCCACTAAGTATGCCCCAAGCTTTCTATTTTACAATGTGGGGCAAACCCATGTTTCACCCCACATGCCCCACGCGAGCAAGCCACTGACAAGGCAACACGTGGCTCAATCCTATAGAGGAGACAATGGCAAACCAAGATCGAGTAACCTGCACGGCTGCACTACCATGTTTAATTTTGTATAAGTCAGGCCTTAGCAACATATTAATATATACAAACCAACTAAGTTTCCCACCTAAAACCAATTGGCAATTAGTAGAGTAGCTTAATATTTTATGTACATGCTTAAGACTTCATATTTTTTTTTCAATGAGGGACAAGCCCACTTTAATAACTCCAACACATCCCTCATGTGTGCATCAGTAACAAGGCCCTTTTCGCTTCATTTGTAAAGCGGAAGAGAGGTAAGATCACAGTAAATAGGTACTTTATGTATAACACGGAAGTGGAATCACCACACCATTTGTTGACCACAACATTTGTTGCTTCATTGTCCTTTTGCTAGAGCTCAATAAGATCTAGCCTTAAGTTGCTTAGGAGTTTCTTAGGTTATGTCTAACTCAATCAAGAATCATCTCTTCCTTTGGGAGGGCTTCTTTGGTAGGAAACCTAAAAAGAAGATGCCTATTTTATTCCCACATGCGACTTTTTGGAGCATTTAGCGTGATAGTTTCCATATTAGATGTGTATCGCCTTTTTATTAAGACTCTATTTTTGGGATAATGGGAATTTTTGAATTCTTCTTCTAATCTAGTAGATTTTGTGGATGCTTTTTTTTTTTTTTTTTTAAGGTGAGTAATCAAGAGGTATATTAAAAAGGACACCAAGGGGATATCACCCATTTACAAAAGGGGCAAATAAAAAAACATTAAGCCCTTAAGCTCTCATCCATAATGCAATCGACAAAAGCCAAAAAATTTAAATTTGTGCTATCACTAAGCCCGACACTCCAACCATACAACAACCTCAAAAAACAGAGCTTAAAGTCTTGAAACGACAAGACTTTATCGTCAAAGATACGATGATTTATCTCCTTCCACGTAGCCCACCAAATAGCCAAAGGAACTATGTTCTAAACTCCAAGGATCCAACTCTTCTTCATCCTTCTCCTCCAAGCCACTACCACATCTCTTACATTAGAAGGTTGAACCCAACTAATCCCCATAAGAGAGAGAGCTAAATCCCAACGTGAGAAAGCCCACCGACAATGTACAAGTAAATGATTCACAGTTTCTTTCTCCTCCAACCACATACATAGACCATCTACTTGGACCTCTAAAATTTCTTCCTTTAAGCATGTCATCCATAGGGATCTTGCCTATGGTGCACGCAAAGAAACACACTTTTGTGGGAGCTTTAGACTTCCAAATGGACTTAGCAACAAAATCATGACCATCCAAGGCATCAAAATGTGTGGAACAAAAACTCTTGACACTATAAGATCCCTTAGAGTTTAGTGGCCACACAATCTCATCCTTTGCCTTGCAACAGAACCTCTTTGCCAGCAAGTACGGCTAACAAATTACAAATACTGTCCTCTTCCCAATCATTAAGATTTCTCACAAAAGTCAAGTTCCAATGGCTAATGTCACCATTCTAAGAAACTTCTTCTTGCACCATGGCATACTTCAAACAAACCATCCTAAAAAGATCAGGAAAGAGTCTTTACAGGTCGATCCCCACACCAAACATCATGCCAAAATAACACCCTTGAGCCATCCTTCACCGCAAAATGCACTAAAGATTTGAAACGCTCAAGACCTATTAAGATAGATTTCCAACAACCAACACCGTGGGAATAAGAACTCTTCTTACTCCACTAACCCAACCCATCAATCCCGTATTTTGCCTTGATCACGTTTTTCCACATAGCATCATCCTCCTTTGCAAACCTCCACAAGCATTTGGTCTTCAAAGCATCGCTCATAACACAGATATGCCAAGCCCTCCCTCTTTCTTGGGACGACAAACTTCGTTCCAATTAAACCAATGGAGGCCATTACCCTTATCATTACAATTCCAAAGAAAATCTCTCATGATTTTCTCTAACCAACTAGCAATGCTAGTTGGGATGGTGAATAAAGACATGAAGTAGGTAGGTAGGCTACACAAAGTACATTTCAAAAGTATCAATCTACCCTCTCTAGACAAAAGCTTAGACTTCCAGCCTGTCAATCTCTTATGGAACCTCTCAACAACTGGGTCCCAAACAGCTATGCTCTTACAAGGAGCACCAAGAGGAAGACCAAAGGTAAGAAGAAGGCATATACTCAACTCCATACCCAAAGAAAGGTTAACCCTTAGCCCACACATAGCTTCAAAAAGCAGAAGGGTGCACCTTAAATAACCCAAATTACTTTTGTCCAGCTTGCAAAAAACAAGGATATCGTCGGCAAAGAGCAAATGAGACATCAACAAACCCCCAGAATGAGGGTTGCTAATACGAAAGCCATTCAAGAAACCCTCCTCACTTGCTTTAATCACCAACTTGCTAAGAGTCTCCATAACCAAAATGAACAATAAAGGCGACAAAGGGTCACCTTACCCTAGACCTCTTGAACTTGAGAAAAAACCAGATGCTTCACCATTAATCAAGACAGAGAAACGCACAGTGGAAATACAAAAAGAGATCAATTTCCTCCACTTGTTAGGAAAGCCCATTTTCTCAAGAATAACCAAAAGGAAACTCCAATAGACATGATCATAAGCCTTCTCAATGTCAAACTTACACAGGATACCCGAAATCCCAGATCTGATATAAGAATCAATGCACTAATTAGCAATCAAAGCAGTATCCAAGATTTGACGGCCGGGAACAAAAGCATTCTGCGAGGAACCCACAACTTTTCCAACAACTTTCCTCAATCTTGAAGCAAGGACTTTGGCAAGAATCTTATAAACACTCCCTACCAAACTGATGGGCCTAAAAAACTTAATATCATCTGCACCAGCCACTTTGGGAATCAAACTAAAAAAAGTAGCATTTAAACTTTTCTTAGAGACACCTTTATTATGAAAATCAGCAAAAAAACCCATCATCTCCCCCTTGAGAGTAGACCTACAGTGTTGGAAAAAGGCTATATTGAAACCGTCTGGCCCTGGAGCTTTCTCATTTCCTAACTTAGCGATGGCATTCCAAACTTCATCTTCAGTAAAATCATTTTCAAGATCCCTAGCATCATCAAGACTAATAGAGGCAAAAGCAATACCATCAAGAAAAATCCTTGATGGTTGATCTTCATGATACAGATTTTCATAGAAGTGAGCAATTGCATCATTGACCAAAGCAGCATCATCATAGAGCTCGCCATCCACTTTAATTTTGTGAATAGCATTAAATGGTCTTCTCCTATTTGCCACCTGGTGGAAAAATTTGGTATTGCGATCACAATCCACAATCCAGTGTTGCTTTGCTCTTTGGCGCCAGTAAATATCAATGGACCTTCACACCAAATAGAGATCTTTTTTAACTTTCAATCTTCCAATTCTATGCACCCACGAGAGAGACTATTGCTGCTCCTTCTCATCTAAGAGCTTCACTTTTTCCACCAAACTAGCCATCTTCAACTCTAAATGGTCAAACACATCCCTATTTCACTGTTTAAGTTTGGTCTTTAAAAAGTTCGGTTTCTTTGCCAAAATAAAACTGGAGGGTCCAGTGACAACCAGCTCATCCCAAAAAGATTTGACAAGGTCACTTAAGCCATCCGCCTCAAGCCACATATTTTCGAATTTAAAAGGACATCTACCTCTAGAGACTTCCCCAACCCGCAGAAAAATTGAAAAATGGTCCGAAGTGATTTTCGGAAGGGTAACTTGATGAACCCCCTGGAAGTGATCTTCCACTCAACCGAAAAAAGAAATCGGTCAATGCGAGATAATACAGGAACCTCCTCATGGCTGGACAAAGTAAAGCGTGCACCTTCCAGAGGAGGATCGATCAGATTACAAGAATTGATAAAACTAGAGAACTCTCTCTTTGCCCAAGACGACCGACCATTTGTGGATCTCTCTGAAGGAAACCTGATGACATTAAAGTCCCCACCCAAACACCATGGAATGTCCCAAGAAGACATTAAAAACGACAACTCCTCAAATAAAGCCAGTCGCATATAGTCGTCATTAGGCCCATATACCCCAATTAGACCCACTCAAAATTGTCTTCCAAAGACTTAAACATACAACAAACAGAAAATGACCCAATGCGAGAGTCGCCAAGCTACAAGACTTGAGGATTCCAAATGACAATAATGCCTCCTGAGCGACCCACTGAAGTAAGTACAGCCACTCAATCAGGCGACGGCCCCATAGACTAATCTCTATCGGACGCCTAACAACCTCCAACATGGATTCTTGGAGAATGGCAACATCGCACGCAAAAGTACGCAATACCCACTTAACATCCCCTCGTTTGTTTGGACAATTGAGCCCCCAGACATTCCAAGCAAGAACTTTAACGGACGGCCCCATCCGAAAACAATTTATCCCTTGCAACTGCATCCCTCGTACGCTCTTCGACCAATTGATCACCTTTCATTTTATTAGCTTCCAGCGAGGCAAGAAAAGAGAGCAATTCCATTTCTCTACCTTCAATGGCCAGACCCATCTTCTTACAAAAGAAGATCATTCTTTCCAATGCCCACGCAGAACCTTCACTAACATTCCCTGAATAAATAGAACCGGATAATGCAGCATCATCTAAATCTTGAGTGTGGGCTTGATGCAGTGCTTCCGCAAACGAAGAAAGCCCTCCCACCTCCTTCATGATAGGAGAACCCAACCCAGCATCAACAACGAGCTCAGTCTTTCCAAGCTTCTTCATACGAGAGTAAACTGCCACACTCGTGGCCGGTGAGCGAGCTGCAGGATGCAACTCCTCCTTCACCACATTAAGAGGTGATTTTGGGACCCTTGAGGCACACGGAGAACTACAGTGGGAGATACACTCACAATCCGAGGCGGGATAGTTCTCCAAAAGATCTCTCAACACCTGAAATTGATTAACACGGGGAGAAGAAGCCTCCACAAGCTCCTTAGAACCACCCTTCATGCAAGGAGACACTGACACATCATTAACATTGTCCTTGAAGGAGACCTGCTTCTTCAACACATTACCACTACCATTATGTACTTCGCCAATCACAGCTGCACAAAAATCCCATGAATCACAATCCCTGCACTTCCACCCATCAAAGGTGAATCAGGGGAGCACTCAGATGACCTCGAACAACATTGGCAAAAGACCTATCCATGCTCAAAGGAAACCTGGAGGGAATAGAAGCCTTCCTTGTTATATGAGATGGCTTCTTATGCCCTTCAATCAGAGTTTCCTTCAAAATCTTTGTCACCCCAAACCAGCCCTCTGCCTTCGCACCCTCAGGGAAGATCACTGTCCTAGCCTGCCCACCATTGCCCAAAAGAGAGAGGACAATGAATCTACCTTTGCTATTCTTTCTCAGTTGAAGCAATAGACACCTCTGACCCCACCAAAAATTTTCAACCACAATGGTTCTCCCTTTGAGAAACAAAAGCGAACCATTTGAACTGCCACCCATCGAAACTCCTGGAAGCTCAACCGGATGAAAGACCTTTTCTTTTTACTGGATTCAGCAACTTTAAAAGGAAAAGGACCTCCCACACCCCCAGTCACTTCCAGGAACCTCCCTTCCACCCTCACAAAGGCATACATGACGGAAACACGGGGCCAATTCCATACTAGATCTGTATAGTCTTTTGTAGAATGCTAGCTTTGCATCCAACCTTTTTTATCCTAAAATATATATAATCTTCTTTTCCTTATCCCAAAAGAAAAAGCCTTCTAACCCCATATAACAAAACAAATACAGTTAATGGAAAACCAAGAACGATCACCCGGCTCTAATATAGTGTTAAATTTTATAGAAATAAGGCTTAAAACAAATGAGCAATGCATACAAGCTAAGGATGGTTCCAAGTGAAAACCAGTTGCGAATAGATTAAATGACTCACTAGCTTATACATGCACAAGATCTCATATTTTGACCATGTGGAACAACCTCATTTTCATAACACATCCCCTCGCGTGTGGGCTACTAACAACACCTAACAAATGCATTCATAATTGACATAATGGGAACAATGGCAAACCCCTGCTCTAATGCCATGTTAAACGTCATATAAATTAGACCCGGATCAACTGTCTATGCAGCTTTAGCCGAAACGAGGTTCCAACTTGAAAACAAATGGCCATCGGTGTGATAACCTACTCGCTTACAAGTGTGCCCAAGGCCTTCTATCTTATGAACGAGGGACAAACCGATGTGTTACTCTTCACAAGCTTCTAACCATTTTCTCCCAACAAACAGTAGGCAGTTAATGTAAATTATTCATAAGCATAAACATAAATTATGTCCCACCTTAAGCTCACCAAGCTACTCTAGAAACACTAGAACCTTATAAATCTAGCCCAAACATCTTATCAGGGTCGTGCAATCCCAATCAATTGTTGTAACCATTTGACCAGAAAGAATTTCAAGCTCGAAAAAAGAAAACGCAATATACTTATGGAAAACTAGCCTATACAATAATTCAACACTAACAGAATGCGTAAAAAGTTAAACCTACCTCAACACCTCCCATGCAGAACAACACAATCAGGACCCAAACAAACCATGATGACATAAAAAAATATAGCAGCAGCAGAAACACTGAAGCTGCAATGACAAACACGACAGCACCGACAATATTTATATTGAGTGTATCCTCAGAGTCATCAGTGGAAGATTCCTGCCCACAAGTCATGGGAAACAAATACATAGATATTATTAAATGCATGAATTAACAAATACCGAGATGTGTCCTGCCAAATACAAATTTCATATTTCAACATGAGTGGGGAGAGATGATCTTATTTTGTAAGAGAACTTGAGCTCCCGGGGAAAACATATTAAGAAGGGGAATTTTAGATAAGGCAACAGAAATATCAAATAGATTGCAGCCTGAAACACATATTATGTAGATCTACAATTGAGCTAATACGCTTAGTAGCTGAACACGGTTGCAGCCACATACACAGTTACAACCATCATACATCCACAATAACAATTGGTACGTAAAAAGCACCGGAATGATTTTTTCTCTACTACATTTGTGTCTCACACATCAAGATGGATACTCCAACATGCCCTAGGCAGACATCAGACATTGAAACATGAAGTCAAAAAATGAAATAAAACAGCATGAACAAACAACGGGCAGACAAGGCACATGCAAATCTTACCAGCCGCACACACTGAACATGCTTAGAGATGAGAGGTTTGGCCTCTGAAATTTTAAAGCATACCACTAGCAGATAAACTTCCCCAGACCCTGCGCAAGGGGGACCCACACTAAGAGTTTGTTGTTTTTGTTGCTGTTGTACCACTAGTGGATAAATACCCAAAGCGACAGTCACCAGTCTATGACTCAGAAGTGTTATAGAGACTCAGAAGTGTTATAGAGGATTAAACAAGATAGGTTTCCAAACTCAGAAGTGCACTTTTCAATGACAGAGAGGAAACAGACTGGCTAAATATATAAGGAAAAAGGAAATGATGCAAATGGAATGACAGGAATGCGAAAGTACGGTGATGAAGGATAAGAGTAAAGAACGGGTAAAAAGATTTAGAAAATTAGAATATTTTGATATTAAAGATCTTTTGTATTTTTTTATTATTTTCATAGGTTATTTTTAAGCATATTTTACGATAGCCCAAATAAGGATATTTAGTGACATTTTATTAAGATTTAGTTTCGTAGTCTATTAGGATAATATTAGGTTATAAATTTTTATCCTTTTCTAGTTTATATCTTATTATTTAGGTTTCCTAATACTAGGTAACCTCTTGGTTATGTAAACTTTTTTATGTAATCGCAGAAGGCAGATTATGAATAAGAATTGATATTGAATTTAAGTGAAAGTTCTTGTGTGAATTTTCTCGGTGTGGGAATTGCTCTTAGAGCATCCTATATCAATTATTCCCCTTTGTAGGAATTGCTCTTAGAACGTCCTACATCAATTTGGTATCAAAGCTCGGATCCGATCCTTGCTGTGCCTTTGTGTTTTCATTTCCCTGTTCCTGTTCACGCTCAAAAATAAACAAATAAAAAGACTCTTGTTCTAGACCGCGAACCCTAAGTAGCAATCTACTTTGTGCTTGCAACTTGATAGCCTTGGTGCCTTCGGTCAACCGCCGAGAGGCCCAATACCCTCTTGGTTGTTCCATCTCACCGCCACCAGACCTTCTTCTCGCCGGAAACCGCTCTTGTGGCTCGATTGCACTTTGCTGCCTCTAGTTGCTGCTGTTCGTTCCCAAGTGTTGCTGCTGGCGGCCAATTTTCTCTTTCCTATTACTGTTTGCTGCCCAAATCTGTTTTCATCTTCTACTGCTACTCATTGTTAAGGAATGTTCAAGTTTCTAGGTTCTTCGCCTTGCTGATTTGTTGCCATGGTGACATTCAAACCTGCATGCTATGGGAGCGAGAGCTTCCAAGTCAGCTTTTACACGTTGGAACTCCATTGCGAACTCTCACATCATCTTCCAATGATCTTATCGGGTTGTTGGATAAAGTTAAAGGTCTTTTGTCTCAGGTATACTAGAATCCTTCAAAAACCATACAAGATGCTCTAGTGCCTATAAAGGGAATTTGATCTCAGAAGTGCTTACAAATCAAGCAGATTTTGATGTGCAAATTTCTCTTGCTTTATGCCTTTCTGAGCTCATTCGTATTACAGCACCGAATCTCCCTTTTGAAGATGAGCTAATGAAGGATGCCTTTCGAGTCATTGTTTCATCTTTTGAAGCCCTACAAGATAGTAATGGCAAATTATACCATAAGAGACGTTGCATACTTGAATCCATGTCCAGAGTTAAGTCTTATGTGGTGCTGTTAGATCTTGAATGTGATGCGCTTGTCCTCGACATGTTCCACCATCTATTACCATCCCCTAAAGATGATCATTCTTCTATGACTCTTACATACGTAAAGTCCATCCTCGTGGGGATTCTCACTAAAGCGGATGACCTCTTGTTGGAATTACTTATCTCCATACTCTATGGGAGTCATCAAGTAATTAGTTACACGGTATTGGATGCATGTGCATCTCGGATCCCACTTCAACAAATTATTTCCTCTATAGATGAAATTAGCACAAATCACAGAGGATGAAATTAAAGAGGGTCTGAATGAGGAGGGCACTGGATTCACAAATGTTGATGAGGAGTATCAAAATGCTACATCTGAATACAAGTCATTGCCTGATTATGGGGATTTTCGGTTTTGGTATCCAGAACTTGAGTGTGTGGAGTTGTCAAGACTAAAAAATGGGCACTTTGATTTGCTTATCCCTAAGGAAATTTTAGTTGGTAAAAAGCTACATCCGCTAATTCAATTCCTACTTTTCTGGGAGAAGTTGTACAAATTATAGTTTTATCATATGTGCGACGAAGTGAAGATGGTCTCTAGCTTGGTTTTCTTCATTCTATCCCTCTACAAAACTCGAGGGCGAGTTTTTTCCAATTGAGGGAGAATGATGCAGGATAAGTGTAAAGAATGGGTAAAAAGATTTAGAAAATTAGAATATTTTAATATTGGAGATCTTTTGTACTTTTTTATGATTTTCATAGGCTATTCTTAAGCATATTTTTGGATAGCCAAAATAAGGATATTTACTGATATTTTATTAAGATTTAGTTTCCCAGTTTATTATGATAATATTGGGTAATATATTTTTATCCTTTTCTAGTTTATATTTTATTATTTAGGTTTCCTAATACTAGTTAACCTCTTGGTTATATAAACCCCTTTATGTAATTGAAGAAGGAAGATTATAAATAAGAATTGATATTGAATTCAAGTGAAAGTTCTTGCGTGAATTTTCTCGATGTGAGAATTACTCTTAGAGCATCCTACATCAATTATTCCCCTTTGTAGGAATTGCTCTTAGAACGTCCCATATCACCATAATAAACTATAACCCCAATAAAACTTAATAAAATCTCCTAATTACTCCCTCCATCCCCTTTTTTCTTCCTAAACAACAAAGTTTTTTGTCCCAAATTGATTCTCCTAGAAGCTCATTAAATGCATTTCCAACCAATTGTATTTTCACTATCTCCACTAAACTGATAATCTATTCGTCAATATTTTGGTTTCTTGAAGTTTATGCTTTCCTAGTTGGAAAGAAAATAATGGGACTGAAGAAGCGTTATTCTTAAATTTTTTCCAAAAATAAGTGTGATGATTCAATCAGCTAACTCGCAAATGGCATGAGGAACGACACAAATGTCCTTTTGTTTAACTTTTCTCCCAAAGACACCCTCCAAAGCCAGCAATGCTAGCAGCTTTTGCCATCACCTTGGAAAAGTTAGAGCAATAAAAAGCTAACCCTAGAGAGCCCTAGGGAATCAATGCAGCAACAAGTGGCAGTAGATTCTAGCTCCTCTTTGCACATGAAGCACCTAATCCCCCCCCCCCAACCTCTCCCGCAAATTAGTCCTATGTCAAAACTTTGCCTTGTGTTGCTTCTTAAAGGGCACTTCTATAGGAGTGGGCCACTTCCCAACAAGAATTCAAAATGCGGTTTCAGTCGTGATTTCGGTTTCAGTAGCGGTGCGGCAAAATTGCTCTAATACGGCAATCAAGTTCCATATCGCAGCTATTGCAGCATGAAAATGAGGTACATCTAACTCCAAAACCTGTCCAACATGGCCATTTCGTCGCGGTTCGGCCACATTTTAAATCCATACTTCCCGATAGCACTCTAGGTGAGTTCATTATTAAAATTACAGTAAGGAAGAAAAGCCAATAGATTTGAAAAGCAGGATTTAACCATGAACTTTTTAGACTCCACCTATGACCTACCCATATATGAGGAAAACTCTCCAAAAGAGAATCCATTAAACTTGCTAAAAAGCCTTGCAATGCAATCATCATCAAAGCAGGCATCACAAACAAAAACAGGGGTCCAAACACAGGACTCAGAGGTTCACCATAATAATCAGAAATGGAGATATCCCCAGCCAGCATAGCAGGAAAAAGGAGGAAAAGAGATCTCTTAACAGCTGTGCCTCAAACCAACAATCATGCCAGAAATAGATAGGAACTGTTTCCGCCCTCGTATGAGGTATAATGATAAAATCAATTCCATTCCCACCCTTTACCGAGCCACCTCCAAAGACTTATACCATATGATAGCCATGTGGTCTAGTGGGGATGTAACCTAAGCCCTGAAGACCATCTTCAATGTTGACCACCTTCAAGATGATCCAAGATTGATAAAGCACATAAAGAAAACACATAACAAAGGACAAGAAGTACAACAAAACAACAATTCAATATGCATCCACCTCAGAGTTTTGAGAGACATTCCAACAAAAGGACAAACAACAGTGTACAATATTGTAAGGGGAAATGTCAATATGTCACCAAAAAAACATACCAAAAGAAAGCTCAATTCCAAAGATGATAAAGCACAGGTGATTCAAGTAGTAAACCTTGGGTGACAATGCATTATATCGTTCATCACTTCGGTCACATCCAACCAGATCAGACCAAACTGAAGCAACAATAAGTGTTCCCACAGATATCGCCCATAAAAGGGAATTTGAGAGGTCAAAAACTGTGCGCTTCAACAAGTATATTTGCAAGTCAACTACAAATAAATGAAAAGAATTTAAGCGTCAATAACATTGGATGTAAGAATGGATATAACATCGGAAATATGATAATATAACAAAAGATATTGTAGAATAAATCCAGCTTTAGCCACTATCTATGGAACCGAGGTCACCTGAATGTGATATGGAGAATGAGTGAACAAAGTCACATAAGGAGCAGCGACTGTCATATACTCATATGTCATCATTTGCTAGTGGGTTAAGAAGATTTTAGAATGTTCTACATTAGGGAAAATTGCTTTCGACAATAAGGGACAATGAGAGATCTTTTAATGTTCTATTGAATTATTATCATATGCCTCCCTCCACCTTTCAGTTGTTATATCATGTACGCAGTTGTACAACCAGATTTCAGCTCGCTAGAAATATTATATAGCTCACTAAAATATACTGATGCACACCCAGTTCCACTCACTAAAAATACTATATATCTCACCAAAATATTTTGGTGAGCTGACACCCATTTTTAGTGAGCTAATAGATACTTTTAGTGAGGAGACATGCACAAATAACACGTTTTATATGCTCGAGTTGCGCTCAGTAAAAACACTATATAGCTTATTGGAATGTGTTATTATACACACACACCCAAAAAAAAAAAAAAAAAAAAGAAGATATGCTCAAGTTGTACAGAAGTAGTTGTACAACCGGATTTCGGCTCACTAAAAATATTATATAGCTCATTAAAATATGCTGATGCATTCCCAGTTTCGGTTACTCAAACTAATGTATAGCTCACTAAAATATTTCCGTAAGCTGAGACCCATTTTTAGTGAGCTAATGTATATTTTTAGTGAGCATACATGCCCAAATAACACGTTTTATATGCTAAAGTTTTGCTCAGTAAAAACACTATATAGCTTACTAAAATGTGTTGTTATACACAAAAATATATATATATATGCACGAGTTGTACAAAAGTAGTTCTACAACTGGATTTTGGCTCACTAAAAATATTATATAGCTCACTAAAATATGCTGATGCACACCCAATTCCGCTCACTAAAAATAATATAGCTCATTAAAATATTTTAGTGAGCTGAAAGCCATTTTTAGTGAGCTAATAAATACTTTTAGTGGCTAAAGATGTCCAAATAACACATTTTATATGCTCGCGTTTCGCTCAGTAAGAACATTATATAGCTTATTAAAATGTGTTATTATACAAAAAAAATATATATGATATTGTGAATCTTAAGCTCACTAAATTATATTCTAGTTATCTATATACATTATTCTTTATTTAGTGAGCTATGATATTTATTTACTGAGTTGCAATAGTTCTTTAGTGAGTTATGAAGTCTATTTGGTGATCAATATGATTTAGTGATTAGTATTAGCTGTTCCTAATAAAAAAGAGTGAGCAAACATATAATACACAATTTTAGTGAGTACTAGACCTGAGAAAAATTGAACCGACCCGAAACCCGACCCAAACTTGCCCGAAAATTTTGGGTTTTGAACATGATTTTCTCGACCCAAACCTAAAATAAACCGAACCCAAAAAACCTGCAAATTAGCGAGTCAAACTCGACCCGAACCCGCCCACTTGAACCGAACATTATATTCTTAGTTTTTGATTTTTCTCTAATTTATCCCTCTTAACAACAATGGTTAGTCATTTTCATCGAATAGTTTAAAAAGACATTATATAACGATTGCATACATTTACAAATTAAACAGTAATAACCTTATTTTTTCTTCTTCATTCTATGAAAATAATATCGTACACAACTTTTAAATGAAAAAAAGGTTAAAAATGGGTATACAAGTGTATGAAATAACTATGTAATCATTTTTAAAAAAAGTTAATTTAAAGGAAGATAAGCGTTAAAGATGCACAAGTCATACCATTATATACTTAGTTAAACAAATATGTCTAATTATGTTTTAAATTAATTAATTTGTAATAATTTAAAATTTTGATGTTATAACTACAAGATAACATCTTGTACTTCTTTTATTCAATTTTATTTGATTTTCGTTCTAATTGATCTTGAACTATGATGCTAGTGGTAGGAAAACAGCTAGTTGTATTTGTATTGGGGCCGGCCCATTAATAAAGTTTTACCTGATTGGACATTGGCAGGTTAGTTAATAAAAATATTAAATTATTAAATAGGTTATTAGCAGTCAAACTGCTAAAACCTATTAAAATGCTCTAGACAGGCTATCCCATAAACGGCCGACCCACTACTAACCTTCTTTCAATGTACTAGTTGATCAACCCAAAACCAAGTGGGGCTTGATTCTTTGCCCGCCCATACAAAATGTTCATATATTATAATAAAAAGTCTGAATATTTTTAATTTTCTTTTTAGAAATTACAATTATTATGCCTTTTCATTAAATGTTGACAATTGTGAGTAATAAATATGCAGAATTTTTGATCTTGAAACAAGAAAAATAAATCTCAGAAAAGTCGCTCTACACTTATTGGATTGATCCGAAACCCGTAAAATCGAAATACACCCGCCCGTATTTTACCCGAACCCGAAAGACACCCGACTTGTATTTTACCTGACGTCGAATACACCCGACTCGTATTTAACCCGCCCAGCCGAACTGACAAGTCTAGTGAGTACATACACATTCTTGTTCATATTTTGACATACGATTTTTTTAGTGAGCTGCATTGTGACTTTTGATGAGCCATAGTATATGTTTAGTGGGCAATACTTTATATTTATCTTATAGTGTTGTGGTACGTCTTTTGATTAACTGAAATATAAGATTTTTTAAATGCATAAGACTAACGTACTTGAAAAGTTTCAGTCACTTGCACTATTTAATATTTTTTTTAAGCTATGATATTTATTTAGTGAGCTGTGATAGATATCTAGTGACTTCAAAAATATATCAGTGATAAATACAATTTAGAAAGCAATACTAACTATGTCTAGTCAAAATGAGTGAGCAAACAATATAATACACAATTACACATTCTTGTTATATTTTGAGATATGATATTTTCATATCGAGCTGTAGTATAACTTTTGGTGAGTTACGTTATATATTTAGTGAATAATACTTTATTTTCATCTTTTAACATGTTATGATATGTCTTTTGAATAACTCAAATGTACGACTATTTAAATGTACAAGAATCACATACTTAAAAATTTTCAATCACTTGTACTGTAACTTTTTAGTGAGTTGTTTTTATTATATTTTGGTGACATATAATATACACCTAATGAGCAAAGTTGTTATCTTAATAACAAAGTTACTTAAAAAGAATATTAAAAAATACCAAAAAGTTGAACAGTTATAGGTGTAGTTCAAGAATACTAAGAAATTATAAAAACTTAATGTCAAATGAATTTTAAAAATAAAAAATGGATAAAAATGGGTGAAATTAAAAAAAGGAATAGAGGTTATTAAAAAATTGAGACCAAATGAATGTCAAAGAATAGTAAATAAGATAAAAGAGGAAAATTAAAATAAAGGAACACGTCAATGCTTACTCCCATGGAGATTCGAACCCATGATGCCCTGAAAGCAAATGTGCAACCTCACCACCCAGGCGCTTACTATCAGCAGCACTTCACTATCAGCAGCACTTCTTTCGCTTTAAAATAAATAAGGAAAGGCCGGGTGGACAAACCACATTGTCCACCCGGTTGTACAATATAATTGTGTCCACCTTTAGGTAACTCTCATTTGCAGCACACCCTTTTTGGAATTATTATTTAACCCCCCCCCCCAAAAAAAAATTTGTTACCATATGGCCTCATTCTTTAATCAAAAATTTGAAGGTGGGGGGGAGTAAATAATAATATTTTTCCTAATAATAATATCTAAGGTGAGTGGGTTAAACAATGATTCCAAAAAAAGTGGGTTACAAATAAGATTTACCTAAATGTGGATGGAAGTATATGATAATACTTCATCTTTTATTCCATAGCCAATTTTAGTAGTATGTCTTCAGTGCCTCTCTAACTTTTGGCATTATTTCGACCAAAGAATATTAAGCTATCGGCCGATGGGTAATAGTTTAGGCGATAACATTTTTTCCAAGGCATGTGTCGTAATTAATAACCAATTAACCATGGCTGCGGTCAGTTTATTATTGCACAGAAAAATTACTAGAATTTTGGCTAAAATGGCCTTCATATGGATCTCACAGTTAGGTAAGTTATTTATTACAACCACATATGGATTTCCTAAGATTCATATCATCAAGGACAACAACCCCTAGCTCAAAACCGTGTAATAAAATCACTCAACAAATCTTTCGACCTATTTTTGGGTATTTTGGCTCTCTTTGGGGCTTTGGACCAGTATTCAGATAAACTAACACATAATCCATCATTGTACTATTTGTTTACAGATAGTAGAATGCATTTTATTTATACAATTTTGGGTTCTAAAACGTCTGGCCTAGTCATTTGGATATGTAAATCTAAACTTAAAGACATACAACATTTAACATTTGACCTACTGACAGCCACAGGGTATCATGAGAATTGCCTTCCTCATCCCAAAATGGGAAACAAATCCCAAACTGAGAAACAAAACACCAAAAATAATATAAGATACCGATGCATTTATATTCCATCTATTTCCTCTTGTGTATAATCATCAGCATAACACCTTGGCCAAGAATATCTCTTCTCCATAACCCCCACCCCCAAATTTTTTCTGACTGTGCAATGCAACAATTAAGGAAACAACATTAAAACCCTGACTCAAAGATTTGTACTAATACGACAGCAAGGAAATGTCACCCATGCACAAAAGGGCCACTCACAAAATAACATCATGCCCTCATGCTTTCTAGAATAATCTTAAACAACAAAATCCAAAAGTTCAATTTTGTACCATGATCAAAAACTTGACTGCAACTATACAAAGTTCTCAATAAGTAAAGCTTGGAATCTTGCTAGGACCCAGTCTTGCCCTCAAAATCCAATTATCCCTCTCCTTCTAAGTAATCCACCACATAGCCAACGGAACCATCTTCCAAATTCCTAAAAGCCAACTTTTCTTCCACTATCTTCTCGAAGCCACCAACACATCTTTAGTAGTATAAAGTTGCACCCAGTAAGGAGAACGACAAGTGCCAAAGCCCAAAGATCCACTTATAATGTGCAAAAAGGTGGTCAACTGATTCTTCCTCTTGGAGACATATCGGACATTTATTAGACAACTTAACAATTCTCCTCTTAGGCATATCTTACATTGGAACCTTTCCTTTGGTTGCCGCCCAAGCCAGAAAGCAAGTTTGGGTGGGAGCCTTATACCTCAATATTATATCGGCGGGGAAATCAAGATTAGTGGATCCTTCATACAGCTCTTTACAAAACTTTGGGCGGTAAACTTCCCTTTTGAGTCATGAAGCTCAATAATCTTATCATCGCCCCAACTGTAACCTTAGTATTGGCAAGCAAAGCCAAAAGGCTCAAAACACTTGTTGCACAATTGCACCTTTAGAACGTGTCATCGTAAAAAAAAAAAAAAATGGAGATTGATCTTTGGGATGTTGATCTCCACACCACACAATGTACCAAAACAAAACCCTAGACCCGTTTTTCATCTCAAAATGCACAAGAGATTTGAACTTGACCAAGCCACTAATAATTGATTTCCAGCCTCCACCAACCAAACTTATCCACCTCATATTTCACCGTAAGTACGTTTTTTTTCCAAACAGCATCGTCTTGCGTCGTCTTCCTTGGCAAATATCCAAAGCCATTTCATCTTGAGAGCTTCATTCATAACACGAAGAGGTCTTATACCCAGCCCATCTTCTTGCTTGGGATGGCAAGCATCATCCCACTTGCTCGAAAAATTTAATGGGATATTTGGCAACTATATTAGAATTTTAAGAATATTTCTTTCCATTTTATTTTTATTTCAATAGGAAATACTAGGATAACCTTTTAATAATCTCTCTTAAAATTCTTAGGCGTAGTTTGCTTGAAAAATAAGCCAAAGCCGAGAGTTAGGAGATAACTTATTTTCTAACAACCTACAAAACATTGTTTGTAGTTGCTTAAAAGCAACCATCTTTTTGACAATTCTTTTTCTTCTCATGGTATTTTTTCACCTAAGAAACCCTTAAAAATCTCTAATCCAAACCCTAGATTACCCAATTTACCGAACATATGGTTAAGACCAGGATGGAGGGTATATTAGATGTCAAGTTTGACTTCCCAACACGCTATTGTATTGTACAAGTCTCTAAGCATTAAAGAAACAATAAAAAATAAGACATCAGCTCATCATATATTCTGCCATGCCTTACTAGATTGAGAAACAAATCCCCCTACCTTGTGGATTCCTCTACACCCCCCCAAAAAACACTGTACCCTGGCCACTAAATTTAGAGATGGCAGTATAGTCCGAATTCGATGTAAATCCGATCCGATCCGATCCGAGGCAAAATTATCCGATTTGAAGCCGACAAAAAAAATCCAATTCGAATCCGATAAAAATAATCGTACTCCGATTCGATTGGATTTGGAGGAGGGTTCATCCGATCCAATTAACATCCAACCCAATGTCTTTTTTTAATAATTTCACCTTTTTTGACGCTAGAACAATCCTAATATCATAACCCTTAAAAAAAATCCCCATAAGGTGTGCAGTCTATGTATAATACGCTCTTCTTTGTTAACGAATTTCCTCTTCCCTCTCGATCTTCTTCTCAATCTCTCCTCTTTTTCTATCCCTTTCCCTCTAAAGTTAATTCGCATTCTCTTTTTCCTAACACTTTTTTACTTTAGCATATTGAAATGTTTGATACAAAAAGTTATATGGCATTAAAGAGGTGTTTACCATTGGAGTTGCAAGTGAGCCAAAACATGGTTAGACATAAAAAATTATGCAAATATTGAATAAGAATGTACAATTGGACTATATAATCCGATTATATCCGGATTTAATTCGATCCGAATCTGATTTAACATCCGGTTCATCGGCGTCAGATTTGGATCAGATTTTCAAATCCGATTATTAATTGGATGGAATTTGGATTTATATACATTTGATCCGAATTCGACATTCCTAGCTCTAATTGCCCCTTATTAAGGTGTGATTTTTGTATGATACTACCATTACCCTCCCATAATGGAAGAAGCTGTAAGAAAAGACAAACCACAATGACATATGATGCATGCAAATGGAAAGCACCATATCTAATGTACTTGATAATTGATCATTTGGTATCATATGACTTTTGAAAATTTGCTGCTAGTTCAACCTCTCCTAATTTATTATTTTTTTATAAGTAAAAAATTATATATATAAAAGGGGCAATTACAAGAATCATCATGTTCTCAAGCTCTCAGCATATTTATCAACAAAATCCAAAAGAGATGACTTTGTACCCCAATAAGCACTTGGCTTCAACTTTACAAAATTTACAAAAAAATAGAATAAAATAAAATAAAATAAAGCTTGAAATCCTAAGAGGTCAAAGCCTCGTGCCAAAGGAACCAACCTCCAAATTCTAACAAAATGACTTACCTTCAATCTACTTCTCCATGCTACGTTGCTATTAAAACGTCTTTGGCATTCGAAGGTTAAACCAAATTAAGCCCATCATAGAAGGAGACAACTACCAACGAAAAGACCAACTACTAAAACATCTTTGACTTTTTTGAGAATTAAGTCAAGTGCCTAATTGTTGTAGAAAGGCGACTTTTTCAGATTTTGTAGATAATAATATGCACGAGAGCTTGACAGAGTGAAGTTTTCTTTGCCACCGCCCCCGTTGCACATGGTTGACATCCCCTTAGTTTTCTTCTAATAGATCTTTTGATTACTCATACAGAAAATTAAAAAAAAAAAAGAAAGAAAAAGAGAGAAAACCAACTACATGAAGGATGAACAAGGAGGTTATTAAACGATTCTTCCTCCTCTTACCACATTGATCACCTACTTTCATGAATAATCAGACATATTAAATTGGCACAAAGTGGATGTCACCCATGCACAAGAAGGACAATTACAAAATAATATGCCCTTAAGCTATACATATAGTATTGTCTACCTTATCCAAAATGTCAAATTTCCCCCACAACCAAGCACTTGACACTAACTAAAATACCCAAAAAATTATAGCTCGAATTCTTGATAAGACTGGGCCTTGCCTCAAAAATCTAGCAATTCCTTTCCATCCAAGTAGCCTACTAATAGCCTAAGAATCATATTCCAAACTCTTAAGACTCAGTTCTTGCTCATCTTCATTCTCCAAGCCACCAAGTCCATTTTGACATTCATTGGCAACCGAAGTAAACCCCACCAAGGAGAGACAAATACCAAGACGAAGACATCCATCAGGAATGAATGAGGAGATCAACCAAACTGATTCTTCCTCCTGAGGATACACATAACACTTGGTCCCTTGAAATTTCTTCTTCTAAGCATGTCCCTCCTACAAATCTTAAAACAATTTGCCCCCAAGAAAAATAAATATTTCCACTAGGAGCTTTAGACTTCCAATTGCCCTTAGCAAGAAATCCAGCAGAGCTCCACCTTTCACAAAGCCTAGCATAGAACTCTTTATGCCAAAAGGCCCCTTAGAGACAAGAAAGGTTAGACAACATCATCATTGCATAGAGGCACAAAGATTCCGAGTTGCTAGAAAGCCAACGCATTACAAGCGCTTTTAATTTTTTTTAAAATTGTTGTGCCTTCTCAAGAAAGTTGTGTTCAATAGGCTCTCCTTACCATTCCATGTTCTCCTATGATTACCTTTTTAAAATGAGCCGCCTCAAAAAGATCCTGACATTGAAGCCTAAGCAGTAGGTCCCCACACCAAAAATCTCCAAAATGCACTAAGGATTTGAAGAGCTTCAAACCCACTAAGCTAGCTTTCCAGCAACCCTTCCACAAGCATATAGACTTTCCTTGCCCCACCAACCCAAATTCTTAACTGAGTATTTCACCTCCATCACACTTTGCCGAAGAGCATCCTCTCTTTTTGCAGAATTCCAACGCCACTTAGTCCTCAGTGCTCCATTTTTCTCACATAGAGGTCTTACGCAAGCCATGTTACTTGCTTAGAATGGTAAACACCATCATATTTTAACCAATGGAAGCCATTAACAATTTCGTTATAGAGCAAAGAAGATCTCTCATGACACGACGTGGTCAAATTCGACCCACAAACATGCAGTCAGCCTGGAGATGATGCTCAAGCTTCTTCCATATTGTCTTATCTAATGTTAATGACAATAGAAAAGATAATCCTCGTGATCCTCAGAGTTGTCTGCCCCTTTCTGCTGTAGTTTTTTTCTACCAAGCCATTCCACAATTGTGAAGCTGCCACTATATTCTGCTCTGCAAGTGTCGTGCCAGTATTTAATAACGAAGGAAGTTGGAAGGCACAGTGGTCCAAGAAGCAGTAGTGTTTTACTTCATGAGGAACTTAAGATGTCATAAGTAGAGGAGACATGGATGAGCAAAGGGCGGCAAGGGAAAGTACTCGACATTCCTAATTCATTCTTTAAGGTGTTTTACTTTTTTGACATCTCCAAGGAGATCCAGAGGATTGTTCTCTGGACAAATTTTCTAACCAGATGTATATTGAAGCAATAAACCCCACCAAGTATTACAATATAGAAGGCTTTAGAAGAAAATCTTGATTGTATTTTTCAAGGTCTTGGGTGAAACCATAAAACCCAAACGATATGGCGAGATGAACGAGATGTGAATCTCAAGAAAGGAACATAAAAAGAGTACAACAAAACTCTTTAGGTTAAGACTGTTATAGTATTTTTTTAAATTTATATTGCATTTTCGGATCTCATTTTATGGGTATTTTTAGGATAACCAATCTCAGAATGTAAGTCATAGTATGATTAGGATGGTAATATTTTAGGTATGTTGTGACAGGAGGATATTTTTCTTATTGTTTTAGGATATAAATTCCCCTTTATTGTTATTTTATTTTAAGATTAAGAGTTAAGTACAGAATAAAGTTGAGTTGTTCAGTTTCGAAGCGGTTCTCCATCACTTGGGTATCATGGCAAGTTTGTGCCAATAGACGACGTCCTCTGGAAGTGATTGTAAATTTAATCACCTTCGCAACAATTGCAGAGGCATTGCTGCAGTAAAATATTGCGTATCAAGCACCACCACTCTCCCGCCACTGCCACCAATTGCCTTGAATTATTTTTGCTACCCAATTTCAGTCACCTACATTTCTTAACTTACCATCCACACTTAGAATTTCACTTGTAACCCAATCACTTATTGCCTCAAACTTCACCACCCTTTGCACAATTGGCTCTTTGCTTTGGAAGCTGCTTTGTGACTATTCAGAAAACACTCCACTAAATAGCCAACTAGGATTCCAGTCCCTATTATATTGATGATTTCCAGGGAATTTTTGTTAGTTACCAAATGGCCTATGGTAGTGTGACTCAAGCATATCATGCAATTCTATGCACCAATATTTGTTGCTCGTTCCTCCATAAGGCTATAGTTACTTGGTCAAATTCAGAAGAACAATCAAAATTCATACACGAACATTATCACAGGCATGTTGAATTTAGAGAAGATAATTGTGGTGAACGAGAAATGTAAACGAGGAAGAAGTCGTGTAATTCTAAATCTAAGAAATCAACACCAATCCTGGATCATGGTTGACGATCCTAAACTTAAGGGCACTCAGGAAGAAGCAAAGAAAGTTTGCATTTTCAAAAGCCTAGGGTCACTGCTTCCAAAGTCCATGTGGTTGTTGTTCATCGGGAGACCAACAAAAGAGAAGCTGTCTTTTTTTTGGATGAGTAAACCAAAATTATATTGCCAGGACACGAAGGGGGTGCCACCCATGTACCCAAGGGTAAGCACAAAGATATTATGCCCTTAAGCTCTCATGCAGAATAGACAAATTTATATCACACTTAAGCATCCAACTCCAACAATACAAAACTCTCAAAAAAAAGAGCTCAAATTCTTGAAAGGCCAAAGCTCTCCCCTCAAAAATCTATTGATTCCTTTCCTTCCATGTACTCCACCAAAAAAAACCAATGGCCAATTCCAAGAATCCAACTCTTTTTCAATCTTCTTCTCCAAGCCACCAGCATATCCTTAAAATTCAAGAGTTGAACTGAACTAATCCCTATCAAGGAAATAGACAAACACAAATCAAAGGAACCAATGGCAATGAACAAGGTGGTCACCCACCAATTTATACTCCCGAAGGCACATAGAACACCCATTTGCTAAAACAATCTCTTCTTTAAGTCCTTTGTGGGAATCTTGCCTTTAGTAGCTACCCAAGTAAAAGGCCAGCTTTCATAGGTGCTTTAAACTTTCATACAGCCTTGTAGGAAAATTACTGTAATTGACTACATCAAAAAAACTATAGCAAAAGTTTAGAATTATAGATCTTACAGCATGTCATATCAAGACCATAAAACTTAGTTTAAAAAAGCGCGCGTAGGGCCTACCTCTGTGTAACTAGGCGCTGCAGCTCAATCGAGGCAAAGGAGATGCACTTTGCATGCTTAACAGGCGTTCAAGGTTGGGTGTAGAAGAAAGAGATTTGATAAATTCATGATCAGAATGTTAAATTAAGGCTCAACCAAGCCAAAGATGAGCAATTCGAGCCAAAGCCCTCAATGGATTAAACCTGGTGCATTTATCCCTCAAGTGAACCCCTAAGGCCCTATTCTTTTCATTAGAAAATTGCAGGTGTGGAATGAGTGGGAGTGGGAAAGGGAGGGAAGGAGTAAGTAGGAATGGTTTGTTATATGTGGGAGTGGGAAGGAGTGGGAAGGAGTTGAATGAAAAAGGAGAGTTGATGTAAGTTACGTATTTTATTTTTTAATGTAATCTTTTATTTGTGATAGTAATTGCCGATGATAAACATTTTTTAAGATTGAAAAAAATATTTTTCTCTGTTGACTCGGGTACGAAATATTGTTTCATGGCTGTTGTTACCCAAAAAAAAAAAAAATTATAATTTTCGTTATTCATAAAACAAATTGCGGATGTTTTTTTTTTATATATATTAACCAAATACGAACAACAAAAAAAATACACATATGTTCAGACCCTGTTTCTTTTCGTTGGTAAATCCAAATTTACCAACCTCAACCAACTTCAGCCTACATCAACACATTTCAACCCACTTCACGAACTTCAATAAAAAAATATCAACTTGAACTTACTTCAACCCACTTTAACCCACTTTAACCGACTTTAATCAACTTCAATCCAATTTTCACTATTTTAACCAACTTCTACCCATCATATTAAAAAAAAAAAAAAAAAAATCAACCCGCTTCACGAACTTTAATAAAAAATACCAATTTCAATCCACTTCAACTAATTTCAACCCACTTCAACGCACTTTTTACTATTTTAACCAACTTCTACCCATCATTTAAAAAAAAAAATTCAACTCAGTTCAACCTACTTCAACCAAATTGAACTCACTTCAACCCACTTCACGAACTTCAATAAAAAAAAATACCTACTTCAACCTACTTCAACCTCTTCAACCCACTTCAACATACTTCAACCCATTTTGCTCTATTTTAACCAACTTCTACCCATCATACCAAAAAAATTCAACCCACTTCAACCAACTTCAATCCATTTCAACCTACTTCAACCAACTTCAACCCACTTCAACAAAAAAATACTCATTTCAACCTACTTTAACCCACTTCTATCAATCTCAACCAACTTCACCCATTTAGCAACCCATATTTCCTAACGAAAAGAACGGGCCCTCAATACACAGAAAACAATCATTCGCAATTTATGTGAAGAACTTCCAATATTTTGTTACTAACGCACATGAAAAAAAATATCTGCTCAAAATATACGTACAATACATCTGCACTTCCTGTAACAAATTACAAACGCCGCCAAAAAAATTTACACATTCTTTCATCATGCTGGAAAACATCTACAATTTCTGTCATGAATTACGATAAACGAAAAATAAATATGTTACACATACAGCAGCAACCGTCCAAGCCTTGGTAACCTATAATAAATATTTCGTAACCAACGTGCAAAAAAAAAAAAAAAAGCATCTCTTCCATATACAGAATCAAACCAAAAATATGTACAAATCATAAATAACTAACATTTGCTTAACAACACAAGAAAAAAATTATTATTTCTTCGATATATATAACAAAAATTACGTCATCTACAATTTCCGGCACGACTAACATATATTTCCGTAACATCCAAAAAATAAATAAAACTTTTCATAATTGTCATCAGACTATTCGTACACACAATTACATAAATTATAAAAGTTTTCAAAATATGAAAAAGGACAGTTATACGAAGGAGTGGGAAAGAGTGGGTAAAAGTGGGTGAAAGTAGGAAGGAGTGGGAAGGAGCGGTATTCTTTTTAAAGTGTGGGAAGATGCGGGGAGAGGGGGGAAGAAGTGAGTAAGAGTGAGAAAGAGTGGAATTGATCCATTAAACCACGAAAAGAACAGGGCCTCACTTAGTAACCCTAATTTGCAAAACCTTACTTCGATACCCTAAATTGCAAACAACTGGTACTACCTTCCGCTCGAGACAGAGATGGACGAAAGTTGGACGCGGTCGTCATCGAAGGTAATTGTCACCAGTCGCCGACTCATCGCCGGCAACCTCCAGGTAAGTGCTCAAAACCTTGAATTGGTCTCCTCCTGCTTCTTCTTCTCCCTTTCTTCTTATTCTTCCCACTTCTGCTCCTCGCTTTTCTTCTCCTCCTCCTTCCCCCGGCCGTTCTCCTTCGATTCCTCCTGCTTCAATATGTTATGTAACCCCCCCTTTCTTTTTTCCCCATTGTGCTGCAAGCTGGAAGCAAGGCTACAATACTTCTAAATTTTTTAGTGCATAGGGATAGGCAGTAGGCTTTTTGAAAGTTTAGAAACCTTTTGATATAATTTCAGGTTGTTTTAAAGTACTTTTTACATATTTTGTTTTTCTATTTAAAGTGAATAATGATGTAATTTTCCCATATTGTAAACTATTTGGTAACATTCTGGACTTTTCAATGGTTATATTGGTATCTAATCACTATATTAATGGAAGAATATAACCTTTTTGGGTAAGATATATTTCCTGTTAATTTTTATGCATTTTTTAATAAAAGTGCGCTTCACATCCGACCAGCCCACGCCTTCGCCTCAAAGCCTAGGCCCCGGGCCCCAGGACCCTTTGTGCTTTTGTCCGCCTTGAGCTTTCTTAAACTAAGCCAGGAAAGTAACATTTTATGTACATTAGGATAGTAGGGCATATTCGCATGTTATTTGCATGTTTTAGGAGTTGAAATCCCATTTATTGCTGTTTTAATTTGAGACTTTAGCATAGGAAAACATCAGGTTGTTTAGGTTTGGAGTGGTTCTCCATCATGATGCTTTAAAGGTGACCCTACCCATGGCACTCAAACTAAACCATGCCCATCTTCAGTCTAGCATCCAATGTTGGTATCGTGCCAGCCTCAGCAATTTCCAAAAGATTTACACTCAAAAAGTCCAAAATGAAGGGTCAAAGTTCTATATCCATGTCTGAATGTCAAGTTTTCAATGAAGGTACTTGATGTGAATGAGAGTGAAAGTAACTTTGGTTAAAACTATTTCGCTGATTAGGGGCAATTTTTATTGGGGGTTAACAGTTATCTAAATTACATATTTGTCATCCCAAAGCTCCTAAAAGGATATGTCTTATCATAGTTCTTAGAAGAGATGGTCTGACCCGAGAATTTGTGCCTTTTTCTATTTTTCTCTTGCCTGCCTCATGAAAAAAATTCCAAGCTTTAGCAGCTTACCTCGCTTCCCAGCTCCCACAGACTTGGTTAGAATATCTCCTCCAGATCTTTGGATCATAACAACAGGAATCGTAATGTTCAAATTAGTGTCATTTTTGGAACAGCCCATGTAATCTAGCTCTGCCAAGATAGAAAAATATAAGTAAGATTATATGGCATGGCAAGCAAATGAAGGAAGTGATGGGGAAGAAAGTGGTACAATAACTAGAGCAATAAATTCACGTGCCTAATGTCATGATTCACTTAATGATTATTATCAATAGTCAATAAACAAAAGCAATCAAACACCCATGACAGTTCTGAAGTGATGGGGAAGGGGCGAGGGAGGAGAGTAATTCAAGGAAGTGCAAAAGATCCTGTAAAACAAACTTATGTTATTCTTTTACCTGTCCTTTTTCTCTAGAAGAAATCATGAAGATCAATTCGCAGAGGGAAAAAATATATGTTTCATTCTGTTTCATTTAATTCTTCCCAGTAGGTAAAGGAAGAAAAGGGGCAACAGGGATATCACACCTATCAAAGAATAAAATGAAAAGAAAATGAAAAGATAAGCAAAACCTTACAAAATTGAGGCCATGCAAAAGATATAACCCCCAAAAAAATGAAAATCTTAAACCAGCAATTGAAAACCAATTTGAAAAGATAAACAGATAGGGGAATCACATTTTATTCAGCCAAGATCTTCTGGATTGAACTTGGAAATTTTCATAGCAATGGTTTCACACTAGAGACACCCACATTATGGTGCAGAAATAGCTTTTTTAATGAGGTGAGGAAATTACTCCAGGGTCAGTGGTATAGGTAAGGACAAAAACGCTAATCAAAGTACACGAGGCGGTTGACAGGCAGAAAGGGCACTGACACATCAGCCTGCGGTATCATACTATTGTCGGCAATACCATGCCTGTGAAATTTACCCCGACATAGAAAGTCAAACTCATGGAACTAATTTGAGATGTGAAATTATTCACAGAGAATATAACTACAAAATATTCCTTAAAATGATGATTGTTTACAGGTGTAGTGCAGCAGCCAAATCCATTTTTATGGTATATCATCATTATTCTGAGCTATGCCTGTGCTTATGTCCACTTATGTGAGGCTTCTTAGTGGAGGTGATTAAAAAATGATAGGCAAAGCCATTTTCTTTCAGAGTGTAGCCTTATTCACAGCGCAAATGCATCATATTCTAACTTATTAGAAACAATTCTGCTGGACGATATACCCAACCTTCTATATTGTTTATCACCACCAAAGCAGCAGCACCATCAGACTGAGCAATTTTTGCCTTGGTTGTGAAGTCACATTCACCTCGAATAGACACAGCAACTGATTGATTCAACTGTCCCAAAAAAAAAAAAAAAAGTGTAGAAGTCCCCAATCAGAGACGTAGAGCTTCACATATGGTTTTATTGATATGATGGTATGAAAAATAAACAATGAATCTTCAGTATTTTAAAGGGTTATCAAGACACTAATTTGCGTCTGGTCCTTAACATATGTGCATAATACACAACACACTCTCTCTCTCTCATACACACATGTAATGACCATTGACCAGTAAGGTAACCAAATTTAGGAGCCTTATTCTGTCGCGGAAGGCATAATGAGGGAAAGGGAGGTTAAGGAACAGGAAATATTACTGTTCTTTTGTCAGGAACTAACCCAATTCCCCCATGTGGGAGAAAGGCTTTCTCTCGAGAGGCCAAACCATAATTTCTTTTTTTTCTTTCCACGACCCCGGGGGGCGGGGTTGAATACATATGATGAGAAGTGGCATTTATATGCCAGAAAAGAAGTTGCAATATCAGCCATAAGATCTAATTATCAAGGGTCCACAGGTAGGGATATCTCTGCAACCCATCAACGAGCCTAATGGGATCTGGGCTTACCTCCCCAGTAAAATTTCCTGGGTGAGATAATATAGAAGACCAAGGGGAGAAAAACGGAAGACTCAATCTCCTAAGTCCTATGTTGACATGTCGAGCAAACATGCATCTCTGTCTCACTCTCTCTCTCCTCACTCGTCACACTGAATACGGACTAATCACAATTGCCATTCAGATCTCATGGAAGCTGACCCCTACCCCCCTCCTCCACTCCTTTGCTCTTCCGCCAACAACAAACGAAACTACAAAAGCTTCCTTTTTTCCCGTATTTGTTGTGGGTTCAACCTGCAGATCTGTACTGTTTCCCCTACCCTTACCAGTACTGTCGAACAGAAAGACTCCCACACTTGAGAAGCATCAGACATCAAAAACATCTACAATGAGTCAATGACTGAACAGTGGAGCTTCCTGTATGTTCACTCAGTTCTATTAACTGTTAAGATTAAACATTTGCAGAAATAAGTACTCCATTTCGAAACTGAAAACATTTCTATATTGTGCAAATGAATTAGACATGACCCAGCTTATAGTACTCATCCCATGAATGGCAATCGCACCTTCCAGAGCAACAACCCCCCCTCAAAAAAAAATTAAAAAAAAAGAAAAAAGCAAACCAAAAAGATCAAAGAAGGTTTTCCACTAAGGAGAATACGAGGATAAAACAACCAAGCAAAAACATTTAAAATTGGAATTCAATCCAATAAATAGCTATAGATGCAAACTTTTCCAATTTCTAAAAATGAGATCCCTTGAACATGTCGCTAGCAAAAAGCCACAAAGATAGACGGTGAAAATGTCTAGAGTTTCACACAAGCAAGACACACCAAATAGTGTTAAGAACCAGATACATTCATAAAAATTACCTCCCTTCTATAAAGTAAATCATACAAACCATTGAACAACAAAGCATCTATGTTGCCGAGGCAACCCATCGGCTTACTCTAGCTACTCGGTAGCTTAAATAAAATGATGTAACCTAAGAAGCATGTGCACCAATATGACTACACCAGACAAGGATATAACACGACACCACACGGACACTGACATGTTGAAACATGATTTTTCAAAATAACCATAGGACAGGCAACCATAATGGAGACATATTGGTTGAAAACATATACACTCATCCAATTACTTAAGTGTTTATAATTTGTTCCATATTTTTCGCCTTGGATAGGGTTGTGCCGGGGTAGGAAACAAATTCATCAGTGTGTATGCACTACAATTGTCAGAACCCAATTTTACACCTGCGTATTTGGCAAGCTTTTGAGAGCACCAAAAGAGCACATGAAAGTGTCAGTGTCTGATACATGTCAAGCGCACGTAAGTCCCAGAGAATATTGAGGTTCTCAGGCTGTAAAAAGCAGTAATTCCTCTCTGGTGAAGCACAATACACAAACATCCTCAGCAAGAGTTCGAAAGGTATCACAGCTACAAAAGTTCATTCATCTTGATCACTTTGATCCTACCAAAGCACAACCCCGGTATTGGTATCACTTCAGAGATTACTTTTCGATGAAATTGCAAAAGGTTATCTAAAGAGTCTTAGGGGTTACGATTAAATGGCACTAGAAGAAAAATAGAAAGAACTGATGACAGTAGGCCACATGGTGCATGGAGTAGCATCTTTAAAAAGATGTTAAAGACAAGTAGCACGCCAAAATATTGTTAAGAACAGTCACATTTTTCATATAAGGGGAAAAACAATAACATTTTTCTGAAAAGAAAAAAACAGAAAATCACTATGAAACCTTTTTTTCCTGCAAAAATCTTGAGTTCTGACCAAAAAATGCAAACATCTATACACCAACGCATCCTGTTTCTTAAGGGTCATAGCGAATATATTTTGAGGAAGGGGAGCCTGATGGTACTTCTCACACCTAAAATGGGGGGCGGGGGGGTACTAAAATCAGTAGCATAGGTAGGCTTGGGCTCTGAAGACGCCCAATCATACCTACAATTCACTCACCAGTTACAAGGTGAATAGGAAGCCGATCTCAATTCTATGAGGTTTTGACCAATCTAGTTACAGGGTTTTCAAGCTAGTTGCTAAGGCCATTAGGAGGGGCATTGAAACAGCTTACAAAAATCATATTCATATGGCAAGCAACAAATCCATACATAAATCACATCAAAAACAGTACAACAAAATCGAATAATTAAGTTAAAGAGTCCATGGGAAGGAATCCATGTAAAATTGTGCAAGGAATTTTACCCATTTTTCTAGTGATCTGGTCCTATAATAAAATGATTCTAGGATTTTTATATTTGTTGGAACCACGTACAATGCACAAGTGCCTCCTGAGATAGGCTTGCATTCATTTCTAGATGACTAGCTTAAAAGAAAGAAACTTCTTAACCTTCAAACTCAGCTGAACCATCAAACAGATAATAGCAGCACCTCCCAGAACATAGCCTAAAGATCTGTGCAACAGGACAGAATGAATGTTGGATAACCAACCTAGGGGGTTGGATTAGTTAACTTAAATGGTAGTATACGTCTGTCGAAAAAGGTCACAAACACTCATTTTAGTCATTTAAGAATCCTTGCCTGGCTGCAAGCCTTGTAGAATCATAAAATGTCTTTTGTTTTCATACATATTCACTAGAGTTTTCTCGCAACTTGCCTTCTATGCTGGGTGTTGCCTTCTATGCTGCTGTGTGTAAATCAGGAGCATGTAATCATATTGCATATTTGCATGTGAGATTGACAACAACATTATCTTTCTGTCAGATAGGATCACCCTATATTCAAATTCTTTGCTTTTCAACGAAAAGTCACACCGTGTCTATCCTGAATTGCTTGAAGCATAAGCTCATGCCAACTCTGCGGAGAGATTTTCCAAGTAGGGAGAAATTATAGAAACACAGATATCAAACTTATTTTAGGAAAGATTTGCCAATGAGAACTCTGCTATCAACTATGTCTACCATTCCAAGCTATTTAGGATTCCAATTTATTCTGATTTCCTACTCTTATAACTAATGTACACAAACAATTGATGATTAGTTATAGACATCAATGCACTAGGTTGTTTCCTTTCAATGATTCTGCCCTTCTGTTCTCTGTCTCCCCCTGCTAAAAATCCTCCTTCCCCTGCCTAAGTTACACCAGCTTACTCAGTTATAGCGCAAATATTACTACAGAGAAGCTGCTTGCTCCCCCACCCCAGTTTTTAAGAAAAATTACATTAAAAAGAGGAAGATGAAGGACCACTGACCTCTGATGACAAATAAGAACAACAGTTCAAGGGATTAGTAAATAGAGCAGCCAGTCTCAAACTTTTCTTCTCAACAGGAGGGTAAAGGCCAAATTCTGCGGTTACTGCACTAAAGCTTCCCTTTTCAACATCGTCAATCCAATATTTAACCTTAACCTGAAAAACAGAGACAGGCAGCCACCAACATGAATAAAGGTATGTAAATACATTAAGAACAAGGAATATATAAAATAAAAGAAGTCCGTAAGACCTTAGTGAGGAAACTCAAAGACACCAATGAGATGTTACCATTATGAAAGCCAGCAGAAACAAAAGAAAATCATGCTTCCAAGCACATGATGCAATCAAGATTTTTAAAAAAAAGGAAAAAAGAAAAACATATGCTATGTATACCTTTCATTGTTACTTGCGTTGTAATCTCTCCATCGCACTCGCATGAAATTTTTTTTTAATAAGGAAAAGGTAATATATTAATATAGAAAGATCAGAAGCTCAGCTGCACAGTGAGCATCACACAAAAGGCTATATACAACCTAAGTATAAACTATCCACACAATCAGCCAGATCAATAGAGGAAGAGTTAAACTTCCCATTCTTCTAAAAGTAGAGAATCTTGACGAAATTCTCTTTCAAACGTTGAAGAAAGGTTTCTATGCTTTCAAAAACTCTTCAGTTTCTCGCTCTCCAAATACTCCAAAAGATGACATGAGGTAGGACCATAGCTTCCTCTTTCTTCTTCTTCTTAACTTTCCTACCAAAGGAACCCTCCCAAGCCAAAAGATGGTTCCTAATAATCAGGGGCAACCTAAGAAATGCCCAAACAATTGCCCAAACAACTGAAAGCTAGATTCCAAGGTATGCTCGCAAACTGACAATGGAGCAATAAATGATCCGCAGATTCAAAGTCCCTTTTACACATGAATCATCTATTCACCAAAATTTTCCCCCTTTTTGGTAAATTGTCATACGTTAGTATGTTCCCATGTGTAGCTTCCCATACAAAGAAAGAAACTTTTAAGGGGGCTAAAGACTTCCATATGAGCCTGCAAAGGAAACCTTTTTCAGAATGAACCTCCTGTGGTGAAAACTTCCCATCAAGAAGCTTCAAATAAAAAGATCTCACAGTGAAGCACCCCTGAGTGGTTACATCCCACCTCACCCTATCCATTGAAGATTCTCCTATTTTGGCCTCATTAAGCTTATTGAAAAAGCTTACCAAGGATTCATCATCAACGAATCCATCTCGAACAAAAACAGGTGCCCAAATATTGTTCTTATAAACCTGCTCCTGATAATTAGCAACAGAGGCATTTTTGTCCACCGCTAAAACATAAAGCCTAGGGAACAGGTCTTTCAAAGGAATCTCGCCGCACCAGCGATCATGCCAAAGAAAGATTGAAGAACCATCTCCTACCTCAAAGGAACAGTGTGGAAAGAATCTCCGCCAACCTTTGGAGATATATCTCCAAAGACTATACCCATAAGAGCCCTTCACAATGGAGGGAAACCATGTGAATCCATCATCCCCATATTTGACGGTAACTACCTTCCTCCACAGATTGCCCTTTTCATTCATAAATCTCCACAGCCACTTACCAAGAAAGGCCTCATTGAAGAGACACAAGTCCCTTATACCTAACCCTCCTAAATACAGTGGTTGTTTCACAATGTTCCGTCTCACAAGATGACCCTGAAGTCACTCCCAAAAGAACCCCAAAGGAAATTTTTCTTGATTGCTTCTAAGTTATTGGCCACTGACGAAGGTAAGGGAAAAAGAGAGAGGAAGTAAGTCGGGATACTTGAGAGAACACTCTCGATGAGAGTTAATCTGCCCCCTTTTGAAAGGTACATAGACTTCCATCCAGAAAGTCTTTTTCTCAAATTTCTTGATAATTGAGTCCCAAATGGCTTTCTCCTTAAATTTAGCACCTACAGGGAGGCCTAGGTAAGTAGTCGGAACGGCATCAACATTGCCACCTAAAACACTTGCAAGCAGTTGAATATTGTCCATATGTCTAATAGGCAGGATAGAGCTTTTTGCCAAGTTAACCCTGAGACCGGAAACCGCTTGAAACCAAGTAAGCACACAACGAAGGTTCACCATCTGCTCAATCATTTTCACAAAAAACAATAGTGTCGTCCGCAAAAAGAAGATGAGAGAGTGTCGTTAATCATTTGCACAGTTCTTGAATCATTTGCACTCGCATGAAATTGTTGTAGAACCAGGTTTCAAATATTTGGTTGATACTTTGTACAGTTCTTTTATTAATTAGAGTGCTGTTAATTTCTAATTTTTCTTAGGTTCCATTTTTATTTTTATATTATTTTTGATGAGGAAAATATAATATATATCATTAAAGAAAGAGGATAGGTACAAGAGAGGATGCTGATAAAGCATCCATAGAAGCTAATTACAACCCCAAGAAAAGACTATCCACAAAATCGACAATATCAATCAAAGATGCACAAAAGACCTTCTTCCAAAACAAATAAAATCTTGAGCCCCTTGTCATTCAACCGCTCAAGCAAAGTTTTGACCCCATCAAAAACCCTTCTATTTCTCTGTCCATAACATCCAAAAGATGGCATGCGAGAGTACTCAAAACACACTATATTTAGCCTTCCTTCCAAAAAAACCTTCCCAAGCCAGAAGTTGATGCCTCATCACGCTAGACACCACCAAATAAAGACCCAAACAACTCCACCCTAAATCCCAAAGGTTTCCAGCAAATGGGCAATGAAGAAGAAGATGGTTTTTGGTTTCCAAATAAGATTTGCCCCTTTTTTGTAAGCTATCATAAGTTAAGATCTTGCCTTGAAAAGCTTCCCACACACAAAAAAAAAAAAGGGGACATTGTTGAAGGGGTAGAAGACTTCCAAATAATACTCCAAGAGAAACCACAAATATAAGGAGAAGGTGGTGAATTGCTCACTGCAAAGGAGATGAGGATGGACTAAGGAAGTGAGATTTCACGATGAATTTCCCGGAGGCAATGAGGTTCCATCTAACCATGGTAAAACAAGAGTCCATGAGATGCATCCCCTCAAGCATGCTAAAAAGATGAGCCACACTATCATATTCTAGGACTGCATCACAGACAAAAACGGAAGACCAAACAACTGAAGGAGAGTTGTGCTTTAAATAACCGGAGACTCGTGCATCCCTATCCTCCGCAACAGCATAGACGGAAGGAAAACGATCCCTCAAAAGAACTCCATTGCACTAATTGTGATGCCAGAAGAAGAAGGAAGATCCATCACTCACCTTGAAAGTAATGTGAGAGACGAATCTATCTCAACCTCTAGTAATAAACTTCCACAAACCAACACCATAAGCTTCGCTATATTTGCTTGGAACCCAATTAAGACCTTCGATTCTGTACTTGGCCTCTAACATAGTTCTCCAAAGCCTCTCTTTCTCATTCGTAAACCTCCGTATCACTTGCCAAGAAGGGCCTCATTAAACATGTTTAAGTCTTTAATGCCTAAGTCACATCTAGGAAAATATTACTGCACGATGTTCCACTTGAAATCATCCCCAAATGACCCCTAGAGGAAGCTTCTCTGAGTGGCTTCTAGCTTGTTTGCCAATAAACAAGGAATGGGAAAAAGAAAAAGAAAGTAGGTGGGAATGCTACAGAGGACGCTTTTGATGAGTGTCAATCTACCCCCTTTAGTGAGATGCTAAATTTCCAGCCAAATAGTCTTTTATGAAATCCCTCAATAATTGGTTCTCAAGTGGACTACTTTTTGAATTTAGCACCAAGGCAAAGTTCGAGGACAAAGGAAGGAAGGGAGTCCAAATCACAACCCAAAGGTTCTACAAATACATGAGCCTTATCCACTTCCCGAAGCAAGATAGGAGACTTAGTTAGTTTGAATCTCAGTCCAAAAATGGCCTCAAACCATATGAGGATGCAACAAATATTAACATTATGCTCACACTCAACAACTCCTCCTCCTCTTAATATGGGCCCCACTTGCGAGGAGTCTGGGGAGATCCATATGTAAGCGGCCTAACTCACGATATATCCTCCTTCAACCTTCCCTCAATCACCCTTTCCCACAACTTCATAGTGTGACTAAGCAGTTTTATACCTCTATAGTTATTGCAGTTCTAAATATCGTTCTTGCTCTTGCATAATGGAATAACTGCACTAACTGATGTTGGACATCTTTGCAGGTCTAGCCATAACATTAAAAAGCTCTGTTAGCCATTCAAGGCCCTATTCACCCAAACACTTCCAAATTTTCATCGGGATATTATCTAGGCCTACTGTCTTTCCATTCTTCATCTTCCTTAATGCCTCATTAATCTCCTCTTTGGTGATATAACGTCAAGACCTAAAGCTATGTAGCCCCTCTTTAATCTCCTCTTTAATCTGCTCACACTCATTATCACAAAATCTAATTGTTCCATCTGCAAAGAGGAGGTGACAAATTTCCAAGAGAACCGAATGAGAGTCTCCTAAAGAAAAGCTAGCAATAAGACCGGCTTGGGAAGCAGTACACAATATTCTGCTCAGGACTTCCATGACAAGGACGAAAAGAAGAGGTGAGATAGGATCACCCTAGCGAAGTCCTCTTGAAGCAAAAAACAAGTTCGTTGGGGAGCCACTAAGCACTCTAAAAGAGGTGGTAGAGATGCACGAAGATATCCAACCTCACCATTTATCCCTCGATACCCATTCTCCTCATCATGTACAGAAGAAACTTCAACTTCACATGACCATAGGCCTTCTCGATATCAAGTTTACATATGACACCTGCTCTCCCCTGCTTGATGCAGCGACAAGCTCATTAGCGATCAAGGCATCTAACGGCCACCTACAAAAACTGGTTACATGAAATCGAACTACCAATGGCCACTCTAAATCTGGTGGCCAACACCTTCGATAAAAGCTTGTGCATACAGCCAACTAAGCTAATTGGTCGGCGATCTTCAATGTCCTGAGCACCAAATCTATTGGGAATAAAGCCAATGAAAGTTGCATTGAGACTTTTGACCAACTTCCCTGAGGAGTGCAATTCTGTGAACATCCGCAAAATATCCACCTTCAAGGTGTCCCAAGCATCCTGAAGAAAGGTCATAATCATACCATCTCAGCAGGGGCCTTGTCACCACAGCACTGCTGCAAACTTGTAAGGGCTGCTTATTCAGAAAAATGATGCACACTGGCACCACCCACTGAGAATCTATAAGAGATGGTAAGACCAGCCCATCCACTTTGGCCTCCAAGGTTCGTGTTCAGTGAAAAGGGAGGAATAGAAGTCATGCATAGCAGACTTCATATCCTCCAGGGAATAGCAGACTTCATATCCTCCAGGGAGGAATAGAAGTCATGAATAGCAAACTTGTTACCTCTCTCTCTACTCTTTCTGTCTTCACAATTTACAAGAATGGTTTAAGGCCCTAAAATCTATACCCAAAATAGCCTCCCTCACCTCTCCCCTCTGGGATTCCTTAAGACAATCACTCCTTGCAAGGCTAAGCAAATCTCCCTACATCTGGATTCAAAGACTATACTTCTGTAGAACCCACATAGTGTGGTAGTCGTAATTGTCGTTGAACTACATGCTACATATGCATTCCAGGAAACAGATATCAAACAGAAAATACATTTCTTTGACAACTCCTCGTACTCCTTCGCTACAGGTAGCCCTTTAAGCAGACAAATAAAAAAGTGCCCAGATATTTTTCAAGCTTTTCTTTCACCTCAATGCGCATACAGCGCCATAGATTAATATCAAACAATATGTAGATTTTTAACATGTCTCTTTCATAGGCAAAACAACATCAAGAAATTTTCAGCATACTCCTTTCTTTTAGTAAATAACAAGCAAACATCCCCTTGGTGTATCATTATTACAAATTTCTTGATTACTTATCCCAAAAGAATACAAAAATCATCACACCCTCACACTCACATGAATAATACCATCAATAAGATCCAACAATGCCAAGCGTCCATAGTTAAACAAGTCATTTAACTATAAACAATTCCCGAAAATGTAATTTTCAACTGGTGATTAAGCATAATTTTGCCCTCAAATTCCGGAACTCCTTCATTCGAAACACTCACCCAGCAACACATGATATCATTTTCCAAATTCAAAAGAACACAACTCCTCATCCATCTTTTCTAAGCCCATCAGAACATATTTGACATTCCTTTGGTTGAACCAACACAGTCCTTAAAGGAGTACAAGAACCGCCAAAAGAAGTAGCCCACTAACAATAAACAAGGAGGCGGTCTGCCAATTCTTTCTCCGCTGGCAGCATACAAAACCCGCTTGCTAAATTGAAATTCTCCTCTATTATCAAAAAATAATTGAAATAATGTACTAACGACAATAGATTCCATAAGAGTATTTTCCATGAACTGTTCGAACTTCTATTTTGCATCATTCCACCCTCGTATGAAAAACTCATCCCAAAGTTAAAACATCACAAGAAGTATACACAAAAATTGGTTTCCCAAATGATTCAAATCAAATCCAGCAGCTCTTTCGTATGAATGGAAAAATATTGATCCACTATGCTCCACTGCAACAACTTCCTGGCAAAGAGAAATCACTTCACACCAGATCAGATTCCATGAGTTCCATCTGCACAGCTGTAGCTTTAATTGCAGCTGCTACACGTTGTACAATAGTAGATGGCCGACAGTGCAGCAGAAATCTCAGATGACCTTTTCAGGATCTATTACATCACCGAAGTACCAAACCATTCGCTTGCTGGAAGTTCAAGTACCAGGCCATCTTCTGATCGATGTTGCAGTGCTATGCGACCATGCTTTTCTAGCTGTTTCTCCATGCCTACACTGTTGTTAGCGCCAGGATCACAGGCCGGTACTACAGTTGAAGTCACAATGCTGTAACTACAATAAGCTCTAAGATATACTCCAAGCAAGGTGACTGGAAGCACATATAATTTCCCCTTAATGGTGAGAGTTATTATAACACATACTGAGTATGACAAACCTACCAAAAATCAGAGTGACAAAACATACTGCAAAGCATAACAATGATTCATATCCTTTTCTAAATCAAGCGAATCCGATTCTTCAGCTGCAAGGAAGTTCCAAGTCTGCCTATATTCTGAAGTTATCATCATCTCTTGTCCCTCTGTGTGTGCATGTGCATGTGTTTTGGGGAACAAGGTGTGGAAGTCGCATTTTTCTTTTTTGGATTTCGGGCAATAGGTAGTCCTTTAAACAGAAACAGATTTGAGATCCCTGAAGTTAGCTAGCAGCCAGGAAACTCAATGGACACCAATCTTACAAAGTTGGTTCTTTAACATCGACATGCAGTCACATATAAGAAAAGCAACTGAAGGCCACTGTGATACAGTAGTGACTCGAAAGCACAGCACAATTTGCCAATTCCACAAGCAAGCCCACTGTGTAAGCTTCATGTACCACACTAAATTGATGAGTGTACTTAAGTCCTTAAAGGGCAACCCTTCAGCCGCCTAAATCTGCATTTCGATTCTGTTTATCAAATGTTTATGCACAACTTATAATTTTACCTCTTGCCTGAGATCCTAGCTATGTTCAAGGCATGACATTAAGGCAAAATGCATTCCATGACTTAGATATGAACTTAAAAAACAAGGGAAAATTAACCTCACATCTGTGTGCAACCATGTTTTCCCTTCATGGCCATTTTCTACAGTAAGTTGACCGGAATGTTCATCTATTTATATGCGATTAATGTGTATATTATGCAATTTCATAGTCGACTTCAAATCTGCATATTTTCTATTTTTCTAGGTTATGCAAGTGCATTACGGTCAAAATACTTTAGAAAATAGACATGAGGGGAAAGCATGGTGATACATCTACCGGAGCTCAATTTTCCCTAGAAACTCCACCAACACCAGAAAAACCCTGTTCTCGCCATGCAGCAAAAGGAGCATCTCAAATATGACCCTTCCCAAAATAAAAATTGCAATTGAAATCAGGGAGCCAGATAACAAACAAATCCACAGCACAAACCCTGATTGAAATGCATTTGCTTATAAACAGAGATCCAGAAACTAGCACACTGTTGGAACAATTGACAACAATAATTTCACAAACGCACCAATCGAGGTTTATTGCTACAGTTGCTGGAAGGAACTGTATCATTGGCAGCAGCACAGGGAGGAGAACCAATGAAGAAAAGGAGTAAGATCGCCTCGAGAAAGAGACTGACTGTTGACGAGATCATGGCCCTGCAAAGGATTTCGATGCTCAACAGAATGGACAAAGCGAGCTCTGCAAGTCAGATAACAAATAGTTATTTTTAATGGAAAATAATTTAACCTTTTAATAATAGCCACCGCGATGAAAAATTTATACGATGAATAGTCAATCAAGATGTTACAAATTTCACGCCCACCTGTAAATCTTAGAAAAAGTCATGTTCATTCGAGCTTACCGAATTTTGATCAGTGCCAATAGACTAATCTACCTGTTCATTTTAAAAATTTCAAAGATTTGAAAGTCTAATATAGATATTTTTTGACCCCACCCATTATCGCATATATTATTGTCCATTCACCAAATCAGCCACAAAAACCACCTGATCATTCACTAAACCAAACTAAACAAATTCCAACATAATTGAAAATGGAATTATAACTCAATCAAAAGCATGAAAATAATAAGAAAAGAACAAAAAATCCTAGAATAATAACCAAATGAAAGACTGAAACCATAACCCTATGAATTGACGTCTTCGATGTAGACTTGATCTCCTAATAGGAGTAGAAGCTGCGGGCTGCTGCCTAATCATAAAGGGTCGGCATTTGAACCAAGACAGCGGACAACAACGGTGATTTGCCAAATCGGCAGAGGGCTGACGGGCAATCTACGAGAATGGAGCCGAATACCAAAATAAATGTGACTCAGAGCAGATGACCATATGAGAAGGGATTAGAACGGTAATGTGCGGTCCTTTGTTGTTGTTTCTATTCATTTTCTTTTTTGTTTACTACCTAAAGAGGCAAAAAGAACCAAAAAATCGCAAATCCTAAATTAGTACGATGGCAATATCTTACGAATACCACTATGCTCTAGCTTTTCCCACATAATTTTTATAATTCCAATAATTACATTTTATAATAATATCGTCATTAACTCATTATTATATCAAAATCATACTATAAGTCTCAAACTAGTCAATATCAATGCCAAGGATTCTCATCTTCCTCTCATCCATCTTCTTCCAATAATTGTCATCTTCTTTCAACTTTTTTCCTAAATCTTGTGGTTTGTTTGGTGATATCTTACTTTATAAAAGTTGGGATGGTCGGGATTCCGGTCATTCTAACCGCTTTAACCTCTGTATTTCTATATAATAGCAATTTTATCTATATTTCGCATTTGTCTTTCTAATTGTGATGAGCAGTTCTTTTCTCCGAATCTTAGATTATGAGATTTTTTTTATGCGTGAGTTTGTGCAATTGCTTTTTTTAATTTTTAAGGGACGAATGAATTCTATACATTAAACCGATATTTCTATAAATAAAGACACTTTAAATGCTTCTAATAACCGTCGGTTTTTTTTGAATGGAGCTAACTAATTCATTTAACAATTTTCCTAACTATAGTTTTATTATATTACTTAAATTAAGTTAATATTTGTGTTTTTATTAAAGTGAATAATTTTATAAAATTAGTTTCAAAATTTCATGACTTATTATGTGAATGCGTAAAATTAGTAAATAAATGAGGGTTAAAACCGAGCGAAATTATTGATTGAAGTAACAGATACTAGAACTTATTGGCTTATCTATTAGGCCTAAGTATTTTATGATTTTGGGTTAGTAGATTAAAACAAAGGAAAAAGGGTTATTAAACTCAATGTGCCAAGTGCCCTTTCTCACCCAATTAACAACACCAAGGCTTCCCTTTCTTCAACACCTCAACACCCCAACATTCCCATTTCATCAACCACAGACTCCTACCATTCGAACTAGAGTAAATGAGTCAAGCAGAGAGGAAAAGTGAGATCGAGGGAGGGAGGAAGAAGAAGAACTCAACAGTAACAGTAGCGTACAGAAGATGGGAAACGAGCAATGCAGACCTGGGAGGAGAGATTCTCAACCAGCAGCCAAGGGGAAGAAATGAGATTCGAACTCAGCTCGAAATTGCCCATTTAGCCCATCAATCGGTTCTCTAGTTGGAAATAACGTGGGTAATTCTTAATTCCCAAAATTATTAGTTAATTTTCAAGATTTTCTGATTTGGCCATGGAACTTGAGTTTATGCTTGAATTGAATTTGTTGTGGATTGAATAGCTTTGAGAAGAAGGAAGGATCGAATGAGGTGAATGTGAGTATTTGGGGTCGAAATTGAGATGATTTTGAGGTTAATTTGTGGGCAGTATTGTGACAAGGGAATTTGGGTATGTGTGTGGTGAACTATTGAATTTTGTGAAGTGTTATTTATTGTAATCATGTCTCTAATTTTATTAAATTAGTTGATGTCGATTTATGGTGGTATTGTGAATGCCCAAATTTTGGTGTTCTTGTTGCTGCTCTCAATCTATGCTTGCTTTGTTTTGCCTAGGAGTTAAGCAGGAACAGGGAAGTCAGCTGAACGGTTCAGCAAATCATTTCAGTAGTGAAACGAGTTCGTGAACCGAGCAACGGCTTGCTCATGTTCTGCCTTATTCTAGTTGGAATCTACCTGCCGGTTTGCTGTGACTAGGGCCATGGTCGTAGCCGCAACCTGAACCAAGAACTGTGAACACGTTCGCTAAACCATTCAATTGGTCGTTGTCCAAATGTTAAATCATTACCTTTGTGAGTCAATAAGTGTTGTGTAAGGTTGCGAGCATGTTTTAAAGGTTGTACTTCCTATAACCTTTAAACGAATTTAGCCAACTTGAAGCATGTGGCTGAGCCAAACTGCTTAATTCTTTTAAGTGTAACTAATTATGAATTAAGTTGCAAACTAATGGCCTTTGAAACTAGTTTTAATGTCTTTTTATGTAAAATTGGAAATTTACTTGGCCGATAACTCGTTTACAAGTTTTCTTTGCTAAGTATTGGGCTCTAATTTATCGTATTTTATGTGTCTCTCTCGCCTAATTTTAGCTCATATGATAACGTAATCTTTAGGATATTTACTTGTTTTATTTACTTTTGTAGGCAATAGACCCCATAGAGCAAATGTCACAAAAAGAAGCGAAAACGGAGTAAAAACAAGGCAACGGGCGATAAACAGCCTGTCGACTGCACGACGGTTGCCGCCAGCAGCCCAGCCAGGGGTTGGCGACAGCCTGGCTGTTGGCAGCACGACAGGCTATCGTGGCCGGCGATGGCTGACCGTCGTTTAGGTGACGACCGTCGCCCCTCTCCCCCCTGCGTGCTGTTTCGTGGCCTGGCTTGACTCCTTTTTAAAAGGCTTGCTTCGGGACTTTTTGGAGGCTCTCTCTCACACCCTTGGCAATTTTGAGACTAGGTTTTAGATTAGTTTAGCAAATAAAAACTCAATAGGGGGAATTAGATTGGGTAGATTAGATAGTATTTTGTGGATTTGGATTCAAGTTTTGGATTTCAAGTTCATCCAATCCAGCATAAATTTTCTTCTCTTCTCTTTCTCTCTTTTTCATATGTTGTTCTTGTTTATATTTTGTTAGTTTAACGCTAGTGTTTGATTTTGTTTAGTCAAATGTTTAGTCTTTATTGTTAATCCATGTTTACTTTGCTTGACTAGATTAGTTTAGTTTCTTTCTCTCTCCTCCGTAGTTCATGTTTATTTGCTTGTTCGTTAGCCTAGGTTTAGTTAGGTTTAATTTGTGATTATTAGCGATTAGTGCGGTTGGCTTGGATTGTGATTAGTCTCTTGATGGCTACTTAGTCTAGGATTAGGCCTAACCACACCCAACTTATGCCTAGAACTAAGAGTTTTTTCTCATGTCCGCTAAGCGTTCGATGAAATGCTTATGGAGCTTTCATCTATATTTTTGAGCGATTAACCTATGCCGAGAGGTGAGGTTGATTAGCTGGTGCGGAAGAGAGAATAGCTAGGTTCGGGGCATCAAAATAGTCCCAATCCTAGTTAGGTCCGAGGGTTGTTAATTTTGTTGCCTAATTGGGCTAACCCCATGAAAATATATTTAGACTAATTAGGCTAACTCATGACCCTTGAGAGAGGGTTTGGGTGATCTTTGATGGTGCAATCGACCATCTTTAGTTATGGGTATGAGTCGGGTAGGTTAGTACTCATCTCGGTTATTTAGTTTGTCAATTGGTCAAATCATAGTATCAAGCCACCTCTTTTGCTTTTATTAGCTTAATTTAGCCTTGTTTTCATTTCCTTCCTTCTTGGCCTAGATTGAGTCGCTCTAGCTAATCCCGGTACTTAAAATCTAACTTCCAGTGATGACATCCCGAGTACTCGGCGATAAACCTTGCACTTGGGGTAATAAAGTTGAACATTTTTTATGCTTTCAGAAGTTGCTTTTGTTTCATTATTAAAGCATTACCATTTAAAAATGGAAATGTTGTTGCTATGTTATAACAGGGATTTTAATGTCAAGTGTGTTGAAAGTTTGCATTCATGATATTTTGAGCTAAGAGAATAGTGCTAATGTAAGGGACTTGGTCTCGGGAGTAGACATTAGCATCCTAATTGGAGCAGGAATCTTAGTTGTCACTGTCCTGATGAGGATAGGAGTCTATTGACTTTGGGGGCCCTATGAATAGAAAAGGTCGTGAGTTGTGTCACTCACCTAATGAGAGCATAGCTTCTGAATCCAATGCCCTAAAAAGTGATTTCGTTACCTATTATAAGTTAAAAAAACTCGATTCTGATATATGTTGATGCAAAGATTTGAAGAGCGTAGGAATCATTTGGAAAAGGGTTCGTCTCGATTCATAAACAAAATTCTTTAAAAGGGAAGGTAATTTATAATGCAATACTTAGCTTGAATAGAGATTCGTATTCTTTTATGCACTATTTCCATTCCTTACTAAAAGAACCATAGTAGTAGCTTTATGCGGAATGCTTTGAGACCAAGTGTGTAACTGGGAGTTAAATAGACTACCAATCTCAACAATTAGGATGAACTAAAAGGTGATACGATTTTTGGGCCATGTATGGCTACTAAGATAATAATAATAATCATAATTCATGTGTGTATGCTACTTATTGGTAATGTATGCAATTGTTTTGTTTTCTTAGAGTTGAGAATAATTCACTAACAATCTGTTTGGATTTAAGGGAGAGAAGGGAAGGGGAGGGGAATGAAGGTTAATGAACACTTATTCTCCTTATCTGGGAATATTAAATAAGGGGGAAGTAAGGGAAACGGAGGGGAACATTTCACCTCATCTCCCCCCATTCCCCTCATTTTTATTCAACCCCAAAACGAGGGGGAAAGGAGGGGAAGGAAAGATTTTTAATAGTTTTCCCCCTTCCCCTCCATCCCTTTTTATAACATAATCCAAATAAGGTGAGTACAAATCACATTCCTTTCATTTCCTTCCCCTCCATTACCATCCCCTCTCTTCCCCTCCCTTCCCCCTCCCTATCTCAATTCAAACAATGTGTAAGAGTGTGGTAGCTCACTTCCCACTCTATTTCCCTTTTGCAGGTTCGATGTAATACAGTACGAAGTTGTTTTAGGTGACTTAGTTGCCGCTGTCTCTAGTTCAGAATGCTTGCATGCTGCAGGATTTTGCGATTTTACTATGTTACCCTTTGTAAATAAATAAGCATATTGTAGTTCTTATAAGCATATAGATTGCCTCTGGCGATACTTTTCTCCAATTGTATCTTATGTACTTTTAATTACATACTATTTGTAAGCTAACTTGAACATAAGTAACTTGGGTGTGTGACTGGAAGTGTTTACTCAGTTGCTAAGTTTTAATTTATTAAGACTTCTAGTCATAATCAACTCAAGTTGAGTTTTTTCTTTGCTGCAGTTTCAGCTCAAACTCTATTTGTTTCATTTGTGAACACTTAGACTTACATGCTTCATGGCTTACAGAACCACTTCAATAAATCCTTTTAAGCCGTAGGGGTTACTTCAAGAAGTCTTGGCAATGCGACATCCTTCTTAGGAAAGGGGTATGTTACATTTGGTGGTGTCAGAGCCATCGGTTGCATTAGACATCCAGTTCCATAACAAATGTGTGAAATGTGTGACATATATGTCTATACATGCATGCTTATTTATATACTAGTCTGAACCCATACTTTACACAGTGCATACTAATATAGACATTTGTAGATATATACTATGCACAACTAACAACTGTAGACATCATTGACATTATAACGTAGGAAAGATGATAGAATAACTCATTGAAAAATATAAATAGATAACAACTTCGTGCATAAGTAGATAAACTACACATACACACAAATTATTCAAAATTTAACTATAAAAATTTGTTCTTTTGATTGTCTAAAAGGTGGATTTTTTTTTTTAAAGAAGTTAAGTTTATCAAATTCAATTATTAGTAGTATGTTTTCAATAAAATAACAATTGTGATAACATGTAGAAAATCAAAAAGTGGCTCATTTGGGGGGGCCAAAATAGGACGTACCATGACATTCATCTTTAACAAATCCCATTTGTATTACATATGATGAGAAAATGAAGCCTCATAAACAATTGAGTGGTATATGAAAACAAATTCTATAGCTTGAACGTATGATATAAAAGAGACACATAAAGCAAGTAATAGTACCATTAAAGGTAACATGCGACAACAATACAAAATAGAGAATATAAATGTTCGATTAAAAACCATTAGCATTGTTATTTGAGCTAGGATCCTAAATAGAGAACACATAGGGGAATGATTGTGGAGCAAATGAAATTCAGTCAGTTAGAAGCTTAAAAACCATCAAGACATTCCTCAGCATCTCTTTTAGGAGTTCTCATCAAGATAGAACCCTAATATCTTCAACTTTTGATCAGTGCTTAATAAGAAAGCACCTAAACTTACAAACTACCCCCCCAAGCTAAAGAAAAACACTTTACTCTCTAATTGCCTAGAACATTCGACTCAACCCATAACGTCTCTAGGTCTTCCATATGTCCCTATTTTTGAATCCTCCTTATCAACACTCTCACCTCCTCCATCTTATCTCCCTCATCTTGACCCACACACCATTTCTTTGCACGCCATGTCTACAGTTCTGCCCTTTTCTACTCCATCCCACCAATTAATCGTCCTAACATGAACAAATCTCTGTGCGCGGGTACACACGCACGTGCGCGCGCATACACACAAAGAGCAAGAAAAAAAATAAAAATCAAACTGGAGCTTTACGGAGAATATAATAGAAATATGAAAGCGAGTAGCACCAGAAAAGCAGCAATAGATTCTACTATTACAATCACCCTTTCGCAATTAGTAACACTATGTATATACATTAATATATGTATATACTTGCATACATATACATATATATCCTGGTATTTTTAGTATTTTACTCACCCCTTCTCAACCACATTATCACGGTCTCAATATTGAAATCTCAACTCTCTAAAAGACGTCATTGGGTGCTCATTTTAACGGTAGTCACACTCTGTGGTTTCCCCCTGCTTCCAACAACTTATATTACATTCTAAAAGTCAAGAGGAAAGTAGTTTAGAATCTATGATTCTTTGGGAACCTTAAGGAAGTCATGTTGGCGTTCAAGAGCTAGCAGCAAAAAAACTCTCAAAGAGGAGAGATTTCTCCTCCTTAAGAGCCTTCGACACTTAAGTTAGAAAGAAGTTTAGGAGAATAATAAGCACAAAATAGCATACAGAAGTTTAATTGGCCTACCTTTGACATTGATCATAGCTTGTTTATATAGGGTTTAAAACGGTTCTCTTAACAGAAAATTTAACTAGGATTCCATATCTTTTTACAAATACATTATTTTTAAGTGTTATTAAGACTCAAAGATTTTTACCAGTTCCTTGTAAATTTAGGAGAACTTAGCTAGATCTTTACCCCTTGTATAAGCCATGCTTGTAGGGTTTATTTTTAAGGCTTCCATTCGACATAGGTTTTATTGAGCTTGTTTTTGGACCCAAACTTCTCGTTCCGAGCAACTTATTTGATATGGTCAATCTTTTTTTCATAAGCTTTTATTAGGCTATGCCCTAATACCTCTTAGAGCTTTTATCTACCTGAATCATTTATTGCTTAAGGGATGTTAGATTTTGATCCAATCATGCCTCAAATTGCAAGAAGGCCTAGCCTCTATATCTCTTTTATGGATTCATTGTCTTGAATTATGAGTTATCCAGACCTTAAAGACTTTCTTATGGCATTGATATGGTTTCCTTTCCTAAAGAAACTTAGTTTAGAATTTTTTCCAATGGATTTTTATCCTTGTTTTAGGAAAATTTTCTTCTAATCAAATTTCAAATCTCTCAATTCGGAATCTCAAATCTTTAGCTAATTTCATTTTTCTTTCCCTGGGAAATTGCTTTGGCATCCACTTAGTGAAAACTTTAGCCTACTTTAATTGAGTGTCTTTTTACCTCCTCTCCATTTCCAATGCTAATAGTAGTGGCTGTTTCGATTTTGAAAGACTTCCTGATTGAACTGTATGCCTTATGGAGTCATTCCCTCTAATCAGATGATACATTTTTGCCCTAGTCTTAACTATAAATTCAACCTTTTGGGGGTATAATTTCTTTAAGAAATCTTCAACCCTTTCCACATTTCTTGTATAAGTCTCTATCAAATCACTTCTCAATCTTTGCAAAGATTTTTGGGCTTTTCTATACATTTGTCTTCTCCACATATCATTGTTATACATTAATGGTTCACAACAATGTGGACAGGAGGCCCAACTAGACCTACCATGGCATGCTTTCCAAACCCTTACAGGAAAATTTTAACCAATTCTGTTATTTGGGATAACATAGAGATTATTTATATTAAAGAGGAGAGAAGAGAAAATGGGAGGTATCTCTTCAAGATTGATGACATCAATAATCTACACCTCTATGGCTTAGCCAACAAGGATAGTATTTAAAACTAGTTGTGGGCCAGTATTATGGGCGACTGATACTACTTCAAAGCTTGGTATTGTCAAACTATTTAGGGCATCTTCCTGCCGATCCTTTCCCCCTTTTGAAGGAGAAAATTTGATGGCATTCTATTAAGATAGGACTAGGATCTGATTGGGACAGCTTGCCATTGCATGTACCATGGTCTCCAGGGATTTTCGGGTTGGGTAAATGTTCCACCCCCTTTTATAAAATATCCGTCGCTTCCTCTTTGTCTCTGTTTACATATCCACGCACCTATGCATAGATCTATTTCTCTAGGGATTGTTTTTGCTCAGCGGATGGGGTTTTTTTATCTTCACCAGCTGCAATGGCCTGAGTCTAAACAATGCTAATTACTTTGATTAATCTCCATCTAAATTAATTAAGCTAAGTGTTGCATTTTAATTTAGCATTCAATGGCTGAGAGAATGAAGTGGCCTCAAAATAAATTTAATAATGCTCCATATTGAATCATTCAGAACTTATAAATAATACATAAATAATTAAATACATAAATAAAAATTAGTGCATTTATCAAAGTGGTTAATCATGGAATACATATCATGTACACAATCTTCTCACCTATATTATACAAATTAACCTATAATGGTAATAAATGAAATAAAAATAAATATGAAGGAACAAATCAATTAACATCAGTGAAATTTATAATTTCTTCCAAATAAATCATTTGGATTCTGAAGATGGCCCAAATATTAGCTGAAACGTTATCCTAAATAATTATTGGTTCAAAAGGGGAAGTGTTTTATAACAGAAAAAAAGAAAAGTGGCTAAAGGACATAAAAGAAAAATCTAGATTTTAGGTGGGATGAAATCAAAACAAAAAATTAAAGCTAAACTTCATTTGTCTTTCAAAAAACAAACCCCCACCCCCTTTCTTCGCTCCCCAGCCAAGCCCCCGGTGACCCCCTGCCTCATGCCTCTTCCCGTCCCTAATTTTTCTCTAGTCCACGCCCTCCTACCCAGCACTATCAAGCAACGTCGCCATTGATAAGTCCTTAAGTGCACCCTATTTTGAGGTTATTTTGTGCCATTTTTAGGGAAATTATGTGGTTTATGATATATTATATACTCTTTTTTCTGTTTTATGCTTGGCTATGCTGTGTTTTGCAGGTTTTTAGACCATTTTACTCCAAATTTGACCCCTAAATGAGTGTAGCTTGACCCCAGATGGACATCCCAAGTCACCATGCCTGTGGAAGGAAGAAAGAATGGAAGAATGTTAAGACAGAACTCACCATGGACCATCCATGGTCAGACCATAATTGCAAGTCTCTTTGTTTTCCTTCATCGTGTGGCTGAGGTCGATTGAGTTCTGCTTTAAATAGAGCCATTTCGCAGCAGATTTGGAAGAAACACAGCAAAAGAGAACTCCTACTCTCTAATCTTTTTGTTTCCATTTTCTTAAGTTTAGTTTTAAATTTCTTGTTAGTTTTGAGTGCAAGTTGTGAGAAGTGCTTGTTTTGGAACCTTTGTAAAGTTGGTAAATCCTTGGGAGATCTCTGATTGTGCTAAGTTTTCTTTCCTCAAACTTTGTTTAGTTGTTGTCATTTTAAATGTGTGTGAGTAGTTTTCTCAATCTAGGGATTGTTAGCCAAGAATTGATGTTGGAATCTCTCATTTTTATTTAGTTGTGCTTGTTCTTGATGGAATTGGTTTAATTCTATCGTGTGTGTGAGATTGTTGTGAGTGAATTTTGGCCAAATTTGCTTGCTAATTCTAAATATTTAAGTGAGGATTGAAAGGTGAAACTTGCTATTTGACCAGCAGGATAGGACTTGACTTAGCTATACTTGAGAAAGATTCGCTTGTTAAGAGAACCTTTAGCCATAAAAAATCTATAACTTAGACTAAATAAGGACTTTGAAAGAATGGCAACTGGTTAGTTTAGGTAATTTAGTTAATTTCAAATGAAAACATTGAAATCTAAATGCGATTACATCCCTTTCAATATGCCAATATAGATCAAGTGCAGGTTATATTCCATTGAACGATATCATTACTAGGTGAAACAAATCCGTAGATGTCTTAAATTTATTGAATTTTCCAATTAGATTATAGCGTCGTTTAAACACTCAATTGAAATTTGCTTGCTTAGAAATTTTGTAGGATAAAGCTCAATAGACTACAATTGGTTTAGGAACAACATCTTTTTTATAATACAACACCGGTGTGCTTGTGGGCATAGGTCAAGTTTTTGGCGCCGTCACTGGGGACCAAATTTATGGATTAAGTTAGCCCTTAGAGATTGACTAAGCATTTTTTATCATTCTTTCTTTTTCTTTATATTCTTGATTTGCATTAGTGGTTTTGTTCGGAATTTTGTAAGATTTCTCCTTTATATACGAAGTCCATTTCCATTTGAATTTGATCCAGAAATCGAAAGGACTTTTCATACTAGGAGGAAGAAATTAAGGGTACAAGAGCAAAGACTAAAGACTCAAGCAGTTTCTTTGTCCATGGCAGGAATAGAAGGTGACCAAAGAAAGACACTCCGGGATTTTATTACCATGAGAGTCCAAGGTATTTCCTCAAACATCGCAATTAGACCCAAACTTACACCTCTTGGTCTTTTTAGAGGTGTATGACATGTTAAAACTCAATGGATTTCTACTGATGCCATTTGTTGTGCCTATTTCCCTTTTCATTTACGGATAAGGCGAAGGTGTGGCTTCACTCATTGCCTCTATGATGCATCATGACATGGGACAAGCTTACGAAAGTTTTTCTTGCCAAGTTCTTTCCTCCAAGTAAGACAGCGAGCTTGAGAAATCAAATCACTACCTTTTCTTAAAAGGAAGATGAGACACTCTATAAGGTTTGGGTGCAATTCAAGGGTCTTTTACAATCATACCCTCACCATGATCTTCAAGGTGGATGATCGTGCAGACATTTCATTATGGAGTCCTCAGCCATTATGATTTACTATTGATGCGGCTGTAGGAGGTACTCTTATTAACAAAACTGAAGATGAAGCATACAATCTTATAGAAGAAATGACTCTTAACAATTTCTAATGGTCGTATGAGATAGCCCAACCCAACCGGGTTGGAAGTAAGCTAGAATTAGATGCTATTTCTATACTTTCTTCTAAAGTTGATGCTATGTTTCAAAAATTAGGGCGCCTGACTGCTAATTTTGTCAATTCAAGTACCCCTTCCACATCATGTGACATATGTGCTTCAGTTGATCATTTGACTGTACATTAAGTGGGTAGTCCTTTTGCCGAAGATATAAGAGATCAGGTCAACTATGTGAACAACTATAAACCTGGACCAACAGATGATCTTTTTCCTAGCACATATAATCTTGGTTGGAGGAATCACCCTAGTTTTCCTATAAGTCTAACGCCTCACTCATGCCTCAAATGAATTTTAGAACACCCCCTAGATTTCAAAGACCATCACATCCTTAAGAAGCACCTCAAAAATCCAACTTAGAGACTATAAAGGTGGATATGCTTTTGGCGCAATAAAACCAAGATGAGTACATTAATCATTTGGCCTCTAAGGTTTATGTGCTTACTATTCACAATAAGATGTTGGAATCTCAAATTACTTAACAGGCTACCTCTTCATCTATGCCCTCGGGTAGACTACTTAATAAACCCGAATCTAACCCCTGCGAGCAGTGTGACTGTGTTAGCTTGAAAGAAGGGGTAGAGGATTCCGAGGACATGAGACTTGAGGAGGGTAGAGACATGAGAATAGCTGAGAGTAAAGAGAAAAATGATGAGGGTGAGCCCATAATGTTTAGTGAAAAAAAACAAAATTTGAATTCCCCAAAGTCTTTCCCCTTAAGCTTCCTGACCTAGGCAGTTTTTCTATCCCCTGTGTGGTAGGGAACGTGAAGATTGATAAAGCCCTATGTGACCTTCGTGCAATTATTAGTTTGATGCCCTACTCTATGTTCCATATGCTTCATGTGGGACCATTACAACCAACACCATTTTTACTCCAATTAGCAGATGGTTCCGAAATACAACCATTGGATGCGTTAGAGGATGTGCCCATAAGATTAGGAGATTTATAAAAGCTTGAAGATTTTATATTGCTGATATGACTGTGACTAATGATTCCCAAATTATTCTTGGGAGACCTTTTTCGGCTACTTTAGGCTGCATGATTAATGTAAAGGGGGTAGGATAACATTTGAAGTAAGGGGTGTTATGCTGCATTTTGTTTTGTGAAAGATAAAATTATTTCCCCCAATTCTTTCCTATCTTATGTACTTCCCCTTTCTCCTAAAATTGAGATGGAGGTTGATTGGGGTTGTCCTAACCCTTCTGATTTTGATTGGATTTCAACTAAGGATCCTAACCAGGGTTATGTTAATGTGCAATTTATTGCTCCTACACGACCTGGCATACCCGAGGTAAAGACCTATGCTTCTAATGAATCTTCCATGAATGACTACTACAAGTTTGCTGAATTAGTTCTTCCTTTAACTCCTATAGAAAGAAGCGATGTGAATTTTAATCTTGGGATTGAGTACGATGATAGTGATCCGTCTGATGGAGCCTGATATTGATTTGTTTTGTATATTGATAGTACGCTTGGGCGCAATTTGATGATAAAGAAGGACCTCCAACCTGAGTGTTTGAAATATTACCTTCAGTTAAAAGACTTCAATTTTGTGGTTCATGATAAAAACGAAGCATATGTTGTAGGAGAGTCCAATACCCACACTTTTATTGAACCAACTAGAATGGAAGAAAGGTCGACCTTAAACTAGCGCTTCTTGGGAGGCAACCCAAGTGTTTGTTACTCTTTTTTCTTTTTTTATGTTCTTTTTTGATTGTATTTTGTGCTTTTGCTATTTAGAACCTCCACGGACACCTCGAAGTGCCTACCCACGGTCCGTGAAGGCTCTAAAAGAATAAATAAAAAAACAAACAAAAAGGAGATAATAGAAAAAAGACTTAGACCAGAGCAGACCACGAATGGTCCATGGCCACCACCACAATCCATGGTGAGCCCCGCGTCCATGGTCGAGGGTTTTCAAGGCCCTTTGATCCTTAATTTCTTCATGTTCTTCCTCAAAACTCAACCCTCTCTCTGTCTAAACACTTCCTTCTCTCTTTAGAACCTCCATAACCACTATATTTCAAATCGTAAATTCTTCACCAAAATCCATCAAATTTCTTCCCTTTTCACTTACGTTCTTCACTTCAACCCCAAATCTCCCTTTCTTTTTCATTTCAACCTTCTTTCTCTCCCATTTTTTCCATCTTCATGCCCACAATCTTTAAAACTCCAAATTTTAATTTTTGTACTCTTCCAACTTCCATTTTTCTTCCATATTCCGTCACCATTTCCTTCCCTTTTCTTTAAATTTTCATTTTTTTAGCATTTTTCTTCTAGTTTGATTTTCAATCTTTTTACCCATCCAAGTTACACCACCGTGGCACCCAAGAAGAAAGTAAGAACCACGCAAGAAGCTGGGCCTTCCAATCAAGCCCCACAAAGAACACCCCAAAGCTCCTGAACATCCACCACCTTGAGAAACCCAGGTAATAATCCACACCCCCTTAGTTTAACTAATTCTGAATACATTGCTAGATATAATGCTTTGAGTAGTAAATTAGTAGTAGAGACTCAATATTATGATGAGCATGTGTTAAATCATTTGGGATTATTAGATGATATTCGTTGTTTGTTTGCTCGGGGCAGAATGGGGTAATTTTTAGAAACTAAGGACCACACTTATTGGGATCTCGCCCTTGAATTTTTAAGCACCTTACATGTTGAGGTCATGAGTGGCCCTCAATACCACATTTCATTTTATCTTAATCGGGAATTCTATGAACTTAATTTGAGTGCTTTTAATAGTATACTTGGTTTTCCACCAAGTGTGGATCTCCCATACCGCCATGTCTCTAAGGAATTTAATTCGAATGCTTTTTGGTACGAAATTTCTGGGGACTATAGGTATGACACTAGTAATTCAAAAGGTATAGTTGTTTGAAACCTCTGTATTTGTGTGACTCAATGCTTGTTAGCTTATAGTTTATTTGCTAGGGAGGATAGTTTAAAGGTTCCTCACCTGTCTAAATTATATTTTTTATATAGCATGCATGAAGGTGACCACGGGTCATTCTTGGTGAATCAATTATGTAGTGCAGCCACTAGTTTTACACATAGGATTGTCATTGAGGGCCTCATTATTGCTAGGTTGGTTGGTGTTGAACCAAACCCTGATGATAGAGTCGCAGGTTTAGAGTGGTTAAACTTGGCTGCTTTTGAACAAATGAAATTTTGTAGGGTAGATGTTGGGCGTATCTGTTGGATTTATCGTGGGAACCGGCTTATGCCTTTCCTAAATGTTGACCGCACCTCTCTCTTGGACCAGGCCAATCTCTACTTTTTACTCAGTGATAAAGAGTTGGAGCAATCTGCTCCACCTCCTCCACCTTCTCACCCTAGGGCTTCTTGTTTATCCTAAACAACCTCATCTCATGATTTTCCTAACATGCATGCTACCATTTGGTTAATTCAAGAGGAGAAAGCTTCTTTATGAGCTTATATAGAAACTGAGCATGCCTCACTCCGGGGCTTTGTTCAGGAGCAACATGATGAGCTCCTTGGGATGGTTGCCTTGCAAAACCAATATTTACATGACTTTAGGGATTGCTTAAAGAGACTTAGCGGGATTGACACATCTCTCAACCCCACCCTCCTTTTTCTCCACCCCCTCTTCCTCCCTTTTAGAGTCTCATGTTTTTTATGTGCTTGCATTGAGAACAATGCTTTGTCCAATCATGGAGGGAGTTATTGTAGTTATGATGTGTTTGTGGTTGTACATATGTGTGTTGTAGACGTGTGAGAGTTTGCATTTTTTAGGTCATGCATTTAGGTTTAGTTTGCATTTTTAGTTGATCCTTTCATTTTTTTTAGGTTTCTTTCTTCGTTTTAGCTTTGCATTTTTATGTTTCTTTATTCATTTTAGTTTTGCTTTGACATTTTCTTTAGTCTTTAGTTGCATTTTAGACTTTGTAACAAAAAAAGAAAAAATAAAAAGAAACAAAAACCCAAAAAAATAAGCCTATAAATCCTTTGATGATGAGTCTTTAGACTAAGTGGCTTTCTTTTGTCTATTTCGACCCTTTTTGTTAGGCCCATTTGTGAATAAAAGGCTTATTTATGAGTTTTTGAACTATGCTTCATATTATGACCATCAAGTTAGATATGAATTGATTGCTTAATGATTCTTGACATGAGTATTTGGCATATGAAATTCAATGAGCTAGATGAGCTTTGTCACGTGAGATTTTGAGCTTGAATGGACTAATTCACCATTTTAGTCTCATATTTCCTTTTATGTGTGACTCTTCCTAGATTTCAAGTCCCTAGAACTTGTTTTGACTCTTGTTCAAGATCACATCTAGCATGTATATTTAGGCAATATGATTAAGGTATTCTTTGACTTTATAAGCTACATTGACCAAATTGCCACCCGTACATGAGTGATTTATCTGTTGCTACTCCTTTGAGCCTTTACTGTGTTTATTGATAAGAACATATACTGTCCTTTTTGGCCACACACATGGCTTACCCTTATAACCAAGGCCATAGAGTTTCATAGTTGATTGGGAGTAGTTTGTAGATAACAAACTTTTATGGATATTGTGGTTTGGTTAGATGTGATAAGGGATTCATGTTCTATTTTCCCTTCAAGTCAATTGGGTTATGTTTTGTGAGTTGCAAAAAAGTGTTGAAAGTGTATAGTTTCCTTTGCCATGATCCTCCTTTTTGATGGTTTATAAAAAAATCGAAAAATGAAAAAAAAAAAAAAACAACAAACCACACCACAGGTCTTTAAAAAAAATATGTTAAAAAAAAAGGAAGCAAAGAAAAAATACACAAAAGAAAAAAAGGAAAAAAAATGATGAAATAAAAGGATTTGACATTGGTTTTTATATTTTTAAGCACTTCTCTTGTGATCTCACTGGGGATGTTGTTGATCTTTTGAGATGTATAGGCCAGAGAAATATGTTTTAGTTGGCAGATGATGGTTTATGCTCTTAGCTTTAGCTCTACTAATCCCAAAATGTTTGTTCCTTTCTTACCTTAACCCAATTTGCCCCATTATAACCCTTAAAAAGCCCTTATGATTGCATTGTGTGTTTTTTACATTATTGTGGTGGCAAATTAGAGGGTTTGATCAAGCTTATCGTTGGGTTCTATGGAATGAGATTTGAGATAACCACATTTTACTTTAAACATATGAGTGATCAGTGTCTCACCCCTAAAGTGAGGTTCTATTGGTTCTGCTTACTCTACTCATTGTAATATGCCAATATGATTGTTCAAGTTAATTTGAGTGATTGATTTAATATTTTGATGTGATGGTTCTTACTTTTATTTTGAAAACTTCCTTCTCTAATTTGTTTGTAAAAGTTTTTAATTACTTTTAGGCTAAATTTGTTGGGTTGGTTTGGCTGCTGATGTTGGCACTAATGTCTACCTAATGAAGTTCTTCATTTTTAGCTTCAGTTTCATAGTTGCTTAGAGACAAGCAATAGTTTAAGTATGGGGAAGTTTGATAAGTCCTTGAAGTGCACTCTATTTTGAGTTCATTTTGTGCTACTTTTGGAGAGAATTATGTGATATATTATGCACTCTTTTTTCTGCTTCATGTGTGGGTGTGGGTCTTTTCTATGTTTTGTAGGTTTATGGACCATTTTAGCCCAAATTTGACCCCTGAATAAGTGTTGCTTGACCCCTCATGGATAACCCCAGTCACTATGCCCATAGAAGGAAGAATGAACAGAAGAATGTCGAGACAGAGTTCACCACAGATGCTCCATGGTGAAGGCCACAGTCCATGGTGAGACCATAACTACAAGTCTTCATTTTCTTTCATCGTGTGGCTGAGGTTGACTGAGTTATTCTTTAAATAGAGTCATTTTACAGCAGGTTTGGAAGAAACACAACAAAAGAGAACTCCTACTCTCTAATCTTGTTCATTGGTTTCCATTTTCTTAGGTTAGTTTGAAATTTCTCATCACTTTTGATTGCAAGTTGTGAGAAGTGCTTGCTGTTTTGAACCCTTGTAAAGTTGGGAAACCCTTGTAGGATCTCTAATTATGCTATGTTTTCTTCTCTCAAACTTTGTTTAGTTGTTGTTATTTAAATGTGTATGAGTAGTTTTCTCAATCTAGGGATTGTTAGCTAAGTGTTGATGTTACAATCTCTCATTTTTATTTGGTTGCGCTTGTTTATGATTAGAACTGGTTGAATTCTATCTTGTGTGTGAGATTATTGTGAGTGAATTTTGTCCAAATTTTCTTGCTAATTCCAAATAGTTAAGTGAAGGACTGAAAGGTGAAACTTGTTATTTGACCAACAGGATAGGGCTTGACTTAGCAATACTTGTGAAAGTTTCGCTTGTTAAGACGACCGTTAGCCATCAAAAATCCATAACTTCGACTAAATGAGGACATCTGAAAGAATGACAATTAGTTAGTTTAGGCAATTTAGTTTATTTTGAAAGAAAAGATTGAATTCTAAATGCGATTACACCCTTTCAATCTCCCAGTATAGATCGAGTGCATGTTATATTCCATTGATCCACATCTTTACTAGGCAGAACAAATCCCTAGATGTCTTAAATTTATTGAATTTTCTAATTAGATTATAGCGTCGTTCAAACACTCAATTAAAATTTATTTACTTAGCACTTTTATAAGACAAAACTCAATAGACTACAATTGGCCTCCGTGGGAACGATATCTTTTCTAGACTATAACACCCATGTGCTTACGCGCATAGGTCATCCCCCGAGTCGCCACCCTATACTTGTCACGGGCCTCTAGCACGTCACCTCTCGTCCTCCTACTTCCCTTTGCTTACCATCTGGTGTGTTTGGGAAGGTGAACCTTAAACAACCTTATATTAACATTCACCTTTCAATTCTTTAATTTAATTAATAAATATATTTCAATCTAATTAAGTGATAATTTGTGTGAAATTATTAGTTGTTTTTGTAGTTTTGATGATTTGAAGTAAGGAGATAAAGTAGATGCTTAGGGAGGAGGTGGGGTTTTAAGTGTGGTTTGTGAGGTTATGTCATAAGGTTTGGTTTGATCGAAATTTAAGGAATTATATGTGTGTTGAATAAAAATTTAAAGGTTGTGCGTGTGGGTATTGGATGTCGTCATGGGATGCTTAGCGAAGTGCTTGAGGTTGAAGATGGAGTAAAAGAGGATAATGCTAATTTGGGGAATTTTTAAATAAATCACTTAATAAGGACTTTGAAATTAATATGGGAGATCATAATGGGATTTTATGTGAAATTTGAATTAACTTACTAACCTAAAGGCAAAAGTGTGCTGGATGAGGTACTTCAATTAGAGTAATGATGATGATGGATTTTTTGTATTGTTAATAATGAATATAAATGTTAATGATGCACAAGGAGATGACTAAAGGTTGTAGTGTGTTTACTTGGGTTACTTATACCTTTGGAAAAACTGACCAAAGATCTAAAACCACAATTGAACGACCCATACGCATACCCAACCTGACATCTGAAACAGGCTCATCCGAAATTAGACTCGAAACCCGAATCGACTCGAACCAAACCATACTTAACTTGAAACTTTCTACAAAGTTCCTCATTTTTACATGACAAGTATATTTGACAAAAACTCGGTTCCCTTGAAGTTGACTCGAATGGAAATTCACCCAACCCAAACCGAACCCACCAGAAATGTCCCTTAACTTGAAACACGGCTGATAAGTGCTTTTATATACTTCATTTTTAGGATGTTTTGTAGCATTTTTTGGGCAATATATGAACTTAATGTCATAATTTATACTCATACTCATGTTTTATGCTTGGGTATGGTTCTTTGACGGTATTTGCAGGATTTTAGACCATTTGGCCCAGCATTTGACCCCCATTTAAGTGCTTATTAACCTGCCATGGAGGTATCCCAAGCCTTATGCCCATAGAGCAAAAGAAGAGCAGAAGAATTCGGTTCTAGCAAAGACCACGGTCTAATCGTGGTGGCTGCCACGGACCGTGGTAAGCTTATAACTACTAGCCTCTTCGTCTTCCTTCGTTGTGCAGCTAAGGATGCTCCATTTGCTGCTTATAAGGGCGTGTTCTAAGGCTCTTGAGGAGAGTTCAGCAACACAAAATTTCATCTCACTTCTATTCTCACATCTCTCCTAGTTAGAGTTTAGTTTAGTTTATGGGATTTGAAGGAAGATGCTTTGCTCTTGGAGGCTCGAAGATTGTTGCAGAATTCAAGAGTTGGCATTGGGTAAAGTTTTCCTCTCTTCCTTTGAATTTGTTCTTAAACTCTTATTTTACTTGAACTAGAAATATGAGTAAGTAGTTTTATCTAATCTAGGGATTTGTTAGCCATGGTATTGTAGTTAGATCCTTTATCTTTGAAATCTTCTGCTTGTTTCATGTCTATCTTGAGATTGAAATGTTGTGAGTGGAATTTGACCAATTTTGCTTGCTTATGTTAGGTAGTAGGGTGAAGTATTGAAAGGTGAAACTTGCTACTAGATCGCCTTGATAGAACTTGACTTAGCAAAACTCGAGAGAGAATTACTTGTTAAGAGGAGACTTAACATTCATAGATCTTCAACCTAGCCTAAATCAAAGACACTTGAGAGAGTGTTAGTTGAATTCGTTTAGGCAATTTAGTTCATTTCGAAAGAAAGGATTAAATTCAACTTGATTGCAATTCCTTGAATCGTTCAATCCGTGAAAAGTGCATGATTAATTCTATGATCCAACTCTTTACTTGGTGAACCAAATTCCTAGATGCTTTACTTTGATTGATTTCTAAATAGTTAATTGGTTTATTTAAATAGACTCTTTGAAAAGAGTTGATCGTGTAGCAATTTCAATAGGTTATTGACTCGATAGATTACTTGGTCCCTGGGGACGATCTTTTAAATTATACTACGACACTCATGCGCTTGTGGACGTATCAAGTTTTTGGCACCGTTGTCGGGAACCAAAAATTTTAACTATTGAGTTGGTCTTACGAAATTGACTAAGTGTTTTACTTTTCTTTTTAATTGCGTTGGTAGTGTTGGTGATTATGCTTGTAGGAATCTTCCCCCGTTTATGCAAAGTTCATTTCTATATGAACCCAATCCTGAGATTGAGAGGACTTTTCATTTATGGAGAAAGAAGCAAAAACTTAAGGAACAAAAACGCAAGGCTAGAAGGACCTGACCAAATACGGCGGGAGGAGGAGGTGACCAATGAGGGACGCTTAGGGATTTTGTTACCCCAGGAGTACAAGGCATCGCCTCAAGCAGCGCTTGTCCTAACATTGAGGCAAATAATTTTGAGCTTAACCCGACTCTTATTTCTATGTTGCAACAATCCCAATTTGGAGGCACCCCGTTGGAAGACTCGAACTTACACCTCTCGGTCTTTTTGATGGTGTGTGACACATTGAAGCTCAATGGAGTCTCCACCGTTGCCATTCGACTGCGGCTATTTCCCTTCTCACTTAGGGATAAGGCGAGAGCATGGCTGCATTCCTTGTCTCCCGGGTGTAGTACCACATGTGATGAGCTTACTAGAGCCTTCCTTGCCAAATTCATCCCACCAAACAAAACGGAAGGTTTAAGGAACCAAATCACCAACTTTACCCAAAGAATGATGAGACACTCCGTGAGGCTTGGGAACGGTTCAAAGACTTCTTGCAGTTATGCCCTCACCATGGCCTTCAACGATGGATGATTGTTCAAGGTTTCTATAATGGTGTGACCTAACCTCTAAGGTCCACTATTAATGCTGTAGTAGGGGGAACTTTGATGAATAAGACAGAAAACGAGGCCTACAATTTGATTGAGGAGATTGCATTCAGCAATTTTTAGTGGCCCAACGAACAAGGCCAACCCAAGCAGGTTGAAGGTAAGCTTGAAATTGATGCAGTTGCTCTACTTAATGCTAAGATAGATGCCATGACTCGAAGGTTGGAACGATTAAATGTGAATGCTGTGAATTTTAATTCCCCTCCCCCATCATGTGAAATATGTCGTTCCATTAACCATTTGACTGAAAATTACCAAGTTGGGAGTCCTTTTGCCCAAAACACTAGCGACCAAGTCAATTACATCAATAATTTCAACCCAAGATTGACTAATGGCCCTTATTCCAACACTTATAATCGGGGTTGGAGGAACCATCCAAATTTCTTATATAGGCCTAACCCTTCCTTAATGCCCCAAATGAATGATAGGCAACCCCCAGGATTTCATAGACCTCCCTTTCCCTAAGAAGCTCACCAAAAATCTAACCTAGAGGCCATGATGGAGAGTAGGCTTGTGGCATTATAAAAGAAAGATAAGTATATAAAGCAATTACCCTATAAGGTTGATGTGCTTATAACTCATAACAAGATGTTGGAAGCCCAAATTACACAACAAGCTAGCTCTTCATCTACACCTCCTTGTAGACTACCAAGTAAACCCGAATCCAACCCCCTGTGAGCATTGTAATTGCGTTACCTAAAGGAAGGGGAAGAGGACCCTAGGGACCCCGAGGACATTCCACTAGAAGAGGGTGTAGAAATGATCATGGTTGAGAGTAAGGAGAGAAATGATGACGGCAAGCCCATGACTTTCCTAGAGAATAATAGCTTAGAGATCCCCACAGTTTTTCTACCAAAACTTCCTGGCCCAGGTAGCTTTTCTATCCCCTGCGTCGTGGGGAAAAGTGAAAATTGAGTGAGCCTTACATGACCTTAGTGCAAGTGTCAGTTTGATGCCCTACTCTTTGTTTCACAGGCTTCATTTAGGACCATTACGACCCGCACCTTTTTCTTTCTAATTAGCAGATGGTTTTGAAACGTGACCCTAGGTAAATTAGAGGATGTGCCAGTCAAAATAGGAGATATTTGAGTATTGGAAGACTTTATTATTACTGATATCTCTGAGACCGATGATGCCCAAATTATTCTTGGTAAGCCCTTCTTGGCTACTTCAAGTTGCAATATTGATGTAAAGAGGGGGCGGTTAACATTTTAAGTAGAAGGGTGTTATGCTATGTTCTGTTTTATGGTGAAAGAGTGGTTTCCCCTAATGCTTCCCAATCCGATGCATTTTCTGTTTCTCTTGAGATTGACATGGAGGATGTTTTGAGTTGTCAAGATCTTCTCGACTTTGATTGGATTTCCATTGAGTATCTTGACCAAGGGTATGTTAAGGTGGAGTTTGCTGCTCCTACGCTACCTAGCATACCCAAGGTTGAGGCCCATGCTTATAATAAATCTACTATGAGTGATTGTTGCAGGTTTTCCCAAGTGGTTCTCCCTTTGCCTCCTATGGAAGGAGTTGATGTAGATTTTGATTTGGGGATTGAACAAGATGATAGTGGCCAGTCTGATGAACCATGCACTCGGTTTGTCTTGTAAACTGATAATATGTTATGGCGTCAATTGATGATGATGAAGGGCCTCCAACTTGAACTTCTGAGGTGGTTCCTTCGTTTGAAGGAGTTCAATTTCCTAATTCGTTGCAAAAATAACGTCCATACGCTTACCGATCCAGACTGCACATGAAAGCATGGTCAAGCTGGTGAACTTAAAAGAGCACTTTTTGGGAGGCAACCCAAGCCCCTTTTTAATAGCTTTGATTTCATTTTTGGTAGTTTTTTATAAAGATATAAATAAAAAAAGAGTGAAAATAAAAAAAAGAAAAAAGAAAAAGAGAGAAGAAGAGATAAAAAAGAAGAGAGAGAAGAAAAAAAGCAAAAAGAAGAAAACACAAGAAAAAATGAAGCAGAAATGATGGGCACCCCCGTCCATATCGCTCAAATATGCCCGTGTGGTGCACACCCAACAAAACAAAAAAGAACCAGGTATCTAGCAGACACCACGGTCGGACCATGGTGCCCCCCTGGACCGTGATGGTCTGCTATTTACTGCGGTCAAGGGTTTTGACTGCAGTTCCCTTTCCCTTTCCCCCATAATCATCTTCAACCTCGACACTTTCTCTCTACCACCCTCTTTCTCTCTCTAAAACCTCCATTGTTAACCTTCTATTTCTCCCTCATTTCTTCTCATTTTCACTCCATTTTCACTCAAAATCTTCCCTTTTTACTTAATCTTTCTCTTTCTCCCACAAATTTCATCTCTTTCTGCCATTTTCTTCTCTAAGTTCATCTCACTTTCACCCATCCTCTGTAACCATCTTCTTCTCTCCTTAATTCTTCCTCATTTTTCACTTAAATTCTTCATTTTTCTTTCACATCTTATTTTGAAGTTTTTACTTCAACTTTTTTGCATTTTGAAACCATGGCACCCACCAAGAGACAAAAGATCATCAAGGAGATGGCAACTTCTAGCCAAGCACCATCACGGCCTCAACAAACCTCCTGAACTTCCACTAACACACGAGCCCAAGGTACCATTCCTCATCCTCTTGGTTTAACTAATCCCGAAAATGTTGCTATATATACTTGCTTGAATGTACGAATGGTTGTGGCAACTCATTATTATGATGAAAAATTATTAGGTCGTTTAGGGTTGTTGGATGATCTACGATGGTTGTTCGTACAGGGGGGCATGGGACATTTTATTGAGATTAAAGAGCATACATATCAGGACCTCACCTTAGAATTTCTTAGAGCTTTACACGTTAAGGTCACTCAAGGGCCTCAATGTCAAGCGGGGTACATTTTCTTTTATTTGCAAGGGCAATTTTATGAGTTGAACTTAGGTACCTCCAATAATATTTTGGTTTTCCACCTAGCTTGGATTTGCTAAACCATTAAGGCCCCTGAGAATTCAACCCAAATGCATTTTCGGGTGAACTTTTAGGGAGTGTTAGGTACAGGACTAGTTCTTCCAAGTGCACTCATATTAGGAACCCTTGCATTGGGGTAGCCCAGCGTACTCCCGCTTGTTATTTCTTTGCTCAGGATGATAGTTTGAATGCCTCAAGATTGTCTGAGTCATATTTTCTGTCTTGTATGCTTGATGGTGTCCAAACTAATCCTAGGGTGTTCTTGGCCCGACAATTGTATGGCGCTGCTGTTAATACTAAGGGTAGGATAGTCATTGGTGGTATCATCAGCACCATTACTGGAGTTTTAGAGGTGTCGAGCCTAACCCTGAGGATCGAGTTTCTGGGTTTGAGCAGTGTCATCAAGCCGTCTTTAAGCTAATGAACTTTTGTAAAGTAGAGGCTAGATGTTTGTGCTAGATTTACCCTGGAGATTGGCTTCTGTCACTTCTTAATATTGATCGGACCACCTTACTTCACCAGGGTAACCTTCAATAGGTCCCTGGCGATGCCAAGGTTGTTTAACTTGCACCTCCTCCGCCCGCATTTATTTCTCAGGCTGAACCTAGTTCCTCTTCCCACCCCACCCCCCACTGATTATGCTGACCTCCAAGCCACCCTTAGGTCCATTTAGGAGGAGCAAGTGTCCATTCGAGCCTATGTTGCATTTGAGCATGCCGTTCTTCGTGACTTTGTTCAAGAGCAGCACGATGAGCTTCATGGGATGCTTGCTACCCAGACCCAATACTTTTAGTATTATAAGGCCTATTTAGAGACCTAGCAAGATTAGCATATCTCTTATAGTCAACCACCCCACCCTCCTTCCCCACCTCCCTTTTGATTGTTGCTTGCTACTCCCCTTTCCTTTTCTACTTTGTGCTCACATTGAGAACAATGTTTTGTTCAACCATGGGGGTGTTAGTCAGTTACTTGATGGTGTCTGATGCCTGACTTGGTTTGGTGTGTGCTTGTGTATGCATTATATATATTGTTCGTACTTGCATTTAGAGTTGCATTTTAGATTTTATGTAGTTAGAAGCATGTTAGAGGTACATTTAGCCTTCTTTTCATTTTCGGTTCCTTTTTGTAGTTTTTGCATTTTCTTGGTTTTATTATTAGGAGCATGCATTTTTACTTATATAAAAAAATAAAAAATTGTAAAAATGAAAAAAAATGAAAAAAATGAGAACCAAAGAAATAAAAAAAAAGAGAAATCCTCCAATGATGATCTTTATAGATAGGTAAACTTCTTTGTTTTAGATTGATCCTTTGATTTGCCCAATTGTGCATAAAAATGTTTGGAAAAGTCTTTACGAAAATGAGCTTCATGTTTGACCATATGTTGAGTGTGAATTGATTACCTCATGACTCTTTACATGAATGTTGGCATATGTCTAGTAATGAGCTACGTATGACCTTGGTAGATGTCTCGTGAGGCTTTGGGCTTCTTAAAGGCCAATTTATCAATTTAGTCTCTTGTCAATTCATGAGCGACTCTTCCTTGACATCATTTATCTAGAACTTGCTTTGACTCTTCTTCAAGATCACATTTCGTATATGCATTTAGGCAATATGATTGTGACCTTCTTTGACTTGTTAAACCCAAAAGGCCAAATAGCCACCCTTGTTATGCATTATATATCCCTTGCTAAACCCTTTAAGCTTATATCCTTTTTTATTGATTTGAAGCCCCAAACATAGCCTTTGGCCAAACAATTATCTTACCCTTAAGCCAAGAGTAGAGGAACATTTCATCCTCGTAAACCGAGTTTGATTGGGAGTTAGTAAGGTGTATTTTGATTCTTTTCTGGTGGATTTGGTTAGTTATTTGCTGAAGGGACTTGTGTTCTTGTGTTATATATAAGAAATCCCTTGTCTTATTGTCCAAAGGTTAGAGAAGAGTTGGCATTCAAGTTTGATATGAATTCCCTTAGCCAATCTAAAGAAAAAAAAAAAACCAATGAAAAGGGGAAAAAAAAAGGCACAAAAAGAAACCAAAAAAAAAAAAAAAACACAAAAAAAAAAAAAAGAACCAAAAAAAAAAAAAAAGAAGAAGTGTTGGCCTTATTTGGATTGTAAAAAGCATATATGACTTTTAAACTCTTTTTGTCTTCATTTAGTTGTGAAAGGGGATATAATTTGTAGTTGAATTATATTTGTTAAAGGAGTGCATTGGGAACATTTAGCTCTTAGTCTATGGCTTCTAGTTCCACATTTCCAAAACATTTGTTCCCCTCTTACCTTTACCCATGGCCCTTCTTATGATTGTTTAATGTATATTGCATACTAGTGGCGGTGAATTGAGAGTCTTATCAAGCTTATGGTAGATTTGAGTATATGGAATAAGAATTGAGGGAGCCTTCTTGCATTTTGAAACATATAAGTGATGAGTGCCATATGACTGTAGAAAGTTTCTATCGGCATTACTAGCACCATTTGTTTCATATGTCGACGTGATTGTATTCGATGATTTTGGGTGGATTGATAAAAATTTGACATTGTGGTCTGTCAATGATTTCGAAAACTTCATTTCCTATTCTGTTTGTTTAATGATTTTGCGTTTTTGGGCTAACTTTGGATCGACTTTTCCATTGAGATGCCACCGATGTCTATCCAGAGGAGGTTGTGAATACTTTTTGGCCTTAGTGTTGCTTAGGGACAAGCAACGATTCAACCATGGGGAGTTTAATAAGTGCTTTTATGTGCCTCTTTTTTAGAACATTCTGTAGCACTTTTGCGGGAATATATGAGCTTAATGTCATAATTTATACTTATATTCTCGTTTTATGCTCGGGTATGGTTCTTTGATGGTATTTGCAGGATTTTGGACCATTTGACCCAACATTTTACCCTTATTTGAGTGCTTATTATCGTTCCATGGAGGTATCCCAAGCCCAATGCCTATGGAGCAAGAGAAGAGCAGAAGAATTTGGTTCCATCCAAGACCATGACCCAACCGTGGTGGCTGCCGTGGACGGTGGTGAGCCTATAATTGCTAGCCTCTTTGTCTTCTTTCGTTGTGCAGCTGAGGTGCTCCATTTGCCGCTTATAAGGGTGTGTTCTAAGGCTCTTGAGGAGAGTTCAGCAACAAGAAAAGTCATCTCACTTCTACTTTCACATCTCTTCAAGTTAGAGTTTAGTTTAGTTTAGTTTAATTTTTGAGATTTGAAGGAAGAAGCTTTACTCTTGGAGGCTTGAAGATTGTTGCATAATTCAAGGGCTGCCATTGTTGTAAAGTTTTCCTTTCTTCCTTTGAATTTGTTCTTAAACTCTTGTTTAGTTGAATTAGAAACATGAGTGAGTAGTTTTATCTAATCTAGGGATTTGTTAGCCATAGTATTGTAGTTGGATCCTTTATTCTTGAAATCTTGTACTTGTTTCATCATTGGAATGATTCATGTCTATCTTGAGATTAAAATGTTGTGAGTGGAGTTTGGCCAATTTTACTTGCTTATGTTAGGTAGTAGGGTGAAGTACTGAAACATGAAATTCATTACTAGATCACCTTAATAGAACTTGATTTAGCGAAACTCAAGAGAGAATTGCTGGTTAAGAGGGGACTTGGCATTCATAGATCTTCAACCTAGACTAAATCAAAGACACTTGAGAGAGTGCTAGTTGAATTCATTTAGGCAATTTAGTTCATTTCGAAAGAAATGATCAAAGTCAACTCAATTGCAATTCCTTAAATCGTTTAATCTATGAAAAGTGCATGATTAATTCTATGATCCAACTCTTTAATTGGTGAACCAAATTCCTAGATACTTTACTTTGATTGATTTCCAAATAGTTAATTAGTTTATTTAAATCGACTCTTTGAAAAGAATTAATTGCTTAGCAATTTCAATAGGTCATTGACTCGATAGATTGCTTTGGTCCCTGAGGTCGATCTTTTAATCTATACTATGACACCCTTGCACTTGCGGATGCGTCGATGATCGGATGCCTACTTAGGCCAACTCATGCCCGAACCGAATAACCCATTTGTTAAGTCTAGTTACAAATGACCTATTCTCTTGTAATCAAAATAAATAAATGTGAAGCAAAGCCTACTTAAGGCCTAAGAGGGTGAGAACCTTCTAAGTTTGTGTTTGCGAACATATAATTGGAATTGAACAAAACCTAGAGTTAGAAATGCGCCTTAGCTAGCCTGAGTCCTTTATAGACAAATTAAACAACTAAAACTAATGGCAATAACTAATAATAATAACATTGTAAACAAGATAATGAAGAAAACTATATTAAGACCTATAATAACAAGGATAACATTAATATTATTAATTATAGGAATAATGACAACATTGAAAATGGGGAATAATATGGAAAAGGGGACATAAAATCAATTTATGGCCTTAAACAAATAATCGTAAGTGCATTGGTAATTAAGAAAAATACCAATGAAAATTGCAAATTAGTTACTAAGGTTGTAGCTAACAAAAATATTTGAAAATCTACCAACCATAAAAAAAATATATTTCCGAGCAGAAATAAGGCCATCTCTGCTATCACGGCATAAACAAAAAATTTGTAAAAGGGAGAGATTTTAAAGATTCCAAGTACGTTTATCGCCATTACTCATTGAAAATTCACATGTTTCTCAAAATTATATAAATTTCATATAATATTCATGCAAAAATCCACTTGAAATAATGTTTTGTCACCTAATTAAATGAACCCATCAATCAGGAGTGTTCAATGATCAAAATCTGGACCGAACCAGATCAGAATGTGTTGGACCAAAGATCGATTAAGGAAAAAATGACAGGCCGAGGACTGAACTGAATAAGAGCCTAACTGAACGGGAACCGGACCGAAAAAACTTAGACCAGATCGAGACCGACTGAAGTCGGCCGAATTGATTTCTAAGTGCAGGTGGAACAAAGCTTATTAGAGTCAATTAATTTTTGCCAAAATCATGCTATTGTTGGTTTAGTTTGCTAATTCTAAAGAACATAAGTTGACACTTGGTAATAGTCTTTGACCAAAAAAATCAAAAGAAAGTCTCGAACTCATAATAAATTGAAAACCAAAGGCCTAAAATCTCATACCTCAAATTGTAAAATCTCGACGCGTACAAAGGAGTTATAGAGATCTTAGTTTGGAGTGAAGCGACTAAACATGCAATGAAACTAAGAAGCAAATCAAGAGTCGGTTTTCATTTTTTTTAAAAAATAGTCGGTCCTTAGTCCGACTGGTGGACCATGGACAAAACCGAAGGAGATTAGACTGAGGACTAATAAAGGAATTTTTTGGATCGAGGATTAGACCAAATGCACTCGGTCTGGACCAATTCAGACCCAGTCTTCAGTCTAGTCTGGGTTCAGTTTGAATATTGATTATCAAGCATTAGTTCACTCGCGCGGCTGCAACTTAGCCTTCCCGATCAACCTGGGAGGTGTACCCTTATCTTAATGAATACCTCAGACATTAACAAGGCTTGCACTTCTAGATAGTAACTAGCAAAGTAGTTTTACTCATATTCTAACCATCTCTTATTTTAAAACTAAAATCAATTGAAGTGCGGGTGCCCAACTAAATTATTTTAAAAACTTATTTTATAATATGCAGATAAATGTACTGGGCTTCGGAAATTTTTTGAAATAGTTTTTTGTTTGTTGTTTTAAGTAAGAAATCAGTGAATAGTTCTCTCGCTAACAAGCGCAAAGGGAGTAAGAAGTTGAAGAAAGGCTTTGTGTCTATTGCTGCTTATCATCGTTAGAGGCTCAAAGTGGATTTTGACATAGCATGAAGGCTTGAGAAAGCTTAAAGGTCATGTGGGGTGTGTATATCTTGAATAAGCATGCCTAATGTGGAGTATAAGGAGGCACCTAATATAGTTATATTTTGGTAGGTTAAAATTTAATTGTGGTTTGATTGTCTTGAATGCTTTTAGCTTAATATGACTTCTAAATGTGAAAGTGCTTCAGATAAGGTCGTGTGCTTTTCATATAGCCTTTCTGACTTAGAGCGGTGGCAATGCTTTTGGTAGATAAGACTTTCGATGCAACCATGTTAATAGATAATTACATTAAGCTAATTAATTAATTTGGGATTAGGGGTGTTACTCGAGCCATTTCGAAGAGGGAAATTGCAGAGGCACTACTGTTGAAGATAATAAGGATAATGACTCCCAAGCTCTCTTTCACATAGACACCTCTTTAGGCTCTCTGCTAGATGAAGATGTTCATTCTTTCTCCAACACCACCTCATCCTCTTACAATCCTAGGGAAATTATCCA
>JAKOGI010000236.1:735000-853766 GCA_029747015.1 Carnegiea gigantea | reverse complement strand
AACGCAACAATGAAAAACAGGAATAAAGGACACAGAGAATTTTTACGTGGAAACCCAATGTGGGAAAAAACCACGGACGGCGACAGCACACTGACAAATTTCACTATGAGCAGAGTGGTACACCACAATCACTTCAGTGATTAAGAGCAGAATTACAATACTCTCAATTGAATTCTCTCACAAATAACCTCCCTCTCTCAATGTGTTTTCTATACTGGAGTGTTTTGAATCCTAGGCTTGACCCTCCTTTTATAGGGCCTGAAGAATAGGGTTTTCCCCTTTTTTGGAAAAACCCTAGCCACCGCAGAGGAGTCCTCCTTGAAGACAGAAACCCTAGCCGCATCCGAAAGAGGCGGCGAAAAGACACGTGGCACGACCGTGCCCCGTGGCCCGGTCACCCCGTGTCACATGGCACGGCCGTGCCATATGGCACGGCACCCCCGTGCCAGTTTTCTGTCCCGCTCGTCTTCGGCTCTTCGTCTTGGCACGCCCGTGTCTGTGCAGCATGGGCTCCCCGTGCCGGTACTCGAGATTTTGGGCCATAAAACCCAACAATCTCCACCTTGGACCAAAATCTCCAATCTTCAACTTTCCGTCGCCGTCGTCCACCCCTAAGGGTGTTGCCCCCCATGGGGCTATGCCCCGCAGGGCTTCTCAATGACTGTGAACTCCCACTAAGTCCAAGCAATGCTCGAACTTAGCTGTAGGTAGTGGCTTTGTAAGCATGTCAGCAGGATTCTCTGAGGTGTGAACTTTCTTCATCATTATTTCTCCTGCAGCAACTGTATCTCGTACATAATGATATTTGACGCTGATATGCTTGGTCTTCGAGTGGTAGGCATCATTCTTTGTCAGATGTATGGCACTCTGACTATCAGAATATACCACAGTAGCAGATTGTGGTATTCCAAGCTCCATTACCAGTCCCTTTAGCCAGGTAGCTTCCTTCACCCCTTCAGTGGCAGCAATATACTCAGCTTCTGTTGTGGACAGAGCTGCAATAGATTGTAAAGACGCTTTCCAAGAGATAGCGCCCCCACACATAGTAAAGATGTACCCAGATATGGACCTCCTCCTATCCAAATCACCAGCATAGTCAGAATCAACATACCCTACTACATCAGATGTAGCAACCTTGTTTCTATCAAATACCAGCCCTTTTCCCACAGTTCCCTTTACATACCGCAGGATCCATTTTACACCCTCCCAGTGATCCTTTCCAGGATTATGCATATATCTACTTACCACACTCACAGCATGTGATAAGTCTGGTCTGGTACAGACCATGGCATACATCAAACTCCCTACAGCACTGGAGTATGGTACATTGGACATTCTACCGATGTCCTCTTCTGTTTGCGGACAGCATTCCGCAGACAGTCTAAAATGTGCAGCAAGAGGGGTAGACACTGCCTTGCAGTCCCTCATATTGAACTTCCTTAATACCTTCTCAAGATATTTTTCTTGAGACAGGTATAATTTTCCCTCCTTTCGATCCCTGTGAATCTCCATGCCCAGTATCCTTTTAGCTGCACCTAAGTCTTTCATTTCGAATTCCTTACTGAGCTGAGATTTTAGCATGCTAATCAGGGTTTTATCTTTAGATGCAATTAGCATGTCATCAACATACAGTAGTAGATATATAAAGGACCCATCACCATATTGTCTAAAGTATACACAATTATCATATCTACTACGTATGTAACCATTATCAATCATAAACGTGTCAAAACGTTTATACCACTGCCTAGGAGCCTGCTTGAGTCCATACAAGGACTTTTTCAACTTACATACCATGTGTTCCTTATCAGGAACAGCAAACCCTTCAGGTTGCTTCATATATATCTCCTCTTCCAGCTCACCATGCAGGAAGGCTGTTTTTACATCAAGCTGCTCCAACTCCAAGTTAAACAATGTCACAATAGATAACAATAATCGGATAGAGGTGTGTCTGACTACAGGAGAGAAAACCTCATTGTAGTCTATACCTTCCCGTTGGTTGCAACCACGAACAACCAACCTTGCTTTCCACCTTGCATCCTCTACCCCAGGAATGCCCTCCTTCTTCTTGTATATCCATTTGGCAGTTAAGGCCCGTCGGCCTTTAGGCAGGTTACATAACTCCCAAGTCCCATTTTTCTGCAGACTTTCCATTTCTTCTTGCATAGCCAGAACCCAATTGGGTGAACTTGGGCAGGTGATGGCTTCAGTATAATTTGAAGGCTCAGTTCCTTCAGACACTTCCTCTGCAACTGAAAGTGCAAATGCTATCAGCCCTTCATCATCGTTGTACCGGGCCGGTCTCCTGATCTCCCTGCGAGGACGATCACGTGCTATAGAGTGCTCAACCTCCTCCTGAGGTTGTTTAGTGCTGATAGCCCCAGGCTCAGTGACCTGGACTTCCCTCATAGTTTCTTCAACAGCTCCACCTTGAGCTGTAGCAGTCTCCAGCTCCACCTCCATGCTGGTGTCTTGCTGAGTTCCTGCACCAGTAGAAGGAGCAGCAGCATTCTTTCCAGAAGATAATATATCAGACTCATTGAAAGTAACATCCCTACTTTGTATTACTTTCTTAGAATCAGGACACCACATACGATACCCCTTAGATTCACTAGCATACCCCAAAAACATACATTTAACTGCTCTAGGTGCTAGTTTGCCCTCATTTACATGAGCATACACAGGACACCCAAATACCCTGAGATTAGAGTAGTCAACAGGATTACCTGACCATACTTCTTCTGGAATCTGAAACTCGACGGAGGAGTGTGGTGATCGATTCACCAGGTAGCAGGCCGTAGAAATGGCCTCAGCCCAAAACGCTTTGCGATCCCAAAGCCCAGCAGTTGAAAGCAAACACCTTGCTCTCTCTAACAATGTCCTGTTAATTCGTTCTGCGACCCCATTCTGTTGTGGTTTCCCGACCAAGGTTTTATGCCTGGCTATGCCGTTTGCGGTGCAGAATTCTTCAAACTCAGATTCAACAAACTCCAGGCCATTATCAGTCCTGAGTTTCTTGATCCTTTTGCCAGTCTGGTTCTCAACCAGAGCCTTGAATTTCTTGAACATTGAGAATGTCTCGTTTTTCTGTCTCAAGAAATACACCCAAATTTTCGTGAGAAATCATCAACAAATGTTAACATGTAACGCTTACCTCCCATCGAAGGTACCTTAGAGGGACCCCACAAATCAGAATGGATGTAGTCCAGGACCCCCTGAGTACGGTGACTAGCCTTTGAGAAACTTACCCTTTTCTGTTTCCCAAATACACAGTGATCACAAAAATCCAACTTACCCGTACTAGCGTTACCAAGACAACCTTTCTTACCCAGAATGGTCATCCCTTTCTCACTCATATGGCCCAGCCTCATGTGCCATAACATTGTCTCATCTGCTGTACCTACCGCAGCTACTCCTGTAACTGTGGCTCCCTGCAGGATGTAGAGACTGCCCTGCCTCAGTCCCTTCATCATCACCATGGCTCCTTTAGCCACCTTTAGAGCTCCATTCTCCATGACGATTCTGCAACCATTAGACTCAAGAGTACCCAAAGAGATCAAGCAACGAGTCATATGAGGAATGTGACGCACTTTAGACAAGGTTCTAATAGTGCCATCATGGGTTTTAATCTGAACTGTACCTATCCCTGCAACCTTGCATTCAGCATCGTTGCCCATAAGTACAACCCCAGACTCCACAGGTTCATAAGTTATAAACCAGTCCCTACGAGGACACATGTGGAACGTGCAACCAGAATCTAAAACCCAATTATCATTCACTCCTCTCCCAGAGGTGGTAGCTAAAGAAGTAGCAAGCAGTACATCCCCATCTGACTCAGACTCTACCACACAGTCAGCAGTAGCAGTTTTACCCTTTTCTTCAGTCTTGTTCTTTAACTTCCAACAATTAGCCTTTATGTGACCCAATTTTTTGCAAAAGTGGCAGGTTTTATTAGCATGAGGATTTCTCGATTTAGAACGGCTCTTCCTATTACCGTTTCCCTTCTTCTCAGTTGTCCTACCCCTAACTGCCAACCCTTCACCCTGGTCAGTATGAATGTCATGGTCAAACTTTTCTTTTGAAAGAAGGTTAGCCTTGACATCCTCAAACGATATAGTATCTGTGTTACTATACAGCATGATTTCTTTAAAGTGTTTATATGAAGGGGGTAGTGAGACAACAAGCAAGATGGCTTTATCCTCATCATCAATTTTTACATCCAGACTTTCCAAATCAACTAGAATTGAATTGAAATCATTCAGATGTTTCTGGACAGGCGTACCTTCAGCCATACGACAGGTGTACAACCTTTCTTTTAGCCTGATCTTATTGGCTAGACTCTTTGTCATATATAGTTCTTCTAGCCTAGCCCAAAGGTCAACAGCAGTTACCTTATCAAGAACCTCGCGGAGCACGTGAGGTGCCAGACATAGTTGTATGGCTGAAACTGCCTTCAGCTCCAGTTCCTCCCATTCCTCATTTGTCAACTTCCCACGCCTTTTCTGCTGATCCTCAGCCCACTTTTCATCCGTTGTGCCTGCGGGTTTAACGTGAGGCCCCTGCAGGACCTTCCACAGCCCGTGCTGGATGAGGACCGCCCTCATCTGCACCTTCCAGAGATTAAAGCTAATCTCCCCGTCGAATTTCTGTATGTCCACCTTCATAATTGAAGACATCCTATAACCTCGCTCTGATACCACTTGTTAGGAATAAAGGAAATAATAGGATGTGACAATGCAACAGAATTCAACCAAGAACACAACGCAACAATGAAAAACAAGAATAAAGGACACAGAGAATTTTTTACGTGGAAACCCAATGTGGGAAAAAAACCACGGACGGCGACAGCACACCGACAAATTTCACTATGAGCAGAGTGGTACACCACAATCACTTCAGTGATTAAGAGCAGAATTACAATACTCTCAATTGAATTCTCTCACAAATAACCTCACTCTCTCAATGTGTTTTCTATACTGGAGTGTTTTGAAACCTAGGCTTGACCCTCCTTTTATAGGGCCTGAAGAATAGGGTTTTTTCCCTTCTTGGAAAAACCCTAGCCGCCGCAGAGGAGTCCTCCTTGAAGACAGAAACCCTAGCCGCATCCGAAAGAGGCGGCGAAAAGACACGTGGCACGACCGTGCCCCGTGGCACGGTCACCCCGTGTCACATGGCACGGCCGTGCCATATGGCACGGCACCCCCGTGCCAATTTTCTGTCCCGCTCGTCTTCGGCTCTTCGTCTTGGCACGCCCGTGTCTGTGCAGCATGGGCTCCCCGTGCCGATACTCGAGATTTTGGGCCATAAAACCCAACATGGACATATTCACTTCGTTGGTGAATTTAATTGTTTCAACTTCTACCAGCATTTATTAACTTTTATAAACTTCTTATAAATAATATTCTCACCTACTTATATTTTATCATCAATATCTTCGAACATCTACCAATTTCTTACAATCTTTTTAGAAATCAACTCCTATCAGTCACACTCAAAAAATTTTAACTCTCTTCAAATCTTAGCAACTTCCTTCAACTTTAGCTATTTACCAACTGATATTTACCGATAAAAAGAATAGGTCCTAGAACTCTACTTTCCTAGACAAAGTTGTTTAACCAATTCAGTTAAAGTTCAAATTGATATTTGAATTAGAAATAGGTCTTATGGATTAATTTTCAATGATAGTTTTAGATTTCAATATACCCCCTTACGCAAATGCTCTTTAGCTTGAGCAGTAGATGGTGCAAAAATCCTCCTTACTTCGCATAATAACTTAATACTATGATTGTTGATATTCAAATTTAAGGCATCTCATTCAAAAATACTCTGACATTATATTTACAACATAATTCAACTAAACGTTTAAACTAATAGTTCAACCTAAGAAATAAGTTAGAGTTTCACTAGTAAAAGTAGGCTAACCAAAAGGGGAGATTCACCAACTAAAGTAATGGAGATCAAGGCAGATCCATTCAATTCGTGCCCACTACTTATTCCTCTTAATTAAATTAAAGTTTTGTAAATTGAGAAAAATATATACTGAAATAATTGTATCTCCTAAAGAGCAATAATTAGTTGGACTTCATTTATAAAGGATGAAAGGCCAAAAGAAATTGTTAAAATTTTGAAATTTACGTTTGGTTTTTCTGCACCCCTTTGGCCTGGTCCATACAATGACATTGAAATTAAACAAAGATCCCGTTTCTCTAATCTTCAGCCAAATAGCAATTTTGTAAAATTGTTTGTTAGTAAAGGATTAGAAAGCTAATTTTAAAAAGCTAACATCAAATGGTTTAAGCTAAAACCCAAAGTTCGCTATCTGGCAAACCTAAATCACCTAGCACATGATCATATGGTGCTTGAAGGGATTTGTTCAATGTCTCCTGGCTAGGATAGGATCCTGATAGATTCTACCAATATTTATTTGAGAAAAATTTGAACCTACTAGTCTTTTATTGATCAGGTATCCATGGTCTAATATCCATTGGGCGTGGTTCGATGATTTATGTCCCTCATTCACTTTGTCCAGCCCCAACATTAAGAGACAGCTATCAACAAGGTTAAAAACCTTACACACACACACACACACACAAAACACATATAAAGATCACATAACGATGAAAAAAATGAAAAGACCACTAATAGCTACCTCGAATAATATAAAATCCATTTTGCTAATTGTTTCTCTTAGGGCAATGGATATGATCTTATTTTACTAGTTATTCAATTTCCTTTTAAAATGGAATCTTTCCTAATTGAAAAAAGAAAACTTTTATATTAAATATATTATAAATCAAATTGAATCTCCAAAACATCCAATCTCACCGTCGTATCTATCCAGCCAGGTCATTACTCATTTCCTAGATCTCCCATTATCATGCCAACCTAGAAGATTAAAGCTTGCCATTCTCGTTGCGAAATCTGCCACTACAATGCCTAACATTTAATGAACCTTATATAAATTTCAGCAAACACTATGGTGGCTAGTAATTGGGAAAAACTTTTATATCAAAAATATTATAAAAAATCAAAATATTTGGATTTCTTCAAATTGAATCACCAAAGCATCCCATCTGACCATCATCTCCACCTAGTTAGGTCATTATTCATTTCCCAGATCTCCATTTCCCTACCTGCCTAGTAGATTAAAGCTTGTAACTGCCATTGCAAATCTGCCACTATGGTGCCTAGTGTTTTGCAAACCTTGTATAAGTTTCAACGATCACTATGGTGGCTAGTATTTCCTTCAAATTGGTTGGTTGGGGGAGGATACATTGAAATTTTCACTATTAGATAACATCAATGGATGCATGCCTTAAATGAAGTGAGAAAGGAAAAATTCAAGAAAATACAATGATAAAATTGGCAGAAGTCTTCTCTTTCTCAATCCTATAGGTTATAAGGCTTCTAGTTATGGGGGGCATAACAGAGATGGGTTAACGCAGAGTTTAATAAGGTAACTAACAAATTGAGTTTAATTAGAAAAAAATTTATGAGGATAATTAAGCAATTTAAAAGTTAATTGCTTTTATCTCCTATATAAACATAATTCGTATTACATAGTTTATCCAAATAAAAAAAAATTTAAGTAGTATTCTCTAGATAATAGTACCTGTCGTTTCTTATCTATTGTGGTAAAGGCAGTGTTCAGTAAAACAGATACAAATAGGTAAAGAAAAGAAAGAAAATTAGGCTGACATTTTAAGAGGAATCAAGGAAGGATTAGCGGATTAGGGTTTTTAGGGTCAACTCCTTGTGGCTTGGGTTAAGATATGACATCACAAGGATAACCATTCCATAGTCAATCATAATTTCTTCGTCTCCCGCCAAAGAGGCTTATTAATATTTCTTTTTCTTTTTTATTTAGAAGAAAATTAAATCCCCTTGCTAATAACATCAACGTAAGATCTTACCAATACAGGTAATTGACTTTTTAGTACCTTGACATATGTATCATTCACTTTTTCAAGCCTCACTTTTTTGGCTTAAACTTTTAAGTACCCTAAGGTACTGATTTTTTCTACCTTCTAAATGATCGTTTTAATTTTTTAACATCTCCCGTACTACTTCGTTTTTCACTTTTGGCCCAAAACTTTTAGAAATTGCAACAAGACTCCAGAAGGTGTTAAATTTGCAAATAAGCTATTTTTAGGATTTTTTTCAGAAAATATACTTGTTTTAAATGATTAAACTTCTTATAATAAATTTTACTGATACTAGTTATCACAACCTACTACTTATATCATATATATGGCATTTTATGTGGTTATGGGTTCTCCATGCTTACCAAAATAATTAAAGCTTAATTAGAGAGTTTCGACCATTGCATAAACTTAGTCAGCATTCAACCTTGACAGCCCTTTAGTTTCCAATTTACAGATATTGTTAATTTGAACCACACCTTTCTTAAATCAGGCACAGATCCATTTCGTTTCCTGCCTTGGATCATAGTTAATAATCAAGTTTTTTATATTTTAAAGGATAGTGGAACTTTAATAAAGAAATTACAATATTGAAGACATAAGGTTCGATTGAATAATGTTCTGTACTGGGAAACTTCTTTTATTAAAAGCATGAAAGTAGAAATATTAGAATAGAATGATTTAAGAGCGACTTAAAGTAGTAAGATCATTAGAGATTCTTGATTGTAGAGAAATGAAGATTCCCAACTTTTCTTTTGCTCAAGTATGCTCAAATGACCTTGTCCCTTCTCAACGCTTGGCCTCTCCTTTTATAGAGAAGATAGACTACATAGGATTATTTTACTAATATTTTCGCATGACTATATATACTAAGCAATATTATTTTACTAACTTGACACTTGGCAAAACAGAACAATAATGGAGCACCAACTTTTCAAAGCCTTTGATACTAACAAGACTAATCATCTATATTGAGATTCTGCATGCCTTCATCTCTAATAATGTCTTTCAGTCTACCATTGTGCAAATAATCATCAAAATCTTCATCAATTTGAAGATACTCTAGATCTCATTTTTTAAATAATTCATGAAAGTATTTCTTTCCTTTTTTTATAAGAGTTTCCATCTCTAACATCAAAGAGATAATCAAAGACGCCTTCTGAAGTAGCTCCTTCTACTTTCATATATTTGCTGATATCAACATGATAAATGAAAGTACTATTCCCGCTGTGTATTAGTGGCCTTTCCAGTTCAACTTATGGCCATATTTGATGATAAATGTTATAAAAATCAATGGCTCTTGCTAAAGAAGAATCACTGACTATTTCTTGTCTGTCTACAAAGCATTCTTGTTGTTGATCATCGGGATCATCCAAATCAACTAATTAGACAAGATAATGGGCTGATTTGGCATTTTTATTTTCATACTCAATCACTGCACACTGTACCTCAACCTATAAATTTCTAATGTATGGGGTTTCTGTTGTACCATCTAGAGATTTCCATAAGGTAAGCTACCATTTCATATTCCCAGGCTTTCATGATGGGGTCATCTAGAGAGATTGAATTGGCTAGGAATCTAACACTACCAACTCTAGATCTATCAAAAAAGAAGATCATAATACTTCATGATTCTCAAATTTCATAAAAGTAATTATGATAATAGTCGATGCAGGTTATATACAAGTCATTGAACTATTTTTCTTCAATATGAGAACTTATTTTTTTCTTGCATACTGCAAGGACACCTTAGGTAATTCATTTGTAGCTATAAGAGACTTAATCTTTATGTTATTAGATAGATAGAAGACAATAAACCAAAGCATGATGTACTTTTTATATGGAATTCCAAAATATTCACTAAGGTTCTAGTAGAAGGAGAAACCCATTCTGACAGTATTGGCATTTCATTTTGGATTTCTTCCTTTTTTGACAGAAGTTCTACTCTAATTATTACCATTGGCGAGTTCACAAGTGAAACTATCTGCCAGAGAATTTTTCGATCACTGTATATGTTCAATAGAGAAAAAGACTGGTTAAGACATAATTGCTAAAGCATGACTCACCCTTACGCGTGCATATTTGATAAATTCTTTTTCACAAAATCAAGTAATTCTTTACAATTAGCTTGAATAAGAAAAGGTTTTGCAGCTAAAAAGAATAAGAACTTTTCAATTCCTCTTATAACTATGAGAATTTCTTTTTCCATCGTGGAATAATTGCATTCTGCTTTATTAAAACTTCTGCTGCAATATTTGCAGAGTTTTTCTCCTTCTTTGATTTTGAGCACAGCACTGTAGCGCTCATTACTGGCACCTATCTCAAGAGTTAAATCATTTCCTTTATTAGGCAAATTAAGAACAAGAAGATTTTTACATATCTTTTTGAAGTTTTGAGCAACCTTTGAATTATTAGGGGTCCATGTTTGGCTTACTTTTTTTTTGAGCTTCTGCTACCAAGGTTTTCTCAATTTAGCTAAATCTTTAATAAAGTCTAAAGCATATGTAAAACATCTAAGAAACCTTTCTAATTGCTTCCTATCTTCAATCTTTTCAGGAAAATTTTCTATTTTTTTCTAGCATATGCTTTTATAGGATGATTTATCCAATTTTTATCTCTAGACTTAAAAACTCAATTTCTTATTCAACATAAATGCACTTTCTTTCCCATGAATAATGTCGTAATCAATGCATCTTTGGGTGATAGCTAAAATATCATCTTTGTGTTCTTCTATAGTATTAGAAAAAACAAGGATATCATCAATGTAAACTAAACAATAGTTATTAAGATTTTTGAAGATGTTATCCATTCTTTTTTGGAATATTTGAGGTATATTTTTTGGACCAAATGGCATTGCTATCCATTCATAACGTCCTTCAGGGGTGCTAAAAGTGGTTAAAGGAATGCTTTTCTCGTCCATTTTTATCTGCCAGTATCCAATTTTGCAGTCCATTTTTTAGAACCAAAAAGCTCCTTGCATTTTATTAAAAAGGGTTGTTTTGTTAGGAATATAATAACTATCAAAGACAGTATTATCACTAAGCTTTTTGCACTTGAGTACCATTCTAACTTTTCCTATTTTTTCTTTAGCATAATTTCTCACGAAATGGGACTAGTGTGAAGACTTCTGTTATTTCTGATTAATTCTTTGTCTAGAAGTTCTTTAATATGTTTATTAGATTCTTGGATATCTTGGTGTTTATACACCATTTATTTGACTCAAATAATAGTGTTGAGATTTAACAAAGTAATCTTTGTAAATGTCTTATCCTCGTCTCAAAATTTAAGAGGATTATTATAGTAGAGTTCTTTACATCATTGCTCTTGTTGTACAGCAATTTGCTCTTTAATAGATAACTCAAGTAGTGAGATCATTAGCTTTATCTCATGTGGTGCAGGTACTACCTTCACACCACACTGGCTGCATCTGAACTCAATCTTATGATGAGTAAAATCCTTGCTTAATTTTTTAATAAGAACTGAGTGACCATTATTTGTAAATATTATTTGATTTATGGCCTGTGTGCATAGAGAATATGATCTCTAGAAATTATTTCCAATAATCATATCATGATAGGGTTGATTAGTAGTATATAGAACTTGTATAATACATTAGACTCCTTCTAATTTTATGGATAACTCTTTTATGATTTTGTTGTGGCGCATAATGCTATTACCAGCTATCCTTATTTGTAAAGAATTCTTAGCTTTTTTTCAACATAAATTCTGGAAATAACAATCTTTTTTAAAGCATACAAAATAGCCACTATCTATGTAGGCCCATAATTCATATTTGTTACATCCTTTTAAACATACATATATTGGGATATAAATGCTATTAGGATTTGTATTGGTGACTTCATAGCATATCTTCATAGTCATATTTGTGACTAATTTATCTTCGTAGATTGGTCACTAACAGTTATTATGTGTACCCAATGACTTTTCTCTCTAGACTTTTACTTCATTCCATACTATGTCTTGTAGGTTGAAAACTCATTCTACTCATTTTACTAGTCATACTAAGGCCCTGTTCTTTTCGTAGTTTAATGGATCCAACCAATTCCTTCCCACTCCCACCCACTCCTTCCCCACCTTTCCCACATCTTCCCACACTTCGAAAAAAATCCCACTCCTTTCCACTCTCACCCACTTTCATCCATTCCTTGTCAATCCTACATATAACTATCATTTTTCATATTTTGAAAACTTTTATAATTTATGTAATTATGTGTATGAATATTCTGATAATAATTATGAAAAGTTTTATTTAATTTTTTGGATGTTATGAAAATATTTGTTAATCGTGTCGAGAATTATAGATGGTGTAATTTTTGTTATATATATTGAAGAAATTATTTTTTTCCTACTTTGTTAAGCAAATGTTAGTTTTTTGTAACTAGTAGATATTTTGATTTTGATTCTGTATATGAAAGAGTTGCTTAAATTTTATATTTTTTTGTTGGTTATGAAATATTTGTTATAGGTAATCAAAGCGTGGATGATTGTTGCTATATGTGTAGCATATTTATTTTTCGTTCATCGTAATTTTGGCCCAAATTTGCAGATTTTTTTCCGGCATAATGAATGAATGTGTAATTTTTTTTTACATTGTTTATAATTCATGACGGGAAGTGCAGATGTATTGTACGTTTATTTTGAACAGATTTTTTTCTATATGCGTTAGTAACAAAATATTGAAAGTTCTTCACATAAATTCCAGATGATTATTTTTCGTGTATAGAGAGCTTGTTCTTTTCGTTGGAAAATATAGGTTGGTAAATGGGTGAAGTTGGTTGAGATTAGTAGAAGTGGATTAAAGTAGGTTTAAGTAGATATTTTTTTGTTGAAGTGGGTTGTAGTAGATTGAAGTCGATATTTTTTTATTGAAGTGAGCTGAAGTTGGTTGAAGTTGGTTGAATTTTTTTGTACGATGGATAGAAGTTGGTTAAGATAGTGAAAAATAGGTCGAAGTTGGTTTAAGTGGACTGAAGTGCGTTAAAATTGGTCGAAATGGGTTGAAGTTGGTATATTTTTATTGAAGTTCGTGAAGTAAGTTGATATAAGTTGACGTAGGTTGAGATTGGTAATTTGGATTTACCAACGAAAAGAACAAGGTCTGAACATGTGTATTTTTTTTTTGGTTGTTTGTATTTGGTTAATATATAAAAAAAAATATATTCATAATTTATTTTACTAATAACGAAAATTATAATTTTTTGGGCTAACAACGACCATGAAACTATATTTCGCACCTGAGTCAACATAAAAAAATATTTTTTTCAAACTAAAAAATTTTTGTCATCAGTAATTACTATCACAAATAAAAGATCATATTAAAAAAACAAAATACGTAACTTACATTAACTCTCCTACTTCCTTCCCACTCCTTCCCACTTCTTCCCCCCTTTCCCACAATTAAAAAAAATACCACTCTCGCACACTCCTTCTCCCCCCTTTTTCACTCTCACCTATCCTACACCTGCAATTTTTCAACGAAAAGAATAGGGCCTAATTGTATCATCTTCTTTAAGCTCTTCTTTAGTTGATGAAGACCCTTCTTCCCATTCTGATCTTACACTCATGCTTCTTAATAATTGAGGTTTAATGATAATTTTACCATTCTCATCAATTTTTATCACATTTTTCTTAATGATTTTTGTGGTACTGATAAAGTTAGATATCCAAGAGCTACCGATTTTTATCTCTTGAGGATTAGATTTTATCCTTTGGATTTTTTTCATAGGAGAAGGACTTTCAATTTTTTCTGTCTCTATTGTTGTTATCTTGGTCTTTGAATCTATAGTATTATCTAATTTGTAGATTATTTTCTAAAATATACTCAGTGGATACCCTCCTCTTTACATATCCATCCCAACTGTTTTTATCTTAAGAAAGAGGAAGCTTTTTGCAAATTCATCTTTTAGGCTTACACAATATCAAGGTCGGCAATTGCATGCTACTAATCCATTATATAAGTTGGCTTCAATCCGCGTGATAATTTGATTATTCAATCTAGCATGCCTAAGATCACAGCGCAAAGTATAAAGATCAATATCTTTTCCATTATATTGTAAAGGAGTAATTTGCACTTGGAAACTACCAACATGAATATATCTATACTTTCAATCTTTATTATGCTTGATGATATTTTTCCAATTGATGAGATTAACTTCTCCCACATCATATTCATAGTATTTTATTTCTAGATCGCCTTCCATCATTTTACATGCGTACTTACTCTTCAATTCAAAGATAGATTTTTCATAGATCATATTTTTTTGAATTATATGAAGGTCCTAATCTCCTTTGATATCTTCATTTTCATTATCTATAATGTATTCTTCTCTTTGAATATCACCCAGACTAATTGAGCTACATTTCATCACATGACTAGTTTCTTTATAATCACTTTCTTCGCATTCATCTTCTAGTACAATATTAACAATTCCCTTTTTGTTTTCAGGACTGGAACTAATGCTTCATCCTCGCTAAGTTCAAAATAGTTCAGACTTTCGAAGGTTTCAATAAGTTTATTATTCTTCCTATTTTTGCATTCGTTTGTATAATGACCCACTTCTCCACATGCCCAATACTGTTTTTCCCAGCTGGACAATAAGTGGCTTTCTTAAAAATCTTCATTTTTTACGGCTTGATTTTTTATAATATTTTTTTTTTATTTTTCTCTCCACTTTTCTTGCACTACAAAAATGCGCCTATTTAGATAAGAAAAAATTTGTTTCAAAAAGCCGCATATTCATATCTAAATGACATCAGCGACGAACTAAAAATGAAAATAGATTCATTTCTAAAACCACCGTCGCTAATCGAATAGAAACTAAATTTGCTTTCGAACCTAATAGATATAAAATTTAGACACGAAAACTGGTTTAGTATCTAACCAAAACGAACACTATTCGTTTCTAATTCTAGGAAATTCATATCAATTTGATACGAAATTAGATACTAAATCCATATTGCATCTCTAATTGAAATGAAACATATATTATCTATCTTGTGTGCTTTTCATATCTAATCAAAAGAAAGTTTGTTTTGGTATCTGAATGTTGTCGTTTATTTCTGCCAGGGAGAGCCATCATTTTCATTTCTAAGCTATTGTTCTTCGTTTCTTATTTGGATTTATGTTTTACACATAAATATCCAATTCCCTTGTACATACAAGCAATATGCAATACATATCATTTGTGAAATATTGGAAAATAACAAACTTAGTACATATGTTATGTACAAAAGGTATACCACAACTTGATGGCACAATTCCAAGTACCAAGTTTACGCTAAGACGACCCATCTACCAACTAACCTCTAAAAAATATAGTGAGACCAAAGCCGATAGCAACCGCGTGCTAACCTATCTAGAAAACATACTAGCATCTAACAAACCCAAGTTACAACTACCAAGTCCTAGCATATAATGACATATGGGCGGGGGAGGGGAAATCTAGGAGGTAGAGCTCTGAAAGCAAGATTAAAGCTTAGACAATAGCATCTTTGTCTTGCTTAACTTTGTCTTTTGTTAAAGTAAGCTCCTTCCTTGTGACATGTGCCTAATTTTTGCTTGAACTTGATGCCTCTAGCATATCGTCCCAACCTATCATAGGGCTTGTGAATGGTTGCCATGTCCATGGACCAATGCCTTTCTTATTCATGTCTCCAACAGTTTGCAGAAAAAGTTTATCATCAGTAAGTTGATCTCCAGACTGTGAAGCATTAAGTTTAAAACATTGATACTCACCTACAATCAAGAGAAACCCAACATTAATGGCATATATGAGGCATCACATTGTGCATATACTTCATTTGATGAACTGTATATGAATTAAATTAAGAGTTAAGGACTCAAGGTAGTCATTTATTCAAATTAATATATCTAATATGCACATAATCTTCTATACCCTAGCTTACTTGGCAATCAATAAAACATTTTCCAATGCATATTGTCAGATTTTTCATATGCTAGTATTTAGAAGTTACTCAAGCAAAAATAGCAATCAAACACTTAAACTTCAAATTTTGCACAAGCAGCATCACTTTATTTGCCTAGGTATTAGCAATGTAATTCACTCCAACAACCATGACTGTCCAAAACTTACACACTAAACTCTAGCTAATAGCTAAAGCAACTAAGGAAATAATAAGAAAAAAACCAATGAAGAAGGTATCTCAACCAAAGAGATTCCCAACTTAAATGTAAACAACCTGAGCATGTTTGAATACCTAGCATAATAAGCAAAAATAGGTAAGCAAATTATGGGTACCCACTCAATTTCATCCATTAACTAAACAATTTCATCCATTGATAGAATAATTAATTCCAAATATGTGCAGCAAACCAGAGCAGACATACTGGGGTACTCACTCAATTAAATTAGATGCTTCATTCTCTTCTTGCCCTTCAGTTTATTCATTCAAGTAATTTCACACGTGGAAAATGGCTCAATAATGTTCTTTGGGACCCCAAAAGCAAACAACCACCACCAAAGTCAAAAGGAGGAGGACTTGGACCTTAGGCACATAGCCAATAGCCGATGTAGCAAACTCACAAACTCAACAATTGCAGTAGCATATGAAAAGGATTTGAATGGGTGATCTGAAAATGCATCCTCAATTTCAACCTCAAATGTCCCCTAGAAAGAAAATTATCATATGAAATTCATGACTACGAAGACCCATTTACATTTATTTTCCCCAATATTTTCCCCTGCATTAGCGTAACAAACCAATGGCAAATAGTAACCTCTGTTTGGTTGACTTGGCTGGAAATAGGCATGTGGGAGGATTGAAGTAGATGGTGGAAGACCAAAGGAATATCAGTTTACAAACAAACCCCTCTCAACTCTTGGAGATGTCATCTCTGCCCTTGGATCAAAAACAACCCATGTTCCATATAGGTCTATATCATTATAAAGCACTTTCAAAGTTCAGCTTGTAACTTATAAATATATCAAATCAACTTATATGACTTTTATGTTTCTCAAATATTCAGGAAATCAAAGGTGAGTCACCTACATATTTGTCCTTTCACAAGCTAACCTAAGAAGGGTCAACAACTTGTTATGTCTTTTATTCACTTGCAATGCAGGTCGTGGCTATTAGAGTCTAATGTTGGGTCTGATTCATGAACTAATTGTTAGCTTGCTAGGACTCAACTGATTTTTTATCTTAATGGCTCACCAAAATCCCCCCATCCTCTTCATAAACAGATATTCAAGTTAATAAATTTGATGTATCTAATAAAAAAACTCACAGAGAAGGCAGATGTTTTTCTTAATTACAATAAAAGTAACATCCAAACTTGATAAAATTCATATTTCCAATGGACAAAATTCAAAATTCAACTTGAAAGAAGTCAAGAAGTGAAAGCTATTATGGTGTCAATTAAACCATATATACTTTAGACATGGACAAAATTCATCGCAGAGCCACGCCCCTTCAGCTGTCTGAGGACCACAATTTGCCATACGTGTTGCCGGAGATATCTTACATACACCAAAAAATGAAAATTCCAAACTCTTACATTGTGAGTGAAAGACAAAGAAAGATGAAAACAGAGACAAGAAGATAGAGAAACATGGGAATTAACCTGATATGTCATTCAAAGCACCAATTAGACACCAAAGTAGTTGCTGCATTTGCTAGGGTTTGGCATGACAGAAGAGAGAAAAATGTTGGAGACTGGAGTTGCTAAGTTAAAAAAGCGCGAAATAAGTTTTTCCCATGTGCAAATCTACTTTTCTTTGGTGGAGAATTAATTGATTTCAATCTAATATAAAATTTGAAACGAAAATAAACATTCCGTTTCAAGTAGAAATGAACTTTAGCAGCAGTTTCTGATTTTTGTTTCTATTTGATATTAAAAATATTTTAGTTTCAAATTTTCGTTTCTAAAAATATCTAGATACGAAATTAAAAATTTGTACCTAAATTCGTCTCAATAGAGGCGGGGTCTTGTACTGTTGTTAAAGCTCTTTTTCTTATAAAATTTTCTTTTTCTTCTCCTTTCAGGTTCCTTTCCCATTAATGAGGACAATCCTAACATGCTAAAAACAGTTTCTTCATTTTCTTTTGCTTTTGGAAATCAAGGCATTAATCATTGTTCCATTTTCTTAAATAAGAGATTCTTGAACCAAGGGTAATAGTGACATCTATTTTTTCAAGCCATGCAATGTACTTTTCATTAATTATAAAATTTATCGAATATGACAATATTTTATAGAACATACCAAGATTGATTTCATTATGCCCAATTTTGTAATAATATTGACTAAATTCAGCAATATAGTTTTCTAGATATCTTATATCTCACAACCCTATATTATTAATCTTTCTTTGTCATTCTCTAACTTTTTCTTCAAAATCAAGTTCAGCTTCGATAAACTCTCTTTCAATTACTTACAGAAAGTTTTAAATATTGTTGTTGGTATTTCCATCATTCTTAATACATTTTTACCATCCTCATCTAATGAATCATACCAGCTAGGTACATTACCAGAAAAAATATGCTCGATATAATTTAAAAAAAATTTCTATAGTCCATGTGATATTTAAATTCAAGACACTATTCATTCCTCTTTTCTATTGTTCAAATATTTCTTCTCTATTATGAACTCTATTGATGTTTAAGATGTATCATGTTTGGCTAATTGGAGTAAGGTTAATTTCTTCAAAGTTCATAGTTTTCCTTGGCACAAACCCCCCAAAAAAAATTGATCGTACATCCTGCTGGAATGTATTTAGGTCTTATAAAATGGGTATTTCTTCTAGAAGGTTCACTAAATTCTTCAGGCTTAAGAACAACATTGTTAATTAGCCTTGATCTCATCGTCAAATAACATTTTATCATATTTTTTATCTAGTTTCCTTTTAACTTCTTCTAAAGAAACAACATTAGCATCTTCTAGTTTAATTAGGTTCACCTATTGATATATTTCGTCTTTAATTGGACATTATTTGTCTCTTTATTATTATCAGATAATATATCTTGTTTATCAACTATTGTGCCTCTGATTTTGTTTAGTTCTTCCGTATTTTGTTTTTTATGAAACATATTCTGTAATTCGTCAAGATGAAACTACTTATACTCCGTCCTCTTCTTTTTTTTTTTACCTTTTGAGACGATTTTTCAGTTAATTTTTCTCCTACTTCTTTTTGAATTTTTATATTATGCAAAAAAAAAAAAGAATTTTGTTCTTTGGATTTTGTAAAGGATATTTATACTGAAATGGAGTACTAATACTCAAAGTAGATTTTCCGCTATGTCTAATTTTGTCAACTAAAAAAATAGATTACAGACAATTGCTTCTTAATCTCCTTAACTTCAGTCTTAATTTTTGCTAATTCAACTTTTAATTCTAAAATTATATCAGCGATATAGTTTAATTGAGATGATGCTGAAGTGGTTCCTATAATTAGGAGTGGGGCGAGTACATGATGATTCAAGCATTAAACACAATTAATTCGCTAAATTAATCATTAGTTAGCTTAATAACCTTAATTATTTTTGGTCATGTGGCTCTTATACCAAATGAAAGGGGCTTGAGTAGTACTCATGAGAAAAATTACACATTCACAAATTTCAAATTTTCGAAAGCATGTTTTTAAAAATTGGGGTTAAAATGCGAATTTCAAATGCTTAGGGCTCCATTTGTTCCTCGAAAATTTTGGTAGAAAGAAAAGTTGAACGAAAAATAACATGAAGGAAAAAAAAGTGAGAGAAAATGAGTTTTTTCTCTTATTTGGATTGAGGAAAAAATATAAGAATTTAGATGAAAAATTTAAATATTGATAAACTACTTAAATCATGTTGATGTCATCTAAGCAATGTAAGGTTGGAGAAGGTTGGGAATTTTCCTCAAACTTTTCTCACAATTTTATGAGAAAAATTTTATCAATGTTTTCTAACAAAATTTTATCAATGTTTTCTAACAATTTTGCACGTAACTTTCTTCCATATTCTTTCTTTTTGTGATTTTCTCTACACTAAACACAAGAAAAAAGTAATTTTTTTAAATTTTTTTCTTTCCACCAAATTTTTTAAGGTTCCAACGGAGCCTAGGGGGTCAAGAAAATACAAAGGGTACCTAAAAATTCTATCAGCAAATTTCGAGGTACTAAAATATTTGCTCCAAAAACTTAAACCTTGAATTGTTAATGCCACATATGACGGGATGCCTAAGAATTAACTTTCCTACCAATAAAACTAAACACAATCAACAACAATCTAACCAGACTTGTCAAATCAACATTAGAACTCAAATTTCAAACAGTTCTGACGCTTGAGAAGGATTAGATGTTGATAATTCTCCCTTACAAGCTTCTAGTCAGTTAAATGATTAGGCTTCATCTGCTCAGCCAATGGAAGTCAAGAAAAACATTAGCTGTGTCAGGCTTAATTCTCTGCAACTGTTTGCATGGGGTGCAACTTAGGTCTACGCTTATTTCATCATATTTTATTTTCATCTTTTGGTGATCTAATAATTGAAATGGAGCTATTATTGATATAAGTGATAGAGCTCACCTGTTCCAAGTATACTCCATTTATAAGACTTAAACTGTAAACTTTATTTATGGGAAACAAGCACTGACTCATTTAAATAACCCTATTTTGGTAACTTTCCGCTTATACCATGTGTTAAATAATTGTTTGTAGTAATAGAAATATAAATAACTAAACATGTCACCTTAAAAAAGAAGGGAATCTTTCATTATTAGATTTCAAAATTTGTTGACTTTCATTTTTTATGTCTTCCTTGAAAACAATCGAACATAACAATACTAGCAAGAAGCCTCAAGAATTCATAAATATTTTATTGTGACTTATTTGTGTAGTTTTCGTTACGAAGATAATTGGTTAGGTTTTATCTCTTTGGTACTACTACTCTTCTCGTAGAATTTTGTAGTATCTAAGAACAATTTTGATAATTATTTTATTATGAATCACATTGTAAATATATGAGTGATTTAGGTAGGATTGAACGATTGGGCTTGCATTTTAATCCACATGTGATATCCAGTTGAAAATCTGAATTATTTGACTAAACTCTCGCCCTTGAGCCTTGAAAAGCATTCCAATGGAAGCTTAGAGAAACTGGGCCCAATTGCTTTCATGACCACCTACACCCAGCCTACACTAGAGGAAAAGGAAAAGAGATTATATCTTATGCAATCTCCTATGGAAAAGCAAATATCCATTGAGATAAAGGGGAGTATTTGACAAACGGGTTTTTGAAGATATTTTTGATCAAAAAGAGTTTTTTTGATCAAAATTAGCTATTTGATCAAACAAAAAAGCTAATATAGATGCTCGGTGACAGAGCTTTTTAGAAGAGCTTTTTGAGTCCAAAAAGCTAATATCAAAAAGCTAATTTTATGAGCTTTTCGGAAGAGTTTTTTGATCAGAAACAGCTAATTTTACCAAAGAGTTTCTTAACAAACAGCTCGTTCAAACAGCTAACAGCTAATACAAACAGCTAATAGCTAATAGCTGTTTGTCAAATAGGGCTATTAAAAATCCAATCTTGGTGAGACAAGAATCCTAGCACAAAATCTCTAAAAGATTTCCTCTAAACCCATGTATAAAAAATCTAGAATCAACATCAAGGGTAAGTAATTTTCCAAGTTATTGAGCAATCTAAGCTTGTTCCTACTCGAGTTCTCTATTCCAAATTCCCTCTTTAACTTATGTGTTAATGTATCTTTAAAAGGGAAAACCCATTCTCGTTCCTGTTGGATTCTTTCCAAGTTCTCGAGGCGTGCGTTGCTTCCTCTTAGGTTCCGGTTCAAGCAGCACAATGAGGATTTCCCTTAGACTGAAATAATCAGAGCCAGCAAAAGTCGACCTGACCGGCAATGCCTACCCAAAAGACCCGTGACCTGACTCGAATTTAACCAAAAATTGAATCAAAATTTTGAACCCGAATATGAAATGACCCGACCCAAGTTGACCTGACTTAATTCAGAGCCAACCCGATAGTGACTCGATCTTCAAAAGTGACCAGTCATGAGGCCTCATGAACCCGAAATTACATTGATCCTAATTGATCCATTATTGAATAAGATGGCGAGGAACATCAAATATTGAACTAAAGGAGCAAATTGATTTTTTTTTTTTTTGGGCATTCTGTGTGTTAATAGTAACTTATTTAAGTGAGTTTGAAAAAGAAGAATCATGGTTCATGATGTAGAACTACACCTATAGGCTGAAGGATCATAGGTTGTAGGCTTTAAAAGTGAAGTAATACTCAGAATTGATAATAACCCGCTTTCTACCTAAATCAAAATGACCCAATTTGAACCCATTACGACCTGATCATATCCAATATCCAAGACTAACCCGACCTGAACGAGTTAACCTAAACCCAACTTGAACTAATACTTAAGATAACCCATATAATGACCCAAACCCGACAAGATTGGCCCGATTGCCCCTTCTAGAAACAATTAGCGATATTGAATTATTCATGATATCGCAACTTTTAGAATTTTAAATTTTACTAGTAAATCGATGATAAAATTAAAATCTACAAATTTGATGAGAGAAAATAAGGATGACAATAGCTAATAATATATTTACTTCTTTTAATGCAAAATTTTTGGTGGAGTTCATGTATTACATTTTCTAGTTGTAAATAATAATCATGATAAAAAAATTACAAGAATTTATCTAATGGATGTCGGTCTCTGAAAAAAATAATTAAAAGACTCTTTCATGCAAAGATTGACTTAATTTTGTATTAATTCTTCTAGAAACATGTTACGTTGCATTAATATGTACCACATAATAACTAGATATGATCAATTGAAAAATAAAAAATAATAAGCTAAAAGCTACGAAAGCAAAAGATAGTATCACCTTAAGTAAGAAACTGATATCCCACCATTATTTTTATTTTTTTTTAATTGATGGAAGATGAGTATTTACACTGAGGAATCATCATATATACAATAGTTTCCACAGCAAACTGGTTATTATATTCATGATTCTACAAATTTCCAGCATTTTCTCTTTGCCCTTTTACCACTCAACAAGAAACTGGGAGACCTCCCTTTTTTTCATTACTCTAGTTATTAATTGCAAGCACGACGAGGGATTTGTTGGTTGTTGTTGGATGCACAACAACATCGAATGGAAGAACGTAATAAAATAATAATAATTCTACCCTAACAGCCAAGCTATTCAAATCCATTGGCATATGCCAACTTTAACTTCTTTTGCCCAATCAAATCTTTGGTCTAGATTAAAAAGCACATTACGATGTTCTCGTCCCACAAAAGTCTTGATTGCCAACGCAATATTGATTAGATTAATATATGAAGTCCAACCGCTATTGAGGTAATTGAACTTATGAAGAATTTGATACGTAAGTTTATTTCAATGGTAGTAAAGGTCGTATAAAGCATTTGAGATATGAATTTGAATTTGTTGAGGTTTTTTTCCACCTTCTCATGGATTCATAAAGCTTGAGAAGGAAATGGTGAATAGCTGATTCATCTCAACTGGGGAGCTTGGGTTCATATAATAATATAAATTTTTGGGTAAGACTTTCTCACATAAGAATTATTGTGATACATACTCTTTTAGTGGTTACTTTTTTGAGATTTGGCAGTGACTAATAATATAACTTGGGGTGATTTTTAATCTAAGGGTGACTAATAGTTCATCTAGCAATGACTTTTTTTATGATCACCCCTAATGAATTATTAGTCACCCAATTATTATTAAAAGTCACCATAAAAGTATTTACCTCACAATATATCTTATGTGAGGTAGTTTCACACAAGACTTACTAAGGCAAAAATGTTATAATTTTCGATCATATAATATCCTCTATTATGACCTCTCAATCTGGATCGAGGGATCCACATACAGATTAGACTTTTGAAAAATGTTGTATAGGGTGAGCCTTAGTAAAAATATATGGGAGTCGGGGCTCAGTAGCAACATAAGTGACAACAAGATCGCCACAAGAGACACGTTCATGAACAAAGTGATAACCTACTTTGATGTGCATACTTCGGTCAAGAAGGACGGGATTAGCAGTCATAAATGTGTTGGAGATATTGTCACACAGCATTGCACAAGAGAAACCCCAGCTCAGCAAGAACATATTGAATCCAAACTGTCTCAGTAATAGTATAGGCTATCGCTCTATATTGAGCTTTTTTAGAGGATTTTGAGACTGTGGGTTGCTTCTTAGAGCACCAAGAGATCAAATTTGGAGTTAGGAAAATAGCACAATCAGTTGTGAAGTGAGAACTATCTGGACAACCGAACCAACCAACATTGTGAATGGGAACGAACAATTTAGAGGTTCTTTGCCCGTTTTAGCATAAGGCCATGATCAGCTATGCCCTGGAAATATCGAAAGATACGCTGCACCATAGCAAGATGAATAGTACAAGGACCATACATAAGTTGAGAAACAAGATTCAGTCCATAAGATATATCTGGTCTAGTCATAGTCAAGTATTGCAACGCTCCAACCATACTTCGATAGCCAGTAGCATCATATAGTAACTCCCTATCAATAAGAGATAACATTGTCCGAGAAGGAAGAAAAGTACAAATGGGCTTCAATCTATGAATGTTGAATTTTATGAGTGATAGGAAGTACTTAAATTTTAATATTTATCACCCAGAGTGCAACGTTTATCGTCGAGCACTCGGGGTGTCATCCACTGCGAGTTGGGTTTCAAGTACCACGATTAGCTCAAGTAGCTCAAGGTAGGCTAAGTGAAAAGAAAAGAAAGACGAGCTAAACTAAGCTAACAAACATACGAAAAGAGGGTTAGAGTTACAATTTGGCCAATTGATAAACCAAGCAATCGGGGCAAGTCCTTACCTACCAAACATTTACCGACAACTAAAGATGGTCGGTTGCACCACTAAAGACCACCCAGGTCCTCTCTCAAAGGTTATGAGCTAGCCTAATTAGTCTAACCACCAATTTTTATGGGTTAGCCTAATTGGACCACAAGATTAGCAACTCTCGGACCTAGTTAGGATCAGGAATATTTTCATGCCCCAAATGCCAGTCATTCTTTCCCCTCACACTAGCTAATTGACCTCACCTTTTGGCATAAGTCAATTGCCCAAAAATATCGATGAAAGCTCTCTCAAATATTTCATCGAACACTTAGCGCGCATGAGAGAAAACTCTAAGTTGAAGGCATAAATTGGGTGTGGTTAGGCCTAATCTAAGATTAATTAGTCATTAGGGGGCTAATTACAATCCAAGCTAACAAAATCTCGATACTAATCATCACAAGAAAGCCATGAAATCAAACCACAACTAAACTAGCAAACACGAACTAGAGAGAAGAAAGGATAAAACTAATCTAATCTAACAAGAGTAATCTAACAAGCTAATCTAACATGAATTAACAATAAAAACTAAATATTCAAATTAAACATAATCTAACCTAACATTCTCAAGTAGAAGAAGCAAGAACACAATATTAAATAGAAAGAGAAAGAGAGAAGAGAAAACTTAGGCTTGAGAATTGTTGAATGAAAATCCAAAATCCACAAGTTTGACTCCTAATCTCCCAAAATACAATCCAATCTAGATAATCTAATTCCCTCCATCGAGGTTTTTATTGGCTAAACCTAAGCTAAAACCTCCTAAAAAAGTCTCCAAAAGAATCCCCCAAAAAGTCGCGAAGAAAAGCCTTTTTATACAAATTGAGCCAGGCAAAAAGGGGCCAAGAAGAGCCGGGGCAGACGATGGTCGTCACCCTAGCAACTGGTGGCCGTCGTCCCAGCAACCGGTGGCCATCACGACCCCCGCCCAACCACTTGCAAGTTGGCAACGGTTGGGGGTGGTGGACGCAACTCCCGCCATCTCTTCCTTTGCGATCTTCCAGCTTTTCTTATTCGGCCTTCGCTCCTTTTTGGGGTATTTGCTCGATTGAACTTATTACCTATAAAAGTAAACAAAACAAGTAAATTCCTAAAGATTATATTATTATACGAGCTAAAATGAGACGATAGAGGCATGTAAAATATGACAATTTAGTACCGAACAATGAGAAGGTCCTAAAGGTATTTAGATTGAGAAAGGAAAAGCATATATGGACTCTGCACCACCTGTATCTCCAAAAAGTAATGATGGTCACCGAGCTCCTCTATGAGAAATTGAGTGTAGAGAAGATCTATGATGTGATGCGAAAGAGAGGGAGAGCTACTAGTAAATATGATGTCGTTACATATAAAAGCAATGTAAGTATATTACTGAACCGACATAAGATAAGCTTGAAGGAGTCAGTGGGACTACAAATGAATCCCAAAGAAAGAATGAAGCTGTTGAACTTATGAAACCAGGCATAAGGACTATGCTTCAAACCATAAACAAATTTGTTCAACTTACACACATGGTAGGTATAATCAGGGTGAACAAAGCCTTGTGGTTGAGTTATGCAGACTTCCTCATGCGAATCAGCCATATAGGATGGATTTTTTTTTACATCAAGTTCTCTAATGACCTAGCTACAAGTGATAGAAATGTAAAGACCAATATGGATGGTGGTAGGCTTTACTACAAGATTGAAAGTCTCAGTATGATCAAGCCCAACAAGTTGATCAAAACCCTTGACAACCAAACGTGCCTTCTAGAGCTCCATAGATGCATCGGGACTATATTTAATCCGATAAATCTACTTACAACTTAACATATTCATATTATCAAGATAAGGAACAAGATATCAAGTATCATTTTGGATAAGAGCATTAAGCTCTTCTGCCATCACCATTTGGCAGTTTTTATCTTTTGATGCTTGTGAAAGGAAGTAGGTTTTGACTTCGTGCAATATGCGGTTAAAGATAAAAACTGATGGGGCTTGCTAACACCAAATTTAGAATAAGTGTGCATCGGATGACAATTTTTTGTGACGAAGGAAGAGGGGGCCGAGGGAAAAGTAGGTCGAGGAGCAAGATGGCCCCTAAATATGGACTGGACTAAGAGACAAAACAATATGAGAGTCCAGTTTAGGACTGGGCACAAAGGAATGGGTTGAAGTAGAAGGAAGACATGGGGGAGAAGGCCCAGCAGTGGGGGGACGGAGGTGGATCACTTAGGTTGGTAGAAGTTAGGCTAGAGGCAGAGGAAGGCAAGGAGCGAGTAACATCCTCGTTAGGCTGGTTGAGATGAAAGATTCAGGGACAGGCCCATGCGTTGGAGATAAGGAATGTTTGGGCTGAGAACTCAAGTTAGGCATTGGGAGAGTAGTGGGTAAGGCAAGGGTGACGGATTAAGCACAGAGAAAAGCTTAAGGGGGGAAACATTGTCAGCTTTGGACTCAAGGGATTGTAACTCAGGATATAGGAAGCCATCCTCATGGAAGAAGACATGGCGATTAACATAGACACCTCCCGTAGTAGGATCAAGACATTGATACCTTTGTAATGTGAGGCATAGCCAAGAAAAACACAAGGTCTTGGACCATGGTTCTAACTTATTTTGATTATTAAAAATAGTGGGAAAACATGCACACTAAAAACTCGTAAAAATCTATAGTATAATCAAGAGTTTTGTGAAAGAGTTTTTCATTAGAGGAGTGACCACCCAAAAGGGAAGTAGGATGTTGATTTATTATAAAAGTGACAGCATAAGTAGCATCAACCTAAAACTGGCCAGGTGGTTCGACATCAAGCAAAAATGTACGTGTCATTTCTATAATATGATGATGCTTCTCTCAACAACTCCATTTTACTCAGGGGTTTTAGGGCAAGATTTCCGAAAATAAATTCCATGTTTGACAAAATGGGCTTTAAGTGAATCATTGTCAAATTCTTTCCCACCATCACTATGAAATCATTTTATTTTCCAATCAAACATGGCCTTAAATAGCTTTTGAAAGGCACAAAAATGCTAAAATACTTCACACATATGTTCTATGTGATAAATCCAAGTAAAACGCGTACAGTCATCAACAAACACAACATAATATCAAAATTCTAAATTAAAAAGTATAGGTGATTGCTAAACATCAAAATACACCAAATGAAAAGGAGTTACACAATGGCGTTTAGCATCATGAAGGTTAAACGATGAGCTTCATCTAACTTACAAGAGACATTACTTAAAAAAAAAAAAATCCTACTGAATTTTGATTTTAAAAAAAAGCATACTTTTCAATTGGAAAAAATTCCCGAGGACAGATGGAGTCGAAATATGGACTGTTAGGAATCCTTTCTGACAGACTGATACAATTTGTCGGAAGGTTTTCCAATATGAATTTTTTGTCGACGTTCGTCGGAATCACACTGTTTGTCGGAATTTCAAATTTCTAAAATTTATGAGAAATCCATTGGAATCCTTTAGAATTCCCATCGGAAAACCATTGGATTCCATCGAAAAACAGTCGGATTCCATCGAAATTTCATCGTAATCCACCGAAATTCAGCAGAAATTGTCGGTGTTTTCTATTCTTTTTTTAAAAAATTATAAAAATTAAAGTACCCAACTATACATACGTTTTCCGATGTAGCCAATATAAAATGAATTCTCATTATTAATATTAAATTCATAATCTCATTATTAACAATAAATTCTATTTAATTAATAAAAATTGTATTTTTTAACAGCAAATTAAACTACATACAAACTAACCATGCAAACTATCAAATTCAACTTGTCTACTTAATTCACTACAAGTTTGGGTAGAAATTACACACATGAAAACCTTCTCAATAAATTGGCTGCATATGACAGTGGAAGAGCGGGGGACAGCTATAAAGATGCTTCAACAGCGGCAAATGGCGATAGGGGCAGTGGTGAGGGATGATGCACTGCTCTCTCTCTCTCTCTCTCTCTCTCTCTCTCTCTTTGGTAAACCAAGCAGCGAAAAATGAGGCTATGGGGTGAGATTTATATGTGAAATTCCAACAAAATTTCAAAAAATTTTCAGTTTTCCCTCCATTCAACCCCGTGTCCAAAGAACTTATTTGGAATTTTTTTAAATATTTTTCGACGAAAATTCCGTTAGAATTCCATCAGAATGTCAGATTCCGATGTATTTCTGTCAAAACTTCATTGGAAGACAAGTCCATTAGAACGTCTGTCGGAATTCCAAGGAATTTATCAGAGTCCGTTGGAATTCCATTAGAGATTCTGACATACCTATTTTTGGTCAAAATATTCCATCGGAATGAAGCGGATTTTTAGTAGTGAGGCACATTATTGCCATACCTTCTTGTATAGGACAGACAAGGTTCTTATACGTAAGAGTATGTAAGACACAGGACCAAGACGATGATGCGAGACATCTCCAGAGACATGAACAACAAAAAGAGCATAATGTAATGTGGAAGCAGGGAAAAGACAGGTGCCACAATCATTTGTACCCTGGAGAAGAGTTCTTTCCATTGCCATGGCCATAATATGCACATAAGAGGAGGCAAAAAGTTATTATGTTTGCATAATTTTTGAACAAATAGTAAGCCATACTTCAAATTTGGCATACATAGAACATTATTAAGGGTAAGGACCAAGGTAGAAATAGATAAATGCACTTGGCTAACATGACAGAGAAGAAAACCAATCCCGTTACCAACAACAACAATATTTGAGCAAATGTAATGGAGCTTAGCAAAAATAGTACCTTACATATGAGTCATGTGAGGTAAAGCGGCAGAGTCAAGATATTAGAGCGCTTCGTTCGCTTCACCCAACTAAACAATGGTGAGAGTGTTCTGACATGAAACGAAGTGGCTTAGGTGACAGTAGGAAAGTAAAGGGGACAACAAGGCCCAGTGTGTCCAAGGGATAAACAGAGTTGACAAACAACTTGGGAAGGGAAGGACAGGTTAGCACAAACTTTTAGGGAAAAACTAGTGAAAAAAGCTGAAGTAGCAAAAGTAATGTGACCAATAGTAGAACTAGAACTAGAGGATATACTTGAAGAAGCTAAAACTTGCCCCCTGGACGTAGAAGACTAAGGCTGATGTTGTGCTTTACGACCACCATTATTGTCATACCCTCTACCATGACCACTACTACAGTTGCAACTGTTGCAACCACTGCACCAATTGTAGCCACCACCACGTCACTATTATACAAGTTCCCATTGCCCAATTCGAAAGTATTATGAAATTCCGAGTGTTTCCAGTGTTAACAGAGGGAGCAGTTAAATTGGCTAGAGATAAGCCATCAATAGTGTACTGGACTTACTGTTGATCAGAGAAAGGTGAATGAATAGTAGAAAGGGAATCAGAAATGTTTTTAATCTCCTGAAGAAAGGAATCCGCAGATTGAGACGCTTGTTTCTTAAGATTAGCAAGTTTCCATGAAGTTCCAGAGTTTTAGCCAGACTAGCAGTAAGAAAACTCTTACGAAGACGATCTCGAATCTGATAGGAGTGAACTAGATCCTTTCCCTCAGCAAGTATGTCTCCTGAAATGGCAGCAAAAAAAAGGAATGAAGTAGTTGATCAACCTAGAGATGTTGAGCAAACAAGGATCTATCACTTGGTAGCCAGTTGTGTCATATATGCTGGGGGACAATGGTGGGTGGGACCCAATAATTAAGTCGGGCAAATTGTAGAAGACCAAAAATGTCATGAATTGAGTGCGCCAATCCAAGTGATCATCAATGGAGAGCAAGGGTATGGTGACAAAGTTTGTGATGTTTATATTTATGGAAAGGCTTGGTAAAATAGGTGAGAGAGGAAACAATGAAGTGGACTGACCACCAAGATGCATAAACTGCATTTGGGGAAGTATACTATCAAGGGAAGTTAACAACTTGGAGCAGCGGGAAGCATGATTCAAGAAAGCCGAGGAAGGAAAGGGAACCCAAGATAGTGCGTTCGAGTGAACCAAAAGGGGGAAAGGGGCAACGTCAGTGAGACAGACACAAGAGGTGGCACTGGAGGGCCAATAAAGATTGAGGAGGCTGATGAGGATATCACTACCACGTCATCATCGAAGGAGTTTAGGTTGCAGTTACTGTTGGCAATGGAGGAAGATGCTACGGCCAAACTGGGGTTGTTGGGGATAGTGGTGGTCTCAAGAACAAAGCATGACGACTGTGGAATTAGACTCGAGGAAGCCACGATTTTTGACGGTGAAGGAGGATTAGGGTTGGGTAAGCTACTTAGGAGAAAAGCAACACTAGCAGCTAGGGTTTTAGCTGGTAAAAACAAATTCTTTTCTAAAGCTCAAATACCATGAGAGGGACTTGGTGACTAACTGACTCACCTCAACAGAGGGAATCTGGGTCTATATTCATATTAATATATACACTTGTTATTTATAAAAAATATTCACATATTTTGATCAAATAATATCCTCTATTTAAGTTATTTATGAGGGAATCATGAACTCATTGCATTGTTTCACAAGAGGTCAATTATTCGAGTGAGGTCTATCTCAGTGGATCAATTGTTTTGATGGATAAACTATACAAAATTTACGAGTATACTTGTCAATGGTTTCATCATGAAACTACGAGTGAGCGTAATAGCAGCGTTTGGAATTGAAACAATTAGTTGTCGCCAAAACAAGTTAGAATTGAAAATCTGCCAGTGGGTCGACACAAAAACTGCACCACTTTTAAGCCATTATAGAAAACATGAGGTTTTCTTGTTTTAGCCCAATCTTTGGAAGCCCTCGGAATTCGTAGACTAATTCTAGGAAGATCCAAATGGTGTCTACTCCTACAAACCCTATAGAACCATAGCTTAACTTCCTCTACCTTTAGATACAACCTATCATCTATGCTTCAAGATACCTAAAAAAAAAGCCCGACAGTTATAAAGAGATTTTAGACCTCAAAAAAACATAAAAGAATATGAAACCTTGCATAAGTCCATCCTCAAAACCCAAAAGGCACACATAAGGGTTGAAGGATTTAGATCGCAAGGCTCCTTGTGTTGCAAAGGCATAGTGATATAACCCAAATACAATTTTCCTTTCTTTAATTCTATTCTCTTTTTGGGTTTTGCAATTGTAAAGATGTAATTGTCATATCTTATTCTTACTCCATGTAGCTTTGTAAGTGTTGCAACATGACAATTGTCTTTTTTATCTGTTGCCTTTTACATGTTCATGTGCAGTACTTTAATTTTTAACCTCGTAAGTAGGGGTAGTATGAATATAGGCAACACTTAGATGCATCCCTTCAAAGTGCCAGTGCCTGCCCGGCTTCACCCCCAAATCTATATATGCTGGTTTAAATCAACAGAGTCAAATAATGCCACACTAGGGACTATTTTGAAATCTTTCAGAAATCTTTTCTAACTAGATTCATATCCCTATGATAGCCCTCAAGTTGCCCTTTCTACATGAAAACACAATTTAATCTGAGATATAAAATTTTTGGCTCCTTTTCCTCAAAAAACCTTGCAAATAGAAACCTTAAAATTAATATTTAAATGAAAATATTTACACATGAGAAAATTAGACTAAACTTAGAGACAAGGGATGTAGGACAACTCCTTATGTAACTCTAGAAAAATGCAGGTTGATTAAGTTTCCCTTTGAAGACTCCCTCAGTTTTAGTGGTGAGGTCATTGACTACTTGAATGTTACAGCCTAAGGACATTGGGTATTTTGAGTGAATGATAAAAGCTCAATTTGAGTGAATTGAATTATACTAATCCAGCTTGTCTCTACAGAAATCCATTGTCAGAGTCAAAATCTGTAACTTTGGTATTAGTAGAATCGTTTTTGAGAAAAAACGATATATATGTTATCTTATTTTATTCTTGAAATATATTGCTTTTGAAAGAATCTCTTACTCACGTTATAATGGATTATAGTTTTGAAATGCAATATATCCTTGCTTATCTTTCAAGATCTTGTAAAATTTTATTTGATCCAGTTCAGGAAAGTCGTGTTAAATCAATCTTGAGTTCATTTTCAAATTATTTTGAGTAATTTTGGTGAGATCTCAAGTACTTCTCTCAGCAATCAAGATCCATTATTCTTGTTAATCAAGAGTCAGTTTTGCAAACACCAAAGTACAAATCAGTGATATTGGATTCTAAACAGAATACATTGAAGAATTGGCAAGTACTGCTCCAATGGTCAAGAAGGTTTTGAATCTATAAAAAGCAAAGGTGAAGCATATTGCAAGAGACAAGAAAGTATAATGTTGTGAAAACAGCTCAAGGACAATCATCTCTAATACTCTCTTGGGTAGTTATTGTTTATTTGAATATTTGTAAGGGAGAATTATAACAAGTAAGATGGGGAGCTTACTTGTGTAGTTAGGTATTGAGAGGTCAATAATTAATGCGTGTGCTAACTGAGATTCCTTAGTCGAGTAAGCTTGGAACGCTAGACAGTGTGTAAAAATAAGGTCATTAGTGTATACTTCTTAAAATGAACAACAAGTGGAGGTGATTAAATCCTACAGAAAAAGTGTCTTAGGTGGTGACTAGCCCTATTTGGAGGGGTGAACATCATAAACATATCTTGTGTTTTACCCCATTTTATTTATGCACTTTAATTTTTATTTATTACTAATATGGGTGACTAACCTTTAAGGTTGTCTTCTCTGACATTAACAGTGCATGTTCAAAGTGTATTGCATTTTTATAAACTCTTATTTTTATGATATCACCATATTCACCCCCCATAGGGTGAGTTAACATTGACTTTTGAGACCTTCAATTGGTGTCAGAGTTGGTCCAGTCACATGACTTAATCATCTTGTGGAAAGGAACATGACCACCTTTGGAAAAGTTGAAATTGATCAAGGACGCTCTTTTACTAGGCCTCCTTTTTTCATGGTTCTAACTTTTCTCATTGGAAAAAGCTTATGTAGATATTCATCAAAGACCATAACTATAACCATTGGAGATCATCTCTAAGGGTGAATTTGCGCCAAATGTGAAGGAAGAAGATAAGATTATTCCAAATCCCAAATTAGCATTCACTCATGAAGAGAATGAGAAAGTGGCCAAAAATTATAGAGCCTTGAACATTTTATTTTACGATTTGGAATCTAACAAATTTAACCTTCTGTCTACTTGTGATACAACCAAAGAAGTTTAGGATGCATTAGTGACTACCTATGAAGGGACTAATCAAGTTTCAGAATCCAAAATTAGTCTGTACGTTGATCGATATGAGCTTTTCAAAATGCAACCTGGAGAACCGATCAAGGGCATGTATGTACGCTTTACTAACATAATCAACAACCTCAAGTCCTTGGGGAAAACATACACGAATGAGGAGATGTGAGAAAAGTGTTGCAATGTTTTCCAAGAAGCAAGTCGGGATCCGAAGTCACGGCCATTGAAGAAGCACAAGATTTGAAAACCCTCAAGTTAGATGATCTTGTTAGAGAACTTCTAACCCATGAAATTTACTTACAGGAAAAAACTAAAGAGCAGACACCACAATAAGAACTTGCACTAAAGTCAAATGACATTGAAATGTAACTTGAGGAGTCAAAAAATGATGACGATGAATCATTGACTATGATAGCCAAAGGATTCAAAAAGATATTTCAAAAGCATCCATAATTCAAAGGAATTTGAAAGGGATCAACCTTAAAGAGGAATGAACGAAACTCTAAAGCTAAATTTGCCTCAAAAGTTGACACTAGCCAAAACACTTGTTATGGTTATGGACTTCTAGGTCACATAAGCAAGGATTGTCCAAGCATCAAGTAGAAAAATGAGAGAACCATATTCAAGTCTAAGCAAGCAGGCAAAAATCCTATGGTTGCAATGTGGAATGACAGTGACAGCTCTGGAAGTGAAAATGAAGATGAAGAAATAGCCAACCTCTGTCTCATGGCTAGGGAGAACATTGGAGAAAGTGATAAATCTGAAGAGATAATATTCGAATATCTCCTTACTTTCACAAAAGAGTATTTAGCTCAAGGTTTATTAAAGTGTGTTAAATATGAGTAAGATCATATATTTGAAATCAAGGCCCTTTGAAAGAAAAACAAATTCCTGACGAAGGAAAATGAGACCTTCTAAAAATCTTGTGAAAATCTACAAACCAAAATTAATGACCTTGAGAATGAGGAAACTATTTTGCAAAACAAGTATATGATTCTCACAAATCTCTCTTGAAACTTACTGAGGGTCAAAAGAATGTAGACAAATTACATAGATCCCAATTATGTCCTTTAATAAGGAAGGTCTTGGATTTAACTTAAATAATACGAAAAAGTCATACAAGCACTTCTTCATTAAAGAGACATAAGGGTTCTTAAAGCAGACTTGGATCCACAAACAGTAACAATTGCTAAAATCACATTGTTTATCAAAGGAACCATAGCTACTTTCGTCATAGGCATCCAAGTTAATTTGATCCCGGTAAAGGCCACAAGAACTCTAGCAAATTTAGTGGCAAAGAGACCTCTTACCCAAGAATCATACAAGTATGGGTTCCGACAGGGTCAATGTCCTCAAAGCTGGGCATTGGTCATCTTCGTCCAAACCCTGCTACCAAAGAATGCAAGAAGGTTTGAATTTATTTCTACAGATATGCCTAAATGCAAAGACCAATTTCTAGTACTTGGACAGTGGGTGTTCAAGACATATGAGTGGAGATGCCTCAATGTTTACTAAAGTTTTAAAAATGAAAATTAGGTAAAGTGACCTTTAGAGACACTGGTCGAGAAAACATCCTTGGCATTGGTAAGATTGGTAAGGATTCTATAAATTCTATCAATAATGTCTACTTGGTTAGTGGTTTGAAATATGACTTGTTGAGTATTTCACAACTTTCTGATAAAGGAAACCGTTTATGGTTTGATGAAACCCAATGTGTTGTTGAAAGTGTCAGATCCAGTAACATTGTTTTGCATGGTTTTAGATTAGACAATGTTTATGCCATAAACCTTGATTATATCTCTCCTATGTATCTTTCTTATTTGAAAGCCTCCCTTGATTATACATGGTTTTGGCATCATAGATTTGGACATGCTAGCATGCACACCCCTCATAAATTAGTCAAGCATGATTTAGCAAAGGGTTACTCACTTACAAATATGAGAAAGACCAGATGTGTAGTGCATGTGTTAGAGGCAAGCAAGTACGAGCAAACCTTTGAAGAATTTGTCTACCTCATGATGCTTAGAATTGTTACATATGGACCTATGTGGACCAATTTGCATTAGAAGTTTAGGAAGTAGTTCTTACATATTTGTTATAGTGGATGACTGCTCTAGATTCACATGGGTGATCTTTTTAAAAGATAAAACAGAAACTCTGAAGGAGTTTGTAAAGTTGTGCAGGAAATTAGAGATATCAAAGAATTTGCCAATGATTATTATCATGACTGGCCATGGAAGAAAATTTGACCAAGACAAGTTCATTGATTACTATGATAAGAATCACATTTCCCATAACCTTTCAGCATTAATGACACCATAGCAAAACAGAGTTGTTGAGAGGGGGAATTCGGCATTGGAAGATATGGCCAGAACATTTATCGGTAAAAATGATGTTCCACAGTCTTTATGGGCTAAGGTTGTTAATACTACAAATTATGTACTTAACAGATGCCTCATTCGACCAATCCTCAAAAAGGCACCATATGAATTGTTTAAAAGCAAGAAACCAAATGTCTCATATTTGAAAGCCTTTGGAAGTAAGTGTTTCATCCACAATAATGGTAAGAAAAACCTAGCAAATTTGATATAAGGAGTGATGAAGGTATATTTATTGGTTATTCCTCTATTAGCAAAGCTTATCATGTTTACAACAAATTTATTAAGGTCATTGGGGAATCTATTAATGTTACCTTTGATGAAACTAATGATGATCGTGCTAGTTCATCTTCATTTGATAAGTTACAGTCAAGCAAATATATAGATGATGAAGATGAAGGAGCTCTGGACAAAAGCAATCACTAATGTGCTCATAGCAACATGGCCAAAATCCAAATCCGGATGATCAATGACAACCCGATGACATTGAAGCTTCTTCAGAAGAAGGGATTTGAGTATAAGTATGCCCATCCTTTGGACAATTTACTCACTAACATAAACCAGGTATAAGGACACATACATCATGGAGAAATTTATGTGCTTTCTTTTTATTTGTTTCACATATAGAGCCAAGGCACTATGCTGAGCATTAAAAGACCTAAACTGGACATTGACCATGCAAGGTGAACTCAACCACTTTGAGAGGAGCCAAGTTTGATTGCTTACACCTAGATCAAAGGACCATCTAGCAATTGGGACTAAGTGCGTTTTCAGCAACAAGTTAGATGAACCTGGGGTAGTAGTTAGGAACAAAGCCAGATTGGTTAAAGGGTACAACCAAGGGGAAGGGGTAGATTTTGAAGAGATCTTTGCACCTATGGCTAGATTAGAAGACATCCGTATATTAATTACATTTGCATCTCGCATGGGCATCAAGTTATTTCATATGGAAGTTAAATATGCTTTCTTAAGTGGTTTTTTAAATGAAAAAGTCTATGGTAAACAACCCCCTGGATATGAAATCATGAATTTTGCAAACATGTTTTTAAGCTTCATAAAGCTCTTTATGGCTTAAAACAAGCCCCAAGAGATTAGTATGAACATCTTAACAAATTTCTCTTAAAAAATGATTTCACACGAGGAAAGATTAAGAAAACCCTTTTCATTAAAACAAAGGGGGAGGACTTCTTCATTATTTAGGTTTATATAGATGATATCATATTTGGTGCTACTAATAATATTCTATACTAAGAGTTTTTTAATTTGATAGGTAAGGAGTTTGAAATGAGTATGGTGGGAGAACTAAACTTCTTCCTACTGCTTTAGATTAAGTAATGCCAAGATGGTATATTTATCAATCAAGATAAATACCTAAAAGAAATCTTGAAGAAATACAATCTTGATGAGGTCAAGCATGCCAGCACTCATATGGCATTGAATACAAAATTAAACATTCATCCAAGTGGTAAGTTAGTGTCAGAAAAGGTCTATAGAGGTATGATTGGCTCATTGCTTTATCTAACAACAAATAGACCAGATATTATGTTTAGTGTATGCATGTGTGCTCGGTTCCAAAGTGCCCCTTAAGAATAACATCTAACATCTGTCAAAAGAATTTTTAGGCATCTTACAAAGACCGAGCACATTTGTTTATGGCATACCAAAGATAGATATTTCAATTTCATTGGATACTTAGATGTAGATTATGTTTGCTACAAGTAGACAGAAAAAACACCTTAGGATACTGCTAGTTCCTTAGACACTTTTTAGTCTTATGGCATTCAAAGAAATAAAGCCCAGTAGCTCTATCAAATGCTGAAGCTGAATATCTAGCAGTAGGATCATATTGTACTTAAATATTCTAGATCACACAGTAACCACGAGACATTGATTTTGATTTTCAAAAAGTTCTCATTTGATATGATAACATGAGTGCAATAAATATCACAAAAAATCCAATCAAGCGCTTAAGAACCAAATACATTAAAGTCAGGCATCACTTCATATGAGATCATACGAGAAAGGTAATATTATTCTTGAATTTGTTCCTGCACATTTGTAATTAGCTGATACTTTCACCAAACCACTTGGTAAAAATCAGTTAAATTTTATTGGCAGTGAACTTAGCACGTTGAAATTGAATGTATAAATTCAGGGAGAGGTTCCCTCAACGAAAAGTTCAACGTGATAAAATGGTATAGGTTATCACCAATGACATTGGACCAAATATTGAGATATTATCTTAAAGTCCAGATCGAATTTGTGCTCTTAGACTTTAGATTTCTGCTTCACATATCAATTATGGCAAGTAGCTAAAAGATGGGGATTTAAATAAATTAAATATCTCAATAGCTACCATATTTTGAAAATTGTGGATTTTCAAATCTTTTCAAAACTAATTTCTCTCCCCCCCCCTCACTTTTTAAAGGGCATTCATATACTTTCCTAATAACCGTGCTTGAGCATATCCCTAAGATTTCCCATGCCTTCCACAAACTGCGACCTGCCATTTTTTTTTCCCTCTCCTCCTCTTCCATAAAAGGAGCATGCCTTGGCCTCCACAGTCAACCATTCCATCTTGTATCCTCTCTCTCTCTCTCTCTCTCTCTCTCTCTCACATATCCAAACCCTTAAATTTCATTTCTCTTTCTCTCTCTCCTAGAACCAACTACTCCCATGTCTTCAAAATGTAAGAGATAAGCGCCTGCTGAAACTTTTGCCACCCCTATGAAGAGAACCCGCGATGCCACTTGACGTCACCTACCAGAGTCAGGTAAGGCAAGTATAATCTCTTATTTTGAGGCAAAAATGTCCACCAATCTGGGTAACTCTATTTCTAAACTTGAGTCTTTAGAGGACCTAAAACTTCCTGAACTTTTTATTGAGTGGTTCACAAATTTAGGAGTAAAGAGGTACAACTATGTGGTTAAGAGGGGGTTGGTGTTTTGTAAATTTGTAGATCTAGATTGTCTAAAAAAGGCTCAATTTGCCTTTGTTAAAAAATTGGAAAATCTGGGTTGCATGGATCTGTTTGAGGTTGAAGATAAAGTATACCCTTAGCTGGTTCGACTCTTCTATGCCAGTTTCGAAAAAGTTAAACCTTAAGGGGGGAAAACTTATTAAACCACCAAGATCAAGGGTACCACCATCACCCTCACCACTACGTCCATTGAGAAGACCTTTAAATCTCAACTAGGGGTGTGCAAAAAAACCCGAAACCGGAAATCGAACCGAAAAATCGAAAAAACCGAACCGAAAAACTGGTTAACCGAACAAATTTTTCAAAAAAACTGGTTCGGTTAACCACCAAAAAACTTTTTTAGTTTTCGATTCGATTACCATTCGGGTAATTTGAAAATTCGGTTAACTGACAGTTAATCGAACTGACAATAATTTTGTTTTTTAAAAACTATATATAAAAAATTAAAATATTAGGCAAGAAAGTGTACTTTTTTATTATTTATAAATGATAATCAAAGTTTAATTTTTATAAAAAGAATTTAAACATTAAAAAAATGAAAATTGAGGTAACAAAGTGTAATAGCCCGAACATAATACACATTCTAATGACCCCAATTTATTTTAATTACAAATTAATCAAGTTGGGCGCCGCATTTCCATTAAACATTTTTAAATGTAGTTGTACATTTGTATTTGTGCAGTACAGGTTGAAACGACGATGTGACCTCAAACAAGACAATATTAAACCCCTTAATAATCCTTCAAATAAACATTTATTCGAATAAACACCGGTCTGATATGTACTAGCAAGAAAAAGAGTAACGTCTACGTAAAAATTTAGTTATAATAAGAACAACAATAATAATACTACTACCAATAATAATAATAATAATAATAATAATAATAATAATAATAATAGTAATAATAATAATAATTCAAAAAAAAACCCAAACCGACATAATTAAAACAAAAATCAACACAAATTAATTTACAACCCAAAACCCCAAAAACCTCAAAACTCTCATCCTCTCTCTCTCTGCCTCACCAATACCCCCTCCCCCCCTCCTCCTCTATTTTCGCTCGCCGGAAAAGAACCGGCCCTCCGGTCATCTGCTGCCGCTGACCACGCTGGTCGTGTCGGCCCAGCCATCGTCGGTCCCTGCCCCGGCCGTTCGCGCCCCCGAACTGCGCAGCCCCCTATTCTGCCGCGCAAACCCGACCCCCGTCGCCGTCAGTTCCGCTATCCACCGTCCCCGGAGGTCGCGCCGGTCACCTGTGTGCCTCCCACTGCCACCAGTCACCAACACCATCATCCACTCCTCTCTGTTCTAGCCCCAAAGCCAAGTTGGAAGGTGAAGCCCTAAACCTAACTTAGTTGATTTACTGAGTTGTTGAGATTGGATTTATGGATTAAATAATGTAATTGGCATTGCTACTTATTTTATTTGCAAGTTCTGAAATTGTTGTGGACATTTATGTTGGATTGTGATTTGGGAGGAAGTTGACAGAGTGTAGAGAGTGGGAGACTGAGGTCATGTTTAATTTTCAATCTGCTTGTGCCTACGACAATTAATCGAAATTGTTAATCCTAGTGAATGATTGAGTAAAATGCCTAAATTTGACGTTATTCGGTTATATTGTGAAATTATGGATTGGTTTGGATGATTATTGGATTATTGGCATAGCTTGAATGAAATGTTGTGAGTTGGATGAATTGTAATGGTAAAGGATTAAAGGAAAGATTAATGGAACCGACCTTTACTTATTAAGAATTCGTAAGAGTGTTGTGAATTTAGTTAGGCAATATACATTGACGCAATATGATTGGAAGCGTATTATGCTTGACATGAGTTTTTGTGCAATTTTTACACCGTCCATAGACCGATGTCGTTAGCTTATTGAGTTAATGCGAATCATCAAGCTTGAAAATGAGTTGGTTATGTTGTAAGTTGTGGCTTGATGTGATCGAGCCATTTAGGTACTTAGCGTTGATCAGAATGTATGGGTGTTGGGGAGAAGTACAAGTTAGCTAGTTTCCTTCAAATGAGCCGTTGGTTGCTAGTAAATGAAGAGCCTAATGTTCATGTAATGAAATTTCATAAACTAACTGTGAGGTGTTTCTTTAATGTGATAAAACCATCAACAACATCCCCTAAATGTTATGTGGATAATTGCTGTGATTACTGAAATGAAATAAACATTAATGTGATAAGTATCATTCTATAAGTAGCAAGTTATATGTTATTTCATGTATATATACAAATAAGTAAACAAATGGTTTAATGATTTGAAATTAATGCCAAGAATAGTGAAGTCCAAGGCCTGAATAATTATGAAGATTTATAACAATAAAAACGACATCCATAATAAAGATACTGATAGTTATCTTGAGAATAATAACGACAGATAATCACATTGATATTAAACATGCAATGAGATAATGGTAGGAATAAACTTATATTAATAATTGGACCAGCAATAATAAAGATATCGCTTTTCTCAGACATGTGGCTAGTTTAAAAATGCACACTAAGATGAGAAGATTTAATAAACTTCATAATCTCACACTAATTGGGAAAATGACATATTGAGGCAGAAGTGAGGCCACATCGATCGCTTCAGGCTGCCACAAACAATTTTCACTTAGACTGGAGAGAGGCTTTCAAAGGACAGGTACGTACATTGCCTGTGCTCTTCGAAAACTCACATATTTCTCAGCAATGAAAAAAGAATTTCACATAAGATTCATTTAATGAACCAATTTTCTCAATGTTTTGTCACATAAACAAGTGGCCCCGTCAATTATCAATCATCAGGGCTTATGCCTATCAATATACCCGTGCGCGGCGTCAACTCAGGCTTCCCGATCGGCTTGGGGCGTGAGCACCTAACGTATGATCGCATCAAGACGTACGTCGATCAAGGGGTCCACTTCTAGATAATAATCAGCAAATCAATTTTATTTATGCATTCTCTCTCCCCTGTTTGCAAATACAAAATGTTTTGAATTATGGGTGCCTAACTATTTATGTATAAAATTTGTTTCACTGCATGGGGTTGTATGTGCTGGGCTTCGGCTCATTACTCGAATGCTTTATGTTTGTGGTTTTAGGAAAGGGGTCAGTGAACAGCCCACTCCGTGGAAAACCCGAAGATAGTACCAAGTGAAAGAGGTGCTTAAGTTCTTTTGCAGAGGAATCGCTAGGCAAGTGCTCACAGTAGTCCTTGAGCTTGACATCCCAGGAACTAGTTAGCTATATATTATTTTAAACCTTACATTATTAATAGGCAATACTATGCCAACCAAAGTATCAAATATTCTGAAATGCATAAGTGGTTGCATGCGTGTTTCTTGTCAATAGCTGATTATTCAAGTAAAGATTAGTAAGTGCAGTGTTACAGGTAGATCCAAAAGCCTTGTTCCGTTATGGAACAGCGATAACGCCCCCAATTTAAGACACACTGTCGTCGCTAACAAATAGTGAATACGTAATGAAATCAGGTTGATTAATCATTTAGACTGGGGGCATTACAGTTATGGTATCAGAGCCAGGTTCGCGAATCACTGTGAGCATAGGACACGTGAGAGTGCGGATATGCGATTTAAGGATTTGATGTGGTAGGTTTGTGCTTGTTTTCTCTGGGGCAAGTCTATGTGTAAGTGTGCCTTATACCTTTCTGTTTTCTGTTGTCTTCATGCTTAGATGGATCACCCGGGAGCGCCTGCAAACGCATACACCATGCTGATGGCATCAGACACTCCAATGGCAGTTCACATTACTAACTTGCAAGCGGCCATGAAGGCCCACGCGTAGGACCCCTTTTCAGAGTTTCATAACGTGGTAGCCCACACTCAGCGACTTTTGGGATCGTTGCCTCTTGCTGCCCCGTGGCATGAGTTCAAACTGCGATATCATGACTTTATGACCACGGGGGACCCTGGAGTTGATGCTGAGCGATTTCAGGCGGTAGGACCCTGGATTGCGGTTACCCGGGACTTGTTAGTCCGAGAAGAGTTTGAATTGAGGGGGATTTCTACGAGATCCTAACCTACATATCCCCAGTGCTCCCAATACATCCCCCAGTCGTTCCACCCCACCTCCAGCAGCCCAAGGACCTCCACCCCCACAGCCTCCAGTTCCCCACCCGTCTGCTTCACCTTCGCAGGCTACCTCGAAAGAGGGTTCAGGAGCTCCCGCTGGAGTCCATGTGGTGGTGGATGTGCCTAGCTCCCCTAAGATTATAGTGGTAAGCTCTGATAAGGAGGAAGAGGACCCAGAGGAAGAAGCAAACCCAAAGGAGGAAGAGGATCCAGAAGAGGAAGAGGATCCGAAGGAGGACGAGGGAGAAGTCGACATGGCAGACGTCGACAATGCTTTAGGGGAGGAGGATGATGAGCCCTCGGACCCTGATTACGACCCCTTATTAGATCGTTAGACATGATTCCACTTTGGGCCTAGGATAAGCAGATTTTAGGTATTTCATGTTGTACGACTGGCATGGTGTGATGTTCTTTTGTTCACTACTTCTACATGTGATGTATATAGGCAACCTAACTTGCCAGCCGTGACAGGGCAATCCGTCCTTATTTTTTTTTTGGGGTTTGGACGGATCTGAATAGAAAAGTGACTCAACCTAGCAGATACTTGTACAGTAGGGGAATTAGGTAGTAGTCCCAAATGCTTAGAGGAATGCGACCGTGACCTATTGTAATATTCTTTTGTTGACTTTTATGCATGTATACATGTCTTTGCAGTGAAAGTAATGTTTGGGTTAAATGCATTTTGATTTGTGACTCATTACGGTTCTACCTAACTGTGATGCTAATTTCAAATATTGAATCTTGTCTATGTGACTCAGGATGTCAGAATCTGCAAACAACGATCAAAATAACCAGGAAGGTGAATCTCAGAATTCGGAAAATCAGGTAAATGAGAATTCCCAACAAAACCTTAGTGAAGATCCAACTGTGGCCTTAGAAGTGTCTAGTAGTGTGGAGGATCCGAATTACTGGAAAAACTTGGTAATTGCGTTAATGAAAAGGATCCGTGCTACACCCTCAGGGCCTCAGGTACTTCCAAAACACCCCCCAAGGTCAGATAAGCTGGCGGATAGGATAGCCCAATGCAACCCTAAGGTCTGTGATGGAAATCTAGACCCTGTAGAACTGGATGACTGGATTAGGGGAATGGAAAAGATATTTGCAGTGGTTGAGGTACCTGAAGAGAAAAAGGTAAATATAAGGACCTTCTATTTAACCGGGGAGGCAGACATCTGGTGGAGCACGGTAAAAGATAAACTGCAAGGACCTGAGCTTACATGGACTAAGTTTCTCAAGGAACTTAGGGCCAAGTTTTATCCAATCACAATCCAACCACAAAAAGAGAAGGAATTCTTAGAGTTGAAGATGAGGGGTAATATGACAGTAATGCAATATGCTCGGAAGTTTACGGAACTAGTAAGATTTGCACCAGATTTCGTGGCATCTGAAAGGCTGAAAATGAGAAGGTTTAGGGAAGGGCTAGCCTTCTATAGTCGAAACCATTTGGCAAGTTAGCCAATTCAAACCTATCAGGAATTGTATGATAGAGTGGCTGAGGTAGAACGAGTGAAAGGCGAATTGAGGGCCCTGAGTCCAAGGAATCAAAAGAGGAAATGGAATGATCGTGGTATGTCTAGTGAAGGTGCGGCCTAGAAGAAACCTCTGTTAGCCCTGCTAGCAGTCGTCCAGCGGCACCAATGAAATCTCGCGCCAAGTGTGGGTGAACAAACCACACTACAGCAGACTATCGTGTTGGAACTAATATGTGCATGTGGTGTGGAAGCCCCAACCATCGGGTTGCCACTTGCCCCACAAGACAGAAAGCCTTAGAGAAGAGGGTTGCAAGGCCTGCCCCGCCTCCTCGCCAGAGAACCCAACCTTTGAAGTCTCCAACGGCGGGGCGAGCCTATATAATGAGCAAAAAGGAAGCTGCAATTTCTGGTACGGTTGTTACTGGAATTCTCTTTTTAAATTCAAAACCATTTTGTGTGCTATTTGATTCGGGTGCGACACATTCATTTATATCTACCCATGCTGCATTGCAATTAACTTTGAAAACACATGAAGAACGAGTGAACTATAGGATTTGTTTACCAAATGGACAAGTGATAGCGTACCCCACCCTTTATAGGCATGTTCCTCTTGTAATTGTTAAATATGAGTTCCCTGGGGATTTAATTCAGTTCGACATGTCTGAGTTCGATATAATCTTGGGAATGGATTGGTTAACTGCACATGGGGCAAACATAGATTGTAAAAATCTTAAGGTTATTTTAAGAAGTCAGGGAGATCGAGAAGTGTGTTTTCATGGAGAAAGATTTAGGAAAGATCCTCCTGTGATTTCAATTATGAAGGCAAGAAAGATGTTAAGACAAGGATGCATCGGATATTTATGTTATGCTACTGAGGTTAAAGAAGAAGAGATGAAAATAGAAGATATCCCAGTAGTTGGTGAATTTTCGGATGTCTTCCCTGAGGAGTTGCCAGGTCTACCCCCTCAAACAGAAATTGACTTTGAGATTGAGTTAGTTCTGGGTGCACAACCTATTTCCAAGGCTCCTTACCAGATGGCCCCAACTGAGCTAAAGGAGTTAAAGACCTAGTTGGATGAGTTGCTGTAAAAAGGCTTTATTAGGCCAAGTGTATCACCTTGGGGAGCTCCTGTGTTATTTGTGAAGAAAAAGGATGGAACCTTAAGGTTATGCATAGATTATCGGGAATTAAATAAGATAACTATTAAGAATAAGTACCATTTACCTTGGGTAGATGACTTGTTTGATCAATTATAAGGGGCTGGAGTGTTTTCAAAAATTAACTTGAGGTCTGGTTATCACCAGCTTAGGATTAAGTCGGAAGATATTCCCAAAACAGCCTTTAGGACTAGATATGGTCATTACGAGTTCACTGTGATGCCTTTTGGGCTTACAAAAGCCCCTGCTGCATTCATGGATCTCATGAATAGAGTTTTTAGACCCTATTTGGACAAGTTTGTAGTGGTCTTTATAGATGACATCCTGATATACTCCAAGGACAAGGAAGAACATGCAGATTACCTGAGGACTGTCCTACAAACGTTGAAAGAGAACCAGTTATATGCTAAGCTGAAAAAGTGCGAGTTTTGGCTAACCGAGATGATATTTTTGGGACATGTAGTTTCCAAGGAGGGAATCAAAGTTGATCCTCAGAAGATAAAGGCAGTTACCGAATGGCCCAAACCCACAAATATGACAGAAGTAAGGAGTTTCTTAGGTTTGGCAGCATATTACAGAAGGTTTGTAAAGGATTTCTCGAGGATCGCTGTTCCACTGACTAACTTGTTAAAGAAAACCACAAAGTTTGAGTGGTCCGACAAATGTGAGGAAGCATTCCAAGAACTGAAGAGACGTTTGACCACAGCGCCTGTCCTTACCTTGCCCGAGGAAGGGAAAGAGTATACTATTTATAGTGATGCCTCCAAAAATGGGCCAAGTTATGTACTCATACAAGATGACAAGGTCATAGCCTATGCCTCTAGGCAACTCAAACCCTATGAGAAGAACTACCCAACTCATGACTTGGAGTTAGCGGCAGTAGTTTTCGCTTTAAAAATTTGGCGGCATTACCTTTATGGGGTACCATGTAAGGTATACACTGACCACTAAAGCTTAAAGTATATTTTTACTCAAAAGGAGATCAACTTAAGACAACGGCGGTGGCTGGAACTTCTGAAGGATTACAACCTGCAGATTCAATACCATCCAGGAAAGGCAAATATAGTGGCAGATGCACTTAGCAGGAAAACCCAACATTACTTGAATGTAATGGTAAACATCCAACCTGAGCTTTTAAGGGACCTTGAGGCCAGGGCCATCGAGCTTGTTTCGCCAGGACGCATGGATGGGCTATTGATGGCATTAGAGTGCAACCCTCCCTCATAGAAGAAATTAAAACAAGTCAAAAGGATGATGCAAAGCTAGAAAGGATCAGAAGGAATATGGCACAAGGGAAATTACCTGGTTTCGTAGTGCATAAAGATGGGACATTAAGGTTCTAGAATAGATTGTGTGTGCCTGACAAAGAGGAGATAAAAAGAAAGATTTTAGAAGAGGCTCATAACACACGGTACTCAGTGCACCCACGGGGAACAAAAATGTATAGAGATCTGAGGCAATTTTTCTGGTGGGATAACATGAAGAGAGAAATTGTGAAGTATGTGAACAGATGCTTGACATGTCAAAGAGTGAAGGCGGAACATCAACGCCTAGTGGGCGAGCTAAGACCCTTGGAGATCCCTACCTAGAAATGGGATTCAATTTCGACGGATTTTATTATTTGTTTACCCCTTTCTGCATCTAAGAAAACTGCTATTTGGGTCATTGTGGATCGACTTACTAAGTTGGCCCACTTTATACCGATTCATGACACTTGGGGTATCGAGAGACTAGCACAACTATATATAAAAGAAATAGTTCGATTACACAGCATACCAAAAGATATAGTGTCAGATCGAGATCAAAGGTTTCAAGCTCGGTTTTGGCAAGCTCTGCAAAAAGCGTTTGGGACCAAGTTAAACTTTAGCAGCTCATATCGTCCTGAGACTGATGGGCAAACAGAGCGAGTGAATCAGATCTTGGAGGATATGTTGAGGGCATGCATACTTGACTTTCAGGGAAAATGGGAAGAGTATCTGCCATTGGTGAAATTTTCTTATAATAACATCTATCAATCCACCATCAAGATGGCCCCTTTTGAAGCACTATATGGGAGGAAGTGTAGGACTCCATTGTGTTGGAGTGATCTTGATGAAGCACTAATCATAGGACCTGAACTTATTCAGGAAACCACTGAAACAATAAGGAAGATTCAGGAACATATTAAAGTAGCCCAAAGTAGACAGAAGAGTTATGTAGACAAAAGAAGAATGCCACTAGAATTTCAGGTGGGAGACAAAGTATTCTTAAAGGTATCCCCCGTTAAAGGAGTGAGAAGATTCAATATCAGGGGCAAGCTAAGCTCTAGATATATCAGACCCTATGAGATCATTGATAAGTTAAACCCTGTAGCTTACAAGCTGAATCTACCCTCGAAACTTGAACATGTACACAATGTCTAACACATATCACAGCTCAGAAAGTATATTCCGAATCCACATCATGTTATTTTAACAGAACCCATAGAGGTCGCTGAGAATTTACTGTATGAAGAACGCCAGGTACAAATATTGAATTATAGAGTCAAACAACTTCGGAACAAGAATATTCCATTGGTCAAAGTTTTATAGACCAATCATGATTCAACTGAAGCTACATGGGAAACTGAGGAGGATATAAGAAGCAAATATCCGTACTTGTTTGAGGTATGGCGACCATTCCTTGAAATTGCAAGTTCCGAGGACGAAACTTATTTTAAGGGCGAAAGGCTGTAATAGCCCGGACCTAATATACATTATAATGACCCCAATTTATTTTAATTACAAATTAATCAAGTTGGGCGCCGCATTTCCGTTTAACATTTTTAAATGTAGTTGTATACTTGTATTTGTGCAGTGCAGTGCAGGTTGAAACGACAATGTGGCCTCAAACAAGGCAATATTAAACCCCTTAATAATCCTTTAAATAAACATTTATTTGAATAATCACCGGTCTGATACGTACTAGCAAGAAAAAGAGCAACATCTGCGTAAAAATTTAGTTATAATTAGAATAACAATACTACTACTACCACCACCACCACCACCACCACCACCACTACTACTGCTAATAATAATAATAATACTACCACTAATAATAATAAGAAGAAGAAGGAGAATAATTCAAAAAAAACCAAAAAAAAAAACCCAAACCGACATAATTAAAACAAAAATCAACACAAATTAATTTACAACCCAAAACCCTAAAAACCTCAAACCTCTTATCCTCTCTCTCTCTCTGCCTCACCAATACCCCTCCTCCTCTATTTTCGCTCGCCGGAAAAGAACCGGCCCTCCGGTCGTCTGCTACCGCCGACCACGCCGGCCGTGTCGGCCCAGCCATCGTCAGCCCCTGCCCCGGCCATTCGTGCCCCCGAACTGCGCAGCCCCCTATTCTGCCGCGCAAACCCGACCCTTGTTGCCGTCAGTTCCGCCATCCACCATCCTCGGAGGTCGCGCCAGTCACCCGTGTGCTGCCCACTACCACCAGTCACCAACACCATCATCCACTCCTCTCTGTTCTAGCCCCGAAGCCAAGTTGGAAGGTGAACCCCTAAACCTAACCTAGTTGATTTACTGAGTTGTTGAGATTGGATTTATGGATTAAATGATGTAATTGGCATTGCTACTTATTTTATTTGCAAGTTTTGAAATTGTTGTGGACATTCATGTTGGATTGTGATTTGGGAGGAAGTTGACAGAGAGTAGAGAGAGGGAGATTGAGATCATGTTTAATTTTCAATCTGCTTGCGCTTACGACAATTTATCGAAATTGTTAATCCTAGTGAATGATTGAGTAAAATGCCTAAGTTTGACGTTATTCGGTTATATTGTGAAATTATGGATTGGTTTGGATGATTATTGGATTATTAGCATAGCTTGAATGAAATGTTGTGAGTTGGATAAATTGTAGTGGTAAAAGATTAAAGGAAAGATTAATGGAACCGACCTTAACTTGTTAAGAATTCATAAGAGTGTTGTGAATTTAGTTAGGCGATATACATTGACGCAATATGATTGGAAGCGCATTATGCTTGACATGAGTTATTGTGCAAATTTTTACATCGTCCACAGACCGATGTCGTTAGCTTATTGAGTTAATGCGAATCGTCAAGGTTGAAAATGAGTTGGTTATATTGTAAGTTGTGGCTTGATTTGATCGAGCCATTTAGGTACTTAACGTTGATCAGAATGTATGGGTGTTGGGGAGAAGTATAAGTTAGCTAGTTTCCTTCAAATGAGCCGTTGGTTGCTAGTAAATGAAGAGCCAAATGTTTATGTAATGAAATTTCATAAACTGACTGTGAGGTGTTTCATTAATGTGATAAAACCATCAGCAACGTCCCCTAAATGTTATGTGAATAATTGCTGTAATTACTGAAATGAAATAAACATTAATGTGATAAGGATTATTCTATAAGCAGCAAGTTATACGTTATTTCATATATATATACAAAAAAGTATTTAATGATTTGAAATTAATGCCAAGAATAGTGAAGTCCAAGGCCTGAATAATTATGAAGATTTATAACAATAAAAACGACATCCATAATAAAGATACTGATAATTATCTTGAGAATAATAGCGACAGATAATCACATTGATATTAAACATGCAATGCGATAACGGTAGGAATGAACTTATGTTAATAATTGGACCTGCAATAATAAAGATATCGCTTTTCTCAGACATGTGGCTAGTTTAAAAATGCACATTAAGCTGAGAAGATTTAATAAACTTCATAATCTCACACTAATTGGGAAAATGACATATTGAAGCAGAAGTGAGACCACATCATTCGCTTCAGGCTGCGACAAACAATTTTCATTTAGACTGGAGAGAGGCTTTCAAAGGCCAGGTACGTCATTGCCTGTGCTCTTCGAAAACTCACATATTTCTCAGCAATGAAAAAGAATCTAATATAAGATTCATTTAATGAGCTAACTTTCTCAATGTTTTGTCACATAAACAAGTGGCCCCATCTATTATCAATCATTAGGGCTTATGCCCATTAATATACCTGCGCGTGGCGTCAACTCAGGCTTTTCGATCGGCCTGGGGTGTGAGCACCTAACGTATGATTGCATCAAGACGTACGTCGACCAAGGGGTCCACTTCTAGATAATAATCAGCAAATTAATTTTATTTATGCATCTCTCTCTCATGTTTGCAAATAAAATGTTTTGAAATGTGGGCGCCTAACTATTTATGTATAACATTTATTTCACTGCATGGGGTTGTATGTGCTGGGCTTCGGCTCATTACTCGAATGTTTTATGTTTGTGGTTTTAGGAAAGGGGTCAGTGAATAGCCCACTCCATGGAAAACCCGAAGATAGTACCAAGTGAAAGAGGTGCTGAAGTTCTTTTGCAGAGGAATCGCTAGGCAAGTGCTCACAGTAGTCCTTAAGCTTGACATCCCAGGAACTAGTCAGCTGTATATTATTTTGGACCTTACGTTATTAATAGGCAATACTATGCCAACTAAAGAATCAAATATTCTGAAATGCATAAGTGGTTGCATGCGTGTTTCTTGTCAATAGCTGATTATTCAAGTAAAGATTAGTAAGTACAGTGTTACAGGTTGACCCAAAAGTCTTTTTCCATTACGAAACGGCGGTAATGCTCCCAATTTAAGATAGACTGTCGCCGCTAACAAATAGTGAACACGTAATGAAATCAGGTTGATCAATCATTTAGACTGGGGGCGTTACAGTTAGTATACATTTTTTATTATTTGTGAACGGTTAACTGGTAACCTTAACCAAAAAATCGGATAACCGAATTGAAAAGCTAGTTAACTGACTTTTTCGGTTTGGTTACAATTCGCGTTTTAGACGAGCCGAAATTTTCAATTAACCGAAAAATGGTAACCAAAATATTCGGTTCGGATTACATTCGGAATCTTTTTGAACCGAAAAATCGATTAACCGATTTTCGATTAATCGAAACTCCGGTTAACCGGTTTTGTACACCCCTAATCTCAACCCTGACTCCTTGAAATTTCCTCCCACAATGTCAGCAGCCAAAGCCTACCAACTTTGCCTTCAAAAGTATGTTAATCCTACTAAGATCAAAAAAAACCAACCAATCTTACGCTACCCTTTACTGATCAAACCGTTCGATCCTTTACTACATCCTAGTTTGGACTATCTACCTTGAAGATCATCAACAAAGACCACCAATGACACCTCTTCGAAACCCTTGACTACTTTATGGAGGGCTATCCTATTGATTTATAGAACTTATACTTGAGTATATGACCAAGGTTTGCAATCTATCACAAATTTTTTCTTTTCACTGCTTCAATCTCTTAACTCATATCTTCAAGGCCTTCTATATCTTGATTGAGGCAGAAGACCACCTTAACACTCAGATCCCTATGATTAATGAGAACACACTCAAAAATCTCAAATTCAAACTCATTCTCTTTGGTCATTGAAAACATGAGGAGGAGATCTCTGCCGATGACATTGAGAGCCCAAAACCCCAACCCTATCTTGAAATTATCCCTCCTCCCTGGTATGCCTTAAGAAGATTAAGGGGAGATTACTAGTCTAAAAGCTAGTCAAGCTGAGATCAAGAACACTTTGGCTTATCTCGAAGGGGTGTGTGAGGATCTAGCTCAGTGTGCATCTAAGCTCAATAGTGTTGTTTCAGATCTTAAGGTAAAGGAAGGGTCCTTAAATGTGCTAAAGGATAAGTTTGGGTCAAATGTAGTGAGGTTGAAAACGGCATTAAAGACAGCCCAAGATGAGATGGGTCAAGAGGTGAACATTGATAAAGAGATTGGTGTGCCATAGACTGTAAAAGAACCAAGGTCAAACTCTCCAGCCGCCCGTCCAGATGCTTTCCTCACTGACTAAGCATGATGCTCTCTCTCTCTTTTTCCTCTCAAAAATAATTTCTTATTTTTATGTTTCTAAACCATTCGTTTGTTTTCAAACAATGATTTACCAAACATTTTTGCGAGTATGCCCTTTTGATGAAAGTTAAAAAGTGGGAGAAATGGTGTGGACTTAAGAAATTGATGATGAATTATCAAAGCCCACCTGAAAGGCTTTGAAAGTTTCTAGCATTCACAGCTAGGTGACTAAAGGTGCCCTTTTGTGATGACTAGGCTATATTTTACCATGCTTGTTTTATATACTCACATGCTTGATATGCCTATATGATTTTCAAATTGGAGTTTTGTCTTTCATCAAGGAGAGCGAAATTGAAGATTCCCTCAATGTTAGTGGTACGATCATTGGCTGCTTGAATGTTACAACCTAAGGACATTAGGTGTTTTGAGTGAAAGCCAAAAGCTCAATTTGAATATATTGAATTTTACTAATCCATCCTGTCTGTGCGGGAATTCAATGCCAAAGTCAGAATCTCTAACTTTGGCATTAGCAAAATCGTTCTTGGGAAAAAACGATATATATGTTATCTTATTTCATTCTTGAGATATATTACTTTGGAAAGAATCTCGTATTCATGTCTGAGTGGATTATATGTTTGTAATGCAATATATCCTTGCTTATCATCCAAGATCTTGTAAATATTTTATTTGATTAAGTTTAGGAAATTTGTATTAAATCAATCTTGAGTTCATTTGTAAACTATTTTGAATGATTTTGGTGAGATTTTTTGGAGATCAAATCAAGCCCTTCCTCAGCAATTGAGATCCATTATTCTCGTTAATCAAGAGTTAGTTTTGGAAACACCAAGTTACGAATCAGCCACATTGGATTCTAGATAGAATACATTGAAGAATTGGCAAGTACTATTTCAATAGTCAAGAAAGTTTTGAATCTATAAAAAGCAAAGTCAAAGCATATAGCAAGAGACAAGAAAGTATTGCGTTGTGGAAAGAGCTCAAGTACAATCATCTTTAATACTCTCCTCTGTACTTATTGCTCATTTGAATATTCGTAAGAAAGAATTATAACAAGTAGGCTAGGGAACTCACTTGGGTAGCTAGGTATTGAGAAGTCAATACTTAGTGAGTGTGCTAACTGAGGTTTCTTAGTCGAGTAAGCTTGGAACGCTAGACAGTGTGTAAAACCAAAGTCATTGGTGTGTATTTTTTAAGTGAACAAGAAGTGGCGGTGACTAAATCCTAGTGAAAGAAGTACCTTAGATGGTGGCTAGCCCTATTTGCAAGGGTGAACATCGCAATCATATCATCTGTTTTGTCCCATTTTATTTCTGCACTTTTTTTTTATTACTGATATTGGTGACTAACTGTCAAAGTTGTCTTCTCTGACATTAGCAATGTAGGTTCAAAGGATATTGGATTGTTATTAAATCTTATTTTTAAAATATCACCCTATTCAAACCCCCTCTAAGGTGATCTAACATTGACTTTTGAAACCTTCACCCTTTGATAAAGGAAGAAAAGAATAAGATTGAATTGATTGCCTTTTACAACAGTGTTAATAAAATCTTTCTAAATTCTTTCTCATGAAGAATATAATTTCATTTACTTTGGTCTATTTCTTATCAACTAGGAAATTGTTGAACAGTAACATTAATTTACGCTTATGTAGTACAAGAATATGTTGAAAATTTTCAACTAGTCAAATTTTGATTAGATGTAACATGAGGATATATGAAAACCTTTCAACAAGGCAAACATAGAGAATGAAATGTTGTATTGATTACTATCACCATTTATTAGCTATGTTTACTCTATTGTTTGTTAACTTACATTTTATACTGACCACATCATTGATAAAGAGTAGTCAATTACAGTTGTTCAAAACTTGGTTATATTTTTTTGTTTTGTTTTGTAGACAGTTGGGCATACAACACAGTCTAATGTTATATATTATTTGAATATAAGTGCCTTATTTTTGGTCCTTGAAAACCTCCAAATGGAATTTAAACCTTTGGTGGGGACGAAGGATAGTTAGGTAGAAGGTGGTCACGGTCCCGCTTTGGTTATATGGTGTTGAAAGTAGTGAGTTGATTTTTACTAATTTGCCCTGACCCTATAGTTTATAACACCCCCTCAATACAAGCTCTGACTTCACTCTTACCTCATATATAATTCAACACTTCTACAAGAAATATTTTAAAATTAAAAATCTTGAAAATAACCACTCCATTATATTTATTATAAATTAATTACTAGTATTTACCCTTAAAAAAGAATAAAAATAAAACTGCCTCACATGTTGTGCGTTGAGAATTAAATAGCTTAGGCCATTGTTTACTTGTTTCCTAACATCCTTGCAAATTGATTTATTTGAAAGGGCATAAGCCAAGTAGTCTAGAAAACTCAGTTGTTTGGATCTAGGATGTTGTTTATGGTTATAAACCAAGTCTTATTGGAAAGAAAATATAACTAGTCATTTCAAGCCTGTTATTTTAATAGTTAATCGCCAGAAGAGGAAGACTTAATTTTTTTAATGATTAAAACATAACTAGCATTTGATCATTAGAACTCAGGAAGACAGATTCACTATGGCAGAGTTTTTGGAAATCTATTAATCTTAGTAACAAAAGCTATGACAATAAAAAATGAATTATCAGCAACAGAAGTAGGTTATAAGAAGTGTAAACTAGAGACAGGAAGATTCCACTTGAAACAGGTGAAGGGTATACTCATCCACCATGTTAAAGTCAAATGCTCATACAACATATCAAAATTTACTTCTAGTAGGATGAATATTTTACCATGCAATACACATGTTGAGTTCAACCCCATTCTAATGCCACTAGTTGGGGATGAAAGGACCACAAAAAAATTTCACATATACACCGCTGCGCAAGAGAAGGAACATAATAATTACGTGAACAACCCTTCACACTGAGGGGAAAAACCACAACCAGCAACAACCCCTAACATCTACTATAATAAAAAAACAGTAGAATACAACTTGGTAAACTCATAACTCTACGTACTCTCAATCTCCTATGCCAAGTGTTTGAGTCACCTTCTCTCAGGAATCTATCTTCTCCTCTTCTTGCGCTCTCTGCGTACTCGGGATTTGGGGTGTCAAGATACACCATCCAAATACTCGACCTCATACAATCACTGAAGACCCCACATTGAGAGGATCTCATCTACACTCTAGAACCCACATTGAGAGGATTTTTATACACTCTACTCCCACAATAGGTTAGGAGGATCCCTCACTCACTTTCCAGGATGATCAATCAACCCTCCGTAACACCTTTTACATAAAATAACACCCCTGAACTTTTAGTCAAAGTAAGAAAATGTCCCTTAGTATTAAAAGTGAGGTGAATACCCTTTGACTCATTTTATTTATCTACATTAATTTATGACATGTTTTTACCTAAATGATGTGGCAAGCATATGAGGAAATAAATGCCACATAATCATACTGTTGCATGTTAGATAATGTAATTTGTTAGAAAAATTACATAATATAATTATTTCATATATCTTGCTTAAAACAATCTCCTAATTTTTTTTTTAGGAAATAATAATTTTACATTAACCCATAACTTATCAAAAGATGACCTCTAATCAAATATCACATTAAATAATCTCACAATAATTTGTCCTGAGAAGATCTCACCCAACAATCACGCATATTAAACAAACATTTCCTCAAAATTGATCCACAAAAACAAAGGAACTAAAATTTAATTTATTTAAACTGAATTTGGGAAATAATTACATGACAAAAAGGAGAAAATCAAAATGAATGTTGCAGTATTCATGTTTTTTAATTCAAGTATCAGAGCATGAACTTATCAAAATAGACCAATGAAATAAAAACTAACAAAAATGCATGTTTGAATATGTAGGTGAATTATAAAAGTATAAATTTATTTATTTTACTCTTATCACTAGCAAACTATTTTACAAATTAAAATGTGTGAATTTTTGGGTGAGATAATCTTATAATAAATTATTCTGAGGTGGTTAATTTAGCATTAATTATATATTGTTTGATAAGCTATAAGATAATGTAAGATTACTATTTTCAAAAAACATTTCATGAGAAGGTTTCACTCAAGACAAAGTAATAGATGTAATAGATAGATAGATATATATATATATATATATATATATATATATATATATATATATATATATATATATATAGACACACACACACGCACATTTCTAACCTATTTGCATTATTTTATATATACAATAATGCAATTATGTGTCCTATAAAAACAAACAATGTGTTTATGTGATTTTTCTTTTTCTTCCTAATCTTGCCACATCATTAGAGCAAAAACATGTCATCATTTACTTGAATATAAAAAAATAACTCAAATAAATCAAAGAATATTTAACACACTTTGAAGTTAAGAGGTATTTTCTAAACTTGACCAAAAGTTCAAGGACCTTTTACTTCTAGAACTCCCTTTTATGTAGTCTTCCACAACCAAACCAATTACACCAACTTACCAAATCTTGGCAACACCGCTAAGCCAAATATTTTCCAATTTTACATTTTCTTGACAACCAACTTTAATCTAACTTTCCAAAATCTTTGCAATCAAAATAAATTTATTCTTCAACTGATGGAGGCTCATCCATGAAGTCGACTTCATCCCCTCAAAAGAGCCAAGGAAACTCGGGTTCAAGCATCAAAGTCCAAGGGCATGTCCAAGCTTTGCTTAGCCAAAGTTCTGCCCACTCGGGTTTTATCTAGTGCACAAACCCGGTTTTGGGTACCTAATCTCCTAAACGTTGACTTGGGTCATAAGAGATGCAGTCCACCTATTTTGAAGTTCAAGAAGTACTCTTTCCAATAAATCAAGTTGCAAGTGATTTGGAGTTCATATCTTCCCTCAAATCAACAGTACAAGTCAAGTGTACAAAATTGCCTAGTTTTGCATAGTTCTGGAAATGGGTATGCTTTTGGGTTCTAACATCCAAATTGTGTTTTGCAAGCTTTATGACTTTATAATACACAAAAAATATTATCAATTTGCCATAAAAAAATATCAGACCAAATTACATACTTCACCAGCTATTAACGAGCAAAAGAAGGGATTAAATCTCTTTACCTGAATATTGATTAAGAGAGTGTAAGTGGCTTATTTTGACCTGTTTTAGGATCTCAATGGAGCATCCACTTGTAAGAGCACTCAATTAGTGACTAAGACATCTGATTAGTCCTTCCCAAGCCATAACTCAACACCCAGGTCCTCAAGATTAGCAACCAAAGAGGTGTCAAGTTAAGGTTGTATCCTTCCTTTTGTGGACTATTTTGAAGCATGACCATTACATTGTTTAGCTAGCTTTGATTTGAATTTGTAGCTATTGTAAGCAAGTCGAGAGGAAGTATATAATCCCCCCGCCCCTACAACTTATGTAAGGGTCTTTTGACGAATTTATGAAAGAAGTTAAGCGTTAGCTCCTTTAAAGATTCAAACTCTCTTCTACCTTATTCTTACTTGTGCCTAAGTAAGGTGGTGTTCTGGCAAGAGTCTTGACTTTACTTTGGTAGTGTTTCTGTATCTAAAAAGAAGTTAAGGTCCTAATACTTGTCTTGGTGGTATTTCTGTATCCAAGTTGAGGTGCTAGACCCGGTTTTCTTTCATTTCACTATCCTAGTTTGGGTTTGAATCTTTATAGTTGCTTACTTCTATCTTGGTTCTACTTTCTTTCGTTTGAGAGTGTGAGTTTAGCCAAGAGGGAATACATCATTTTTGGTATCAGAGCCAAGGTTTCTCATTCACCTTGAACCACAGCCCCAAACATAACCCATAGCCCAAACACAGTTGAAACTCAAAGAACTCAGTTTTAAGCATAGTAAAGTCATAAGTGCAAGCATGAATTTGGAAGAGAGATTTGATGCTCTGATGAAGAATTATGAAGAGATGATGACTTATAATGAGGAGACGAAGAATCAAATTGAGTACTTAAGCCGTCAACTTGGCGAGGCCATGAAGAAAAAAAAAACATTGGGGAGCTCATAATCCTCTAGCTCATCCAGTTCTGTCCAAGGGGAAGAAGAGGGTGAAGAGATCAATCCTTTTTGGTTCATCTAGTGAAGAGAAGCCTTTTAGAATGCAAAGAAAGGGAAGAAGGAGCCTAACCAACCTTAGTGACATTAGGTTCAAGGTTTCGGAGTTGGAAGAAAGCTCAACCCCAATGAGTTCTTAGAATAGCTTTACACCATTAAGAGAGTCTTTGATTATAAGGAGATTTTAGAGGATAAGAAGGTAAAGCTTATTGCTTTTAGACTTAAGAAGTATGCCTCTCTTTGGTGGACTAACTTGTTAGCCAAAAGTGTTAGAATAGGAAAGGGAAAGATTCGAATTTAGGAGAAAATAAAGTCCAAACTAAAGCACCCTTTCCTACCCCCTTTCTTTCCTTCAAGATAGTTATTTCCAATTACACAACCTAACTCAAGGAACCATGAGCGTAGAGGAGTATACTAGAGAGTTTGAAAAGCTCTTGATTAAATGTCATCTTTAAGAGGCTGAGGACCAAACCACTGTGAGGTACTTAGGAGGACTTGATCCTAGGTATGCTCATGTAGTAGGGTTACAACAATACTCTACCTGTGATAAAGTGTGTATTCTAGCTCACAAAGTGGAACAACAAAAGAAAGCTAAACCCCTCAAAAGAGACATTCCAAAATCTCCACCTAAGAGCAACCTTTTAACAAGGGAAGCTCTTTTCCATCCACCCCCCAACCCCCCACCCCTCCCTCCAAGCCCATGGTTTCATCCTCTTCCATCCCACGAAAGAACCAAACTCCATAAAAGAGCCTAGCCCCTCAAAATAGACCAAACCCCAGCATGTAACACAAGAAGATGTTTCAAGTGACAAGGCCTTGGTCATATAGCTTTGGATTGCCCTAGTAGAAGAATCATCTCCTTTGGCTAAATGAGAGGCTACCAAGGAGGAGGAAACAGAGGTGTATCTCATAGAGGAGCAAGACGAGATTATAAAGGAGGCAGATGAAAGAGAATTGTTAATATTAAGAAGGGCTTTGAGTGGCCTTAAAGGAGTAAAAGAAGAACAAAGAAAGGACATCTTCCATTATAAATGCAAGATTTAGGGGAAGGTGTGCTCTTTGATAATTAATGGAAGGAGTCGTGCTAATGCGGCCTCACTTAGCATGGTGAGGAAACTTAACCTACAAGCCAACATTCAATGACTCAATTAAGGTAAAGGCTTGCAAGTTAATTCAAGATGGTTGATTTCATTCTTTATTGGTAAGAACTACAAGATGAGTTGTGGTGTGACATTATCCCCATGGATGCATAACACATCTTATTGGGAAGACCTTGTCTATTTGATAGGAAGGTTATGAGCGATGGTTATTTGAACACTTATACCTTGTTCAAGGATGGGAAGAAGATTACCCTTGCCCCTTTAAGCCCTTTACAACTCCACAAAACAAGCTACAAAAGAACCTAGAGCATTCAGATCTCCTTCTCAACTTTAGTGAGCCACTTCTTAAGGCTTCTTATCATGAGTTTAGGGCCTTTAAAGAGTCGATTGTCACTTCCCATGATGAGTCCAAAAGCTCTTTCCTAAGCTATACATTAGCCATTATCGTACTTAATCATTTCGTTCATGTCCTTCCCGAAGACATACCCTCAAGATTAGCCCCCAAGAAAGTCATACAACGTCATATTGACCTCATTCCCAGAGTCATACTCCTAAATAAACCCACCTATATGATGAATCCTAAGGAGACCATGGAGGTCCAAAGGCAAGTCGATGAATTGATATCCAAGTGGTTTGTTAGGGAGAGTCTTAGTCTGCATGCTGGCCCAGCTCTCTTAGTGCCTAAGAACGATGAGAGAATGAGGATGTGTGGATAGCCGAGCCATACACAAGATTACAATCAAATTTAGGCATCTCATACCATGGCTTAAAGTCATATTAGATAAGTTGCATGGCTTAAGTGTGTTTTCCAAAGTGGATTTGAGAAGTGGCTACTATCAAATCCGGATTAGAGAGGGATGAGTGGAAGATAGGTTTCAAGACTAAGGAAGACTTGTATGAGTGCCTTGTCATGCCATTCAGATTATCTAATTGCACCAAGTACCTTTATAAGGCTTATGAACCAAGTGCTTAGGCCTTACATTGGTAGTGGTATACTTTGATGAGATTTTGATATATAGTAAGAGTGAAGAAGAGCATCGAGACCATCTAACTCAAAATAATGATTGTTCTTGAGAAAGAGAAGTCTTATGGGAACCTTGAAAAGTGCACCTTCTTCACAAATGAGGTGACTTTTTTGGGTTACAATGTGACTGCCCACAGAATCAAGGTTGATGAAAGCAAGGTGGAGGCTATTCGATCTTGGCATATATTAAAGAGCATTCAAAAGTTTTTATAGACTTACCTCATTCTATAGGCAATTTATAAGGAGCTTTACCATTATCATGGCTCACATGATCAAGGTGATCAAGGGTTCATTCTTCAAATGGACCCTAAGAACACAAAAGCATTTGAAGAAATCTAGTCCAAGCTTACTCAAGCCCCGGCATTAGCTCTCCCTTATTTTTGCATGGTCTTTAAAGTAGAATGTGATGCTTCCCAAGTAGGAATTGGTGAAGTGTTCACTCAAGAAGGAAGGTCCCTAGCCTTCTTTAGTGAAAAGTTGTATGAATCAAGACGAGAGTAGTCCATATATGACAAGGAATTCTATGCAATAGTAAGAAGTATTGAGCATTGAAGCCATTACTTTATGGCTAGTGAGTTCATATACATTCGGATCATGAGGTCTTGAAGTATGTTCAAGGTCAACATAAACTTAACTCACGGCATGCTAAGCGAGTGGAGTATCTCCAATCGTTCTACTTCACAGTCGAGCACAAATCTGGGAAGCTAAACAAAGGAGCCAGTGCTTTATTAAGAAGGCACCTACTCTTGTTTTAACTTGATGCTTGTATCCTTGGACTTGAACATCTCAAATCCTTTTATGATGATGATAAATGCTTTGGGGACCTCTACAAAGAATGTCAAAGGCACCTAAAAGGGGATTTCTTCATTCAAGAGTGGTACTTATTCAAGGGCAGCCGATGGTGCATTCCCAAGTGGCACTTATGAGTTGCTTATGAGGGAGGTCCACGGGGGACCATTGGTTGGACATTTTGGAGAAAACAAGACCTTATCATGCTAAGGGGGCATTATGTTTGGCCTAGCATGAGGAAGGATGTGCAAGACATCTTGAAAAGGTGTGCAACATGTCAAGTGGCTAAAAGTCACTCACTTCCTCACGGTTTATACACACCTTTGTCGGTTCCTACCTTGCTATAGGTTGATGTAAGCGTGGATTTCATCCTCGGCTTGCCAAAGACCAAAGGAACAAAGATTCAATCATTGTGGTGGTGGACTGCTTTTCCAAGATGGCTCATTTTATCCCGTGCAATAAAAGAAATGATGCTGCTCATGTTGTCGAGCTACACTTTAAAGAAGTCATAAGATTGTATGGTATTCCAAGGTCCATTGTCTTAGACCATGATACCAGGTTCCATGGTCACTTTTGGATCACATTATGGAAGAATATGGGAACCAAGATCAAGTATAGCACTACTTGTCATCCTCAAATGGATGGCCAAACTAAGGTTACTAATAAGACATTGCAAACACTTTTGAGAGCCTTGATTAAGTTTAATATGAAGGCTTGGGATTTGCTTCTCTCACATGCTGAATTTTCTTATAACAAGGCACTAAACAAGACAACGGGGATGTCTCAATTCAAGGTTGTCTATGGAGTTGATCCCTTAAGTCCCCTTGATCTTATGCCAGGAGCCACGGATGAGGAGGAAAGTAAGAGAGTGGAGGAGATTCAAAAGCTCCGTGATCTAGTCACAACTAAGGAAGAGAAATTCAATGCCTTCTACCAAGCCTAAGCAAACAAGTACAAGAGAAAAGTGGTGTTTCAACCTAAGGATCTAGTTTGGATCTACTTAAGAAAATAGCGTTTCCCATCTAAGCATAAGAGCAAGTTGATGCCAAGGATTGATGGCCCTTTTGAAGTCATTGAGAGGGCAGACGACAATGCTTATAAGGTCAATTTTCCCAAAGACTATGGTGTTTCATCCACATCCAATATGGCAAATTTGAGTCCATACTTGGAGGATGATCATTTAGCAAATTTGAGGGCAAATTCTCTTCAACATGGGGAGGATGATGGAGGCCCATCCATGGAGTCAACTTCAGCCCCTCAAAACAGCAAAGGAAACTTAGGCTCAAGCACCAAAGTCCAAGGGATTGTCCAAGCTTTGCTTAGGCAAAGTTCTGCCCCACCTGGTTTTGATCCAATGCACAAACCTGATTTTGTGTACTTAATCTCCTAAATCTTTACTTGGTTTTGAAGGGATGCAATCTTCTTATTTTGAAGTTCAAGACATTCCCTTTCCAATAAATCAAGTTGCAAGTGATTTGGAGTTCATTTGGCCTCTCAACTCAGCAATACAAGTCCAGTATGCAAAATTACCCTGTTTTATACGATTTTGGAAATGGGTTTGGTTTTAGGTTCAAACATCCAAATGTGTTTTGCAAGTATTATGGTTTGATAATGGACTAAAACTATTATCAAGTTTCCATAAAAAATTCTCAGCTAACTTACACACTTGGCCAACTATTAACAAGCAAAAGAAGGGATTAAATCCCTTTACCCGAGTATTGATTAAGAGAGTGCATGTGGCCAATTTTGACTTGTTTTGGGGACCTAAAGGGAGCATCCATCTACAAGCGCACTCTATTAGTGACTAACACGTCTGATTAGTCCTTTTCACACCATAACTCAACACCTAAGTCCTCAAGATTAGCGACCAAAGAGATGTCAAGTTGAGGTTGCATCCTTCCTTTTGTGGGCTGTTTTGAATCCCTGTACTCGAGTATTGATTAAGAGAGTGCAAGTGGCTGATTTGACTTGTTTTGGGGATCTCAAGAGAGCATCCATTTGCAAGAGCACTCAATTAGTGACTAAGACATCTTATTAGTCCTTCTCAAGCCATACTCAACACCTAAGTCCTTAAGATTTGCAACCCTAGAGATGTCAAGTTGAGGTTGCATCCTTCCTTTTGTGGGCTATTTTGGAAGTCGAATTGATCAATTTGAATTTGAATTGTTTAGCTAGCTTTAATTTGAATTTGTCGCTATTGTAAGCAATTTGGGAGGGAGTATATAAACCCCCTGTAGCTTCTGTAACGGTATTTTGATGAATTTATAAAAGAAGTTGATCCTTAACTCCTTTGAACATTCAAACTCTCTTCCAACTTATCCTCACTTGTGGCCAAGTAAGGAGGTGTTCTAGCAGGAATCTTGGCCTGACATCGATGGTTTTTCTGTATCCAAAGATAAATTAAGGACCCTAATAATTGTTTTGGTGGTGTTTCTATATCTAAGCAAAGGTATTAGATCATGTTTCCTTTCATTTCACTATCCCAGTTTGAGTTTGAATCTTTATAGTTGCTTGCTTCTATCTTGGTTCTACTTTTGTTCAAGAACCAACTCAACCAAAAGCTTAAGCTGATGGTTAAAGGTCCAGGAATACGTTTATACTCTAACACGCCCCCTCAAGCGGATGCCCTTTGGCTTGAAGTGTGGAGCTGAAAAGGCCTGTCTTACCTTACGCAATAAATCAATATGGGGACTACTGAGAGTCGAACCTGAAACCTCTCACTCAGAAAGGCTCTGATACCATGTTAAATTTTTTATATCAATTGGGCAATTAACAAAAAGTCATACATAAAAGCTCAAATGAGATTCCAACCTAAACCCAATTGATAATGGGTGGAGTAACTCACAAGGTTATAAACATGCTCAAACCCTTTCAGTTTATCAATGTGAGACAACTCCCACTTTTATACTCAAACACGCCCCCTCATGTGTGGGCTACTAATAAGGCTCAATACGTGCATACAATTTTAATCAAACAGGGATGGTGGCCAATCAAGATCGAGCAACCTTGCTCTGATATCATGTTAAATTTTTAACATCAATTGGGCTTTAAACAAAGAGTCATGCATATAAACTTAAATGAGGTTCCATCTCAAAACCAATTGCAATGAGTAAAGTAACTCACAAGTTTATAAATATGCTCAAAACCCTTTCATTTTATCAATATGGGATAACTTCCACTTTTATATTCTTTATATTTTTATCAATGTAGGACAATGTCCACTTTCATACTCTAACAACTTTCTTTCCTTTGAGAGTGTGAGTTTAGCCAAGAGGGAATACATAATCAGCAAACAAACTCATCATCAAACTTGTCAAATAATTAACAAGCCAAATTAATATTTTCTTCTTGAGGCCCAAGTCACGTAGAGCTTGACCCTTTCCTTTCGGTTTTTTTTCTTTTTCTGTTCTTTCTTCTTTTTATTTTCTTTCCTCATCTTTTTTCTTCTTCTTTTTTCCCTTTCTCACAAATTCACAAAAACTAAGTAACATAAATTTGGGCTGGTGTTACAGACCAAACAGGAGAACTCATCCCAAAAGACTAGCCTATTAGGAGAGAGAGCCCATTTGATCTATAAACCCCTCATCAGTTGCCCATACAACTGATGTAGGACAAGTCCCATACCTTGCAACTGGTCAACTCCGTAACATTCGACCCCCCTTAAGGGCCAACGTCCTCGTTGGTCACGGCTGGCTTTCCCAGGCCACCACTCCGTAGGCCACCACTCCGAGTTCTCGTTGGTCACGGCCACGTTGGTCACGGCTGGCTCTTTCCCAGGCCACCACTCCGTGGGCCACCACTCTAAGTCCTCGTTGGTCACGGCCACGTTGGTCACGGCTGACTCCCCCAGGCCACCACTCCGAGTCCTCGTTGGTCACGGCCACGTTGGTCACAGCTGGCTTCCCCAGGCCACCACTCTGTGGGCCACCACTCCGAGTTGGCTCTGATACCAATTGTTACAGACCAAACAGAAGAACTCATCCCAAAAGACTAGCTTATTAGGAGAGAGAGCCCATTTGATCTATAAACCCCTCATCAGTTGCCCATACAACCGATGTGGGACAAGTCCCATACCTTGCAACTGGTCAAATCCGTAGCAACTGGACAATATCTTACAATACATTTTAAAGAGTGTTAACTATGCAAGGGATTGCATTACCAAGCCGCATCTTTCAATTTCACCCGCGTACAGAATTTATGAGAAGCAGTAACTAATGTATGTCTTTTTCTTTTTTGACGTAAAAGCAAGTAATCGTGCACTCCATTGATAACTTATCCATCAATACATAACTCAGTACTTGATTGAGACACTCACTAAATTTATATCAGCTGAACACTACTAGGAGTAAGCCTTTTCAGATTATGGTTTACAATATATATTTCCATCTCTCTTAGCATAGGTCAACACACACAACTCAAAACCATTGATTAGCCTTTTATATCTATAAGTGAAATAATAATGATAATAATAATAATAATAATAATAATAATAATAATAATTTTATTTGATTATTCGAGTATAATAGTTGGCGTATCATTTTACACTTCGTGCATAATCTAGCAGTTCAATTTCTTAGAGCACAAGTCAGAGTGATTCCTCTCATGGTCTCACTGTAATCATGTTTCCCTCTTTATGATTCTTTACAAGTGAATCAATAAATATTCTTATTTTTTACAAAATATTTACTAATGTAATTATTAAAACTTTTTTTCTGGTTTATAACAATAAGGAGGAGATTATTTTACCCTCATCTGCAAGTTGCTTGCGGCCAGTGAGGCAACTAAGTATTATTCACCTTAAAAGGGGGAGGAGAATTGGCGGATGGGGTGTGGGGATTTTTAATAGTTTTCTTTCCTTTCCCTCTCCAAACATATTTAAACAAAGTGAAACATAAGTCACCTCCCTTCCCCATCTTCATCCCCCCCCCCCCCCCCCCCCCCCCCCCCCCCCCCCCCCCCCCCGGCCCCGAAATCCAAATAGTGTGTAAAAAATAACAACAGCGGTGTTTTAAGAGGGACTTATAACAACTATGGATAACTAATAGCTAATCCAGAGATCACCTTAGTAAAGCCAATCTTTTATAAATCAAATGTCCAACCCTAAATTAAGAAATCACTATAAAATGAATTACTAATCATCATAATACATTAGACATCACTCTCAAAAGACATTAACCTTATTATATCTCCCACATGATGGTCTCACTTGAGGATATATACACCACTTTACTTCCACTTCTGCTAAAAATTGTCAAATTTTATGAATTGGGGAACATCAACAAATCCTTCACAGTTCCCTGCACAAGTTATGGTCGGAGTATGAAACTTCTATTCCGCGCTTGTCTATGGATTGTCTCATGGTGTATCACCTCCTACTCCTCATTCCCTTCAGATCAGTGAATGAGGCATTGAATGCATTATGATGACATTTTGAAGGTTCACTCGACGTAGAGAGTTTAGGCGTAGTCTGGTCCTTTGTAGTTGGTATAAGTGCATCCTTGGAAGCATTCCACAAAGGTCTGCACTGTCAATGATCTCATGCAGCCTTCCTTTACGAGAACTTCGAAACGAAATGCACGGTAAAACCTTATATATGACACGTGTGCTCGAGGTCAGTGGAATTATTCATGCCAAAAAAACCCTCCAGATCGACATAAGATCATACGCTCAACAGGCCTATCCAAATCAATAGGAGACCTGCACCGCCTGTGCACCTGTTGGCTTTCAGCATTCACATATAGCACAAATAAACTCTAACCAGGAAGTCATGGACATGGAGGGGAGAATCACGCAATTGCAAGTTATCAGACAAATACATACATCGTAACCACAACTAAATAAAGCAAACCTCATGTAACACATTACATGATTCTTGATGTCTACCTCATGGTTCATTTCCCAGCCAAGCAACTCAATGAATCTGCTACCAAGTAAACCAAAAACAAAGGAAACATGTACCTAGCAAAGTGTTTGACTCGAAAGGACATGTATTTGCCTGAAAATTTATCCGCAATAGTCGTGTTCATCTTGGTCGGGGGTTAGATACATGTAATCTTACTCTTTGAACTGCATATAGCAGCTTTTCTTTAGAGCCATGCTTTACAGAGCATCAACTGTCCCATGATTTACACCGAATAAGGAGAGTACAATTTAACTTGTTCATTTATTACATATAATCTAAATATTAAACAGAATTGTCCAGTTAAATTAATTTAACAGCATACCAACAGCAAAACACCTGGTGTAGATCCAGTAGAAGTAGGGTCTGGGGTCCTGGCCCTCCTGGGAAGATCTTAATATAGGCAGTGTTACCCTGAACAAGCAAAAAGCTATTTCCACAGGGCAGATTCTTGCCTAGATGGTTAAAGATTGATATATAATCAGATGAGAAGTATTTTGCAGAGGAAATCTTAATCATGCCCTTTCTTCCACCATAATCCAAACAAGGCATTCTCAGGCAGATAAGCAGTGTTGTAATGTCAACTCAAGTTTTTGACGTCATCCGCCTTCTACTGCTGAGTTTATATGGCTATAGATCAGCAAGCAAGTCCTGAAAAAGTTCACTCTTCAAGCACAGAAGACGAAAATCATTCAACAGTAATACCTCGCCGGAGGGGGAATGAACAGTAAAGATCAAATAGTCTCATTACTCGTTTCACCACTGAAGTTCCATTTGCCAGATTTCTGCAGGAATTAACATCTCCATGAGTTGTAGATCAGAATGCAAATCCAATAAAAGTTCAATTTTTATGTAAAACCACCAACATTGAGAGAGTTTAGGACCATAGGTTGTCTTTGTTTTGCTGCTGTTTTTAGACAAACCAATAAATTTGCTCCTAGAGGCAGGAAGATTGCTCTCATAGGCCATCCTTGTGGGCAAGGTTACAGACAAGATTTACAAACAAAAACAGTTTTCAGCAGGAATGGAATCTTTTATGAAAATGTTCTCACTCATTTTCAGTTTATCCTTCTAACACTTCAAGTTTACCGTAAAATGTCTCCACTCTTGCCACTGTATCAACTTTTCCTATTCCACCAGTTGATACACCAATTTCTTCGGCTTTCCCTCCCCTTCTGCTTCTCATTCATTACTTGTTTAAGTTATTTCTAACCCTGCTCATCACCATTCTGTTGCTGCTAGTACCACAAGTAATTCTTCCATTCATTCATCCTTTCCTCATTTTTGACAAGATTTACCAGCACGCCAAGTCTCTTAATTGGTTACTGGAGTGAGTTTGTCAAGCTCACACCACAGCATCCACAGCTTCACCCACTGCGTCTCCGCCCAACAAATTTACCTTACCAGCCTTCATCTCTTTTTCAAGAGCCAGATTTTGATCACTTATCCAGTTATCCTTTGGACCTTTTCCTACATGGCCTTTGGCAAATCTTTTCACCATTCCTGAACCTAAAACTTATACTCAAGCACAATACGAAGGCTGGGTCAATGCCATGAATCAGGAGTTATCTGCCTTGGAAGTCAATCATACCCGGATATGACCACTCTTCCTCCTGGAGTCAAACCCTGGACCTCTAAATGAGTTCAAAACTAACGATAAACCTGACGGCACGGTTGAGAGACTTAAGTGAGATTAGTAGTCCGCGGTTATGATCTACTCAAGGATAAAGACCATAAGCATACCTTAGTCGTGCCGTCAAATTCGCTAGTATCGAGATTCTTATTGCTTTAGCGACCATAAAAGGATGGCCTTTGCCCTAACTTGATATAGATATTGCTTTTTACATATACATTGGTAAGGACATCTATATGTTACGACCACAATGGTACACTAAAGCTTTACCAGATCAAGTTTGCAAGCTAAGCAGATACATAGGCTCAAATAGGCTTCTTCTCTATGGGATATAAAGGTTTCCGAATTATTGGTTAAGCTTGGATATCAATAATCTAAACATGACCACTCCCTCTTTTAAGGCACGAAAGTTTGTTGCCTTGGTGGTTTAGACAGACAATTTGCTTATTATTTTGGTATGATTCTCAGAGAGATTCAAACTTTGACAATCAGGGACCTAGGACTTGCTCATTATTTCTTTGGCATTTTTAATTCCGAAATCATCTTCAAGTACTTTGTTGAATCAAAGAAAATACATTTTTGATATTCCCAAGGTGCTGGCCTCACAATCCCCTCCTTAGAGGTCTGGAATTAGGCGCTTTTAGTAACGATCTCTAATCTGATATGCAACTATATTGAACGGCCATAGCCAGATTACTATATCTGACTTTGACCAGACGTGGTGTCTTTCACTGTGTTCAAAACTTCAGTCAATTTGCAGCCAACCTCAAGTGCCTCATCTATAGGCTGCTGAACATGAGCTTAGGTACATCAAAGGCACAATCAACGAAGGATAACGCCATTCTGCTTCTCCCACCATCCATCTAAGAGCCTAATCATGATGCAGATTGGACAGTAGTCTTGCAACTGCAAGATCTCTCACAAATTACCACGTACTTGGTGTTTGTCCAAATCATGGAAGACTAGGAAGCAGAAAAAAACACTCGTAAGTCTTCTGCAGAGGCTTACATAGAGGTATAAGAACCACCAATAATTCAAACTGAAGTCAAATGGCTGAGTCCATTTTTCAAGCTCTGCATGTGCCATCTCCATTGCCCATTCCTTTATACTATGACAACAAGGCAGCTCAGCACATCGCACAAAATCCTGTTTCCCATGGGAAAACCAAGTGGCTTCATGTTGACCATCATTAAACCAGATACACGGCCTTAAAAGAATTCCTTCAAAGTGCCTGCATACCTTCCAATTAATAGAAAGCAGACTTGATGACCAAGACTTAAGTTCCAGGTTGAGATTAGTAGGCTCTGCACGCAACCCTGGGGGGCGGGGGGATCTGGGATAAGCTTGATGCCTGAGCTAAAATTTGTTGAGTTTCAGAATGTTGTTACAAAAAGAAGGCCACATCAGCAATTCTGCTTTGATAAATTATTCTTTCCAGTCTCTAGAAAGGGAGAGCCAGCTCAAGTATATAAAACATTAGATTGCTTATCTACTATCATTTTGAACACATGTAATCGTAAAAATTTCCTCCTCTCTCTCACACTAAAATCTCTTTCTAGTGTTTCTCCCTGTGCTGCGCATTCTTGCTTTGAATTAGCCGAAGCTAGATTTCTGACCATCTGATGGTATAACAAAAGAAGCGACAGGGAAATAGAACTGAAGCTTAACATTCTATTGTTTACTCAATAAGCCAATAACAATCATGAATCAACAAAAATATCAAATATGATAGTTGGAACAAGATATCAGCGTCAATGCAAACCTTGGAAGGGGGAGAATGTAGACTACTTCAGAAAGAACCTATCAAACTAACGACCTCATCAGAGAAACCCCACTATCTCAACCTGCAGGTTGTTTGAACCCCAGGAATTGTTTCAGAGTGCCACCCCATCTCAAGCACATCAAAGTTTTCATTCAAATAGTCATTAAGAGTTTGCTTGGATAAGCATACCGAGATAGATAATATGTTGTTCTGATGAAAGGAAACAGAATTCACAAGCCCATGAACAACATAGGGCATGCAGGCAGACCTAACAATGCATCCTTACGCATGGCAGTTAATTACATCACGCAAAATTCAATGTTTTTATTTTTAACTCTCTCAATGATGGATCCAAAAGTTCGAAGAAGTTAAATTCAGTAGCATATTGTACCGCCTAGCAATAAGAGACTCTTCAAATGCAAAATAGGTTTGTTTCACTTTGAGTAGTCAGTACCACGATAGACACCCTTTACATTGGCATTGTAGTGATTTCCCAGCATAACTCCAACCAACATTCACACCTCCTAAAAGGCAATCAAGGATTGTAAAGTAATTCTCGGATTTAGAGACAAAACAAACATTAGAATACCAAAATAATAACAGAACTCCTGAAGAGATTTGCTCCTTGACAAACTTAGCTAAGGAAGCATATTTTCATCAGAAAAAAATAAATGACAACTGAATATATCAGCACTTAGAATTCCTAAACTGTGAAAGCTGGTATTAAAAAGGTGTCTTCCTCTGATTCTATCCAGAGAAATGAATTGCAAAAAGAGAGGACAAAACTCAAGAAAATGCTTATTGAAGGAAACATGTTTCCATCAAAGATAAAACAGCAGATATTAGATATGTCAAGGACAGTTACAAGTTCTTCAAAGTTAACGAACTGTTAAGATGCAAAGATGGCATCCTCGATTTCCTGAGTAAAGAACCACAACTACATGTTGGTGTCATTCTCCAACCCATAATAGAAATTTCTTCGCAATAATAGCCTCTTTGTCTCTCTACTGTACAGGGTTATCAAGTTGTCTACGGCACATTGGCACTCGAATTACGTGCAACTGCTTACTTTTATAGTGAGCTCAAGAATTCAGAGCCAAGATATGAGAATATATACACCAGAAAAACGTAAGAAATATCAACACGAGTTCAGTTGGAATAGGCAAGTTGAAATCAGATTTTAACATAAACTAAAACTTCCAGAAACGCCTCAGTTGATCCCTGATTGAACAACAGCAGCTGATTTTTAAAATCCAAAGATTTTGAAAATAGAATAGGAGCCATTTATAAAACCCCTCTCAGTTCCCTTTCAGAGTTTCCTCTTCGAAAAAACTAACCAAACAATGGATTTTTGAATGAAGAATTATTAAAGAGGTCGTCTTTTAAAAAGACATCATTTAAAAAATCCTATCAAGCATAATGTAACTATCATGATTGCGCATTTACACTTAGAGTAGAAATTGTGGGACAATCCACCATTTTCAATAGGTGACACAATATACATGCATACAAGATTTTAGAGATAACTCAAATGAATTTCATGAAAAATTCACATCACAAATCATTGCAAAAAAGTCAACAGTTCAATGATTTTCACTCTCTCATCAGCATATCCATCTTAGGTTTAGTCACTATAATAATCTCGGTCATGTATCCCCCCCCCCCCCAAAAAAAAAAAAAAAGAAAACAGAATAACACGACAAACACAGTGATCTGGGTACTAAAATTCTCTACACAATTCTTGTTATATTCTAATGGATAAAATAAAAATGTATGAAGAAAGAGAATGCAAGAGATAATAACATTTGGGTCTGGAATTGGCCAAAAAGATAGAAAGGAGAAAAACGAAGGTGGCAACAGGAAAACAATCTGGACAACATGAGCGGTTTCTATTGATCTGTGATTGATGACATGCATTGCTTTCAGTTATTAAGTAAACCAATCAGTGCACGATTTTTTTTTTTGGGGGGGGGGGACATTTTTGCATTAATTTCGGTCAAATTCTGGGTACAAAAAAATATCATCTCGCCAATCACCATTCCCTTGCATAAATCCGATTCCTTTTTTCTCCCCCATTGTGAATCTAGACATTGTACTAGCCTATAGAAATAGTTTTTCCAGATCAAATCATCTTATTAGGACCTTATATATTTACAGATTTAGAGTATATGTTTTCCTCTCCTGTTGATAAAGTAGAATTGAAATATAATCACAAGTCATCTGTTAGATTTCCAAATGCTTATCATCGAGTCTTCTAACAAATAATACAACATTGTCATGTAGTCTCATGTAGGTGTGGAAATAGTCGAGCCAGCTATTGAGGACATTGAGCAAGCTTAATCACGAACTCAAAAAAGTTCAAGAAGAAAGCTTTACTGAGCTTGCTTGCAAGCTCATATGTATAACTTGATTGACGTTTTGGTCTACAATAAGTCAATCCAGGTATTATTTCATGCCATATTTCTCCTGTAAATTATACTCCCTCCATCCTATTTTATTTGCATAGTTTGAGAGTCTATCAATACAAAATTGTTAAGATTTCAATCAAAAATTGTGATTGTCAAGCATAGCCTTAACTTGTAAAAAATTGTCATATTTTTAAATTCTAAACATAAATTATTAACTCATAACCTAGTACATAACATCAACTAGAGTAAAACTCTTTATATTGATTAAATCTGTGTGAAGATTAAAAATGAAGAGAACAAGTATCTTTGTTCTAGCCATTTTAGAGGTTGGCATGTGTTACATTGGTAACAAAAAGATATTAAACATTGCGATGATCAAGCAATTACTTAATATTGAATTCGCTAAATGCTCAAACATTTTCATGAATACTTGTAGAAGACAATGGCCACAAGAAAACATAGATCACTTATCCTAGGAACTCTTTTTTTAAAAAGTTATTCTTGTCATAGATTGTTAGTCATTATCATAGGAGTATAAAGGGGAAGGAACCCTAATCAATTATACAAAGAGAGATCATGCAAATGATTTGGGACATTCATTAAAAGAATAATAATTAAATAAAATGGACGGATGTAGTAGATTTTTAAGTGTTTTGTATGGGGATGGCGGTATGATCTAATTCCAAAGCTAATTCGACCCAATTAGAGGAAAAATATCGATCCAAATCCACCATAAAAAAAATCCGAACCAGGTTTCGGGGTGGGGCGGATCCGACTTCAAGCCAGATCGGATAGAATTCAAATGCAACCTGAAGTCCAATCTGAGTCCCACCCAATTCGATTAGTTTGTTCTATACATATATCCTCAATTAATTGCATACTCGATCTTTTGCATTTAATCCATCATCATACCTTTAACTTTTTTTAACAAAGTAAATTTTTTTTCCCCTTCCAGCTTGAAGAAAGCATTTAAGTGAAGTGGGACACATGTCATCTATCTTGTATTGCTTTGTTCTTCTTGTATACCCAGCCCTTACTCAATTGATTACCAAGTCTTCCCTATTCTCTCACCCATGCAACTTTTATTGTTCTTCAAAAAACCCTTATTTCTCCTATCTTTTTCTCTTAGGCTCCTACTATATTCTCCAATGCTACTTTGGCCCTGAAGTTTCCTCAATCATATAAGAATGAAAGCCCATATAGGAATTATAGAAACAGCTAATGGTGATAATGACCACATGATGATTGATGGGTATTGTGAATCGAATTTAAGTGTTAACTTTTCGTAGTAATTTTAATGGATTCACGAGAAGTGAGAAATATCAAAATTCGGAAGGCGACAATTGTGCAAAATTTTTCTCCAATTATATGAATTTATATGAATTCCAGGACACAAGACAAGGATGGCTTCATCAACAATCCTACACGGCTAGCTATTGCTGACAGTGAGTGGTATTTTATAAATTTCTTGTTCCTCCACCTTTCGCGTTCAAAAAATTGAATCTTGGTTTGTCAACCAAGGTGAGCCTTTTTATTTAAAAAAAAAAAAAAGAAGAAGAAGAAGAGGCGGGATTATATTAATTTGCAATTTGGAACTAATATGTTCATACATATCATCTGATGCTCAATTCAAAATTCTATTCAGGGCATCTCTACCTATAATCTCATATCAAATTATATCAACCATGATGAGTTATAATGCCAAATTACCTAGACCTAAAAAGGTTAATAGCAAGTTAAATTCAAATATTCAACTCAAATCATATTCGGATAGATGATTGTCATCCCCAGGACCAAAGCCGCATCAAATGCTCAATTCGTAAATTTAGATCGGATCCGACTAAAGCACATCCAATCCAAATCTAACTCATTGCCATTCCTAATCTTGTAATACAATGAGCTCACTAGTGCAGTGGGACACTAGAGGGAAGGATGTCGATGGGTCTATTTACACTGTTGGTCATTACACTAATGAGGATATTTTGTACACATCTCCGACAAGAGTCATAATTCCTAACGCCGCCTCCCATAAGACTCATAACTCTTATATGGACCTCTAATGTTTAACTCAACTCAAGATGAAGCCCAAACAGTAACCAATGCTTTCACTACCACAAAGGCAATCAACATTTGGAATCCTATTTAGAACTTTTCTCTCTAATAGTAAGTCAATGGCAAAACAATGTATCCCAACCTAATACACAATGAGCTTACGTATTTGGATATCTTGTGTATATGGAGTTATGGCCATTCCAAAAAGGTACCGCGTAAGATTATGATAAGATTCTCTAGAACAATAGTACAGCTGTATGATCTTATCATATAGAGTCCTTAAGATACCAAGACGACTTGATATATCATCCAAATCCTTTTAAGTCCTCGAACTAACAAAGAATATCTTGTTCGACTTTACACACATATTAAAGCAACCTACATCTTCCATCCAAATGAGCAAAATCCTTATGTATTCCTCCAATAATGGGGAAAGTATCATCCATATTGAAGGGATAATGCTATGCTTTTGAATAAGGGACATGCATTGGAACAAGGAACAAATTAAGAGCAAGGCATCATTATCAGAGAAATAGAAAGTTCATATCAATATGTGCTAAAGTGTAATATAAGCATCTGAAAAGGGTGATTCTCACACAGTGGTCAAAAGCATCATACAGAATATGGTATATGCTATGACCACGACAGAGTAATTTAGATCTTTCTCTCTCCAAAAAGAAGATTCACACGGAACTAATTGCTACAGTGTAAGCCCTTATTCAAATATCCATAGCATTAATATATTATAAAGGCTTTGCATTTAGACAAGAACAATGAGGTGCTTTCACTCATGGTAAGTAAAGACACAATATTGTGTGTAAAGTCAAACAAGACATCCATTGAAAGGTTAAGGAATCTAAAGGAAATGGATGTATATGATATAGTATAAGTAAATCCAATACATATCCATTAGCTTGCCAAAAATCCTCTATAAAGAAATGGCAAGGAATTAGGAAAAATAACCCTTTTTTATAAAGGTCATGCAAAGAGAATAGAAGCAGAGGCAAAAGGAAGATAACAACAAAGGGACAGCGAAAAATAAGAGAGGAAGAACACAATAAATCAACAAATTAACAAATGCTCTAAACTCGAAAAAGTGTACTCCCTTCATCCTGTTTTATTTGCTCGTTAATCCTTTTATGGATGCCCCAAATTATTTGTACAGTTTCTATATATGGACATTTAATTGGATTTCTTTCCCTTTTATACCCTTATGGTAATGACTAAAGATTAACAACAACAACACTTCCAATCAAAAAGAAAACAACAAGGATAATTAATCCATGTTTAATTACAGCTTTTGTTTTTTGCAAATAATTTGAAATGGATGAGTATTCAAACCATCCATTATCAAGTAATAGCTTGATTATCACACATTAAATATCCTTATTTTACGAAAGCAACACTCACAAATCTCCAACATAGCTATGAAATGGTTAAAAAACATAAATTCATGATCCCCTCATCTGAATCCTTAGCAATTTAATCAATTTAGAAATTCTTATTGATGTAATTTACAAGGTTATAATTTAATATCCAGTAAAAAGCCGAAACAAAGTCTGATCATATACAGTATATAGTATATACAATAAGCTCAAACCTACCAAGAAATAAGCATCAGCATGTCTTCTTCACTTCACTCCCCCCCCCCCCCCGGGGGGATTCCAAACACCAAAAAGGAACAAAAATTCATTTTACAAATGGCAAAGCAACTTATTCAATCACTTTGCTCCCAACTCGAAAATCCAATCGCAATTATGATCTTTTATAGTCCACCAACCCAAAAGCACTCCATTGATAATTAGGCACAACATGTATGAAATCATCATAATTAGGAGGAAGCCATAGAAACAGCAACTTACTTATGTTCTACATCGACACACTTGCCGACTGCCTCACCCACAGCTCCTGGATTTTCAGGAAGCCCTATCTTAGATATAAAACCAGATGAATTTTAAGGAAAAGGGGGGAAAACGAACATACCCGGTAAGGATGAGAGGTTTCAGTAACCTGAGACCTGACAGAGATCCTCAGATGCCTTGTAATTTCCCCGAAATTACAGATGAATTCCAATTTTCTACACAGAATGAAACATAGAATCAGTGAATCACTATCTGAAGTTCAATTGGAAATATGTTTATCTTAGATGCCTACAATGGCTGAGAAAGCATAGAATTTTATGCCCATCGAGATCGAGAGCGAGAGAGAAGAAGAAGAAGAAGAAGAAGAAGAAGAAGAAGAAAGTGCATCAACGGCTGGCAAGAAAGAATTTTATGCCCTTCCACCAACGATCTGAGAGCATTCCCGGTGATTCACTGAGCTAATTTTTTGGCTCACCCGTAGAACCTATCTGTACAAGGTCAGGTAGTGAGTTAATTTTTTAGCTTATAACCTTTCATTTCTTCAATGAAAGACTCAAAATTTTAGTTTTTTTAAATAAAATAATACTTATAAATCCACTCTATAGCATACAACTTTATTTTTAAAATTTAAAAAAAATTAATTAAAAACATTTTTAAAAAATAAAAAAAGCAAGGAAAAGCCTATGAACTGCCTCACCTGCACGAGCCTCTTCGCAAGCCTCTTATGCCGAGCTGTCCACTGGAAAGCTGCTCCACCCTCACCCCCTTTCTCTCTCTTCTAATTTCCCTCATGAGCCTACCGCTGGACATGGTCTGATTCCATTACATGCTTGATTTTTACTGTTACTGCAATCATAGCCAAACAAGACATTATTAGCTTTCTAATATCATATTTTTTATTTTCCCTCATCACTAATGCCACTTTTTACTCGTAATTCTTTTTTATCTCGTTCAATTTTCAATAGTTCGTACACATTTTAAACTCCTTTGATTTTTAGAGATGCCATACTCTTATATTATTTTCTATAAATTTTTAACCATTACATGTCGAAACAAAATATAATTTCCTTTCAATTTTAAATATACTCCACTTTTAGATTATTGATTTTTGGCATAACTAACTTTGAAGCTTTGAAACTCCTATTGATTATTCTTTGCCTCAGGAAATTGTTCGAAAACAAAATACATTCTTTTTGTCCGAACAATCCTACACTCACTGTTCAACTGACACTCACTGTTGTCTTTCGTAATATCTAATTAGATCAGAACCCAAAAAAAGGCTATCATACTCGCGCCCAAACGAGCAGATTATTTAAAAGCTAAACCGCTCCATCTCTGATCAAAATCATCAAATCTGAATAAGCTAGTTGCTCAATTTAATACTTAAAAGAAGAAAATAGCAAGACAGAACACCCTTCTCTCTCTTTTCAGTTGCATATCATTCAATTTGGTCTTCATAACGCCCAATTCATTGGTATACTAAAGGCCCTTCTTCTCACATGTGATACTTTTATTTGGACTTCTACAAGTTTGGCATTGATTACGGTATGGCCAAATACTAGCTAGGCATAGCCCCCCCCCCCCAAAAAAAAAATGTTGTGTCAATAGGAGTTAGCTTCAACAACTAATTCTCCAAGCGTTGCTAGGGTTTCTAAACTTTTTAGTAATTGCTAACCTCTTAAGTCTTAATAATACAGGTGAGAACAATTAAGTGCTAACTCTCATAAATCTTAATAATACAAGTGAGAACAATTAAGTGCTAACTCTCATGCATCTTAACAATGCTGGTGAGAATGTTTAAGTGCAACATTTGAGGCTAGCGTTGGCAAGGTTCGAGATAGAAATTTAAGGGTTCTTCCTAATATCAAGATTAAGCATACTACCCAAAATTTCACGAAGGCAGAGAGAGGAGGGAGTATCAGTTTCAGTTTTTCGTTTTCGTTTTCATTCTTATTTTCGTTTTTTTAGTTTCATATCCAATTCCTAGTTTCACAAATTTGATGTTAATCGGGAATAGTTAAATTCGAGTTAAACTTTTGACATTTGGCCTGGAAGAGAGTTCGATTTGGGTTTGAAGTGCACAATCTCGCATGCATAAACGGGATTTTTGAGTTGAATGTTGGCTCTATTTCTTTCCCTATTTCGGTATTAGTGTGCTTTGTGTGGTTCATTCACGACCTAATGTTTGTGTTCTGGGTTATGGGAGTTGTTGTCGAAGGTCAAGTTGTTGGGTGTTGTTATGGCCTTCACTACTCTGCTCATCCTTCTTCGTCCTCTGCTCCCGTTGATGCACTGTTGTGAGATAATCTGTTTTAGTTATTAAGTTTTTTCTGAGTCTATCACATGCATTAACAAGTTAACATCCGAATTCCGTTTGATAACGACGTTGAAAGAGTGTGTTCATTTGCTTTTCTTTAGATACTGATCTTATGGTAGTCGAATGATGTTACTTTTAGTTAGGACTTTTAGTTAGGTTACATCAGTTAATAATCATAATTTGGTTTGGTTATTTGTTCTGTTAATGTTAGAACCCTAATTTTTCGTTAGCGATTTAATTTCATAGTCGATCCCTGAGGACGACACCCGTAAGTGTTACAACGATAAACTGTGCGCTTGTAGAAAATCACAACACACCATGTTCTGTTGTCTTTGATCTCAACAATAGCATAGGTCATGTGAAAGATATTACTATTATCATCTTTTGACACAACACTTAGTAATTTACCAGTAAAATCACCTTTCAAGTGACAACCATCTATTCCTATAAACCTCCTACGTCTGATAGAAGACCTTTTTTACATGCTTCTAAGTAGACATATAGTGTTTGGAATAATGGTTTCTTAGGTTGACTCATATTAACTTTCACAAATGCACTACAGTCAGGATTAAATTTAGTGATAGCATAGACATAATCCTACACCTTACCATATTACTGTACTACAATCATAATCAACCCAATAAGATACATCATAGCCATGGGCGGATCCAGTGTGGTGTTAGTCGGGGTCACCCGACACCAGGGATGGCAATGGGTCAGGTCAACTTAGATCCAGGTGCATTTAATTTTTTAGGACCTGGATCCAAACCCACCCCAGATCCGTTGGGTCTGAAAAGATGGGATCCAGACCCAATGGGTATAAACTCTAACAGATCCACGGGTCCTAAATACGTCCTAACTGCTTTCATATTAAAAATTATATTTTCCACATCCCAACATGGATTACCATATTCTAAAGATAAATAATGAATTCAAAAGACATAATATTTAATAAAAAAAATATTCTAGCAACATATACCATAACTAAGTGTTCGTACCTACATCTTCCACACCAAAAATAATATTTTAATACAAACCATAGAGATAAAGTCCATTAAATTTTAAACAAATATAATAAAATAGTTTTTCTTTTATGATCGAAAGAAAGCAAAGTTTCTTTAGGGTTTACTGGTTTAGAGTTACTTTAGACAGTTGCCTTTGCCACAATTTTTTTTAAAAAAAATTAATGAGTCCTAAACGAGTATCGGATCTTTTTTTTTTAAAAAAAATTAATAAGTCTTAAACAGGTATCGAATCAGGTCTGAGTCAGAATTTTTCAAACCCAAACCCAGAACTGACCCACTTTTCTCAAACTCATACCCGCTTAAGACCCGCCAGGTCTCATTTGAATGGACATAAACCCTTTAACTTTGGTCGGATTTGATGGGTCTGCGTTGGGCCCATGACCCACTGTCATCCCTATTCGACACTCCTCCCAAAGAAAATAATATATGGCAAAAATTTTAAAAAATTAATAGTTAATACAAAGACAAAAATAAGGCAGGTGAATGTATGATGTTGTGATTGGCCTAGTGGTGCAAAGTGGTGTTGCTTGCTTGGGGGTTCCTTGAGGTTACGAGTTGAAGCACCTTTCGTATGCACTTTTGATTTTTGATTTTTTAAAATTTTTCGATAGAACAACCTTACTCTCTCATCTCCCTTTGCCCTTCGAGACTTTGACACTATGCTTTATATCCCGGAACACAGTTAAAAAAATTCCGATGTCCCTCTCCGAAATTCCTGACTTCACTACTCATAGTGGTAGTCTCTTCTAGTGACTTGATGGAATGCTGTGAGTTTCCAATGTGGGTCACCCTTCCAATCTTCTTCATATATCTCAGCTAACCAAGTAGACTTTAGTATTTCCTATATCGGTTCCACCCACATGTGTGATTGAGATTGATACTCTTATTTGGAATGTCTCTTCTTGTCTCATCTTGACGACACAACCTAAGCCACCACTTGATCTCACATGTAGGCTCATGTCTCTTCATGAGATGCTTGTTCATAGGACATTGACACCTATTAATGCAATAAATAACAATTCTTGAACTATCACTATGCAAGAAATAGGAATCAAACTCATTTTCAATAGCATATTGTCTCAATGCTTTTTGAAGAACCTATTTGATTTAAATTTCATGCTCATGGCTAACTCAATTGGCTGTAAGAAATCAACATGTTCATTGAACTTAGTTGACTCATCTCTTTTGCTTTCATCTTGCAATATGAATTAAGCTCATGAGATTTGTCAGATGTTTCTATAGCTAGGAGAATATCACTTTCCTCCTCATTACCCATCAATGTTGAATTGAGTTCATTAAAAATTTCATTCTTAACAAGTTTACAATACAAATCCACCTCATCCTCATCTGAAGAAGAATGCTCATCGATGTCTCATTCATCATATGAAGATGAATCAAGATTAATTAAAGTTCTTTCCCTTCCCAAGCCTTTTGTTTGGGTTTGCAACTTAAAATCTGTCAAGTGTCAAAACTCTTGAACTTCTATTGATAAAGAACACCATAATGAATAATCAACAACTATATCCATGCCATACTCATGAATTAATGTGGGATAATAAAGAGAAAATAATAATCAACTATTGGTATTTACATAAGTAATTAGATCATAGGGTTTAATAATCTAAAACCCTAACTACAAAGGGGGAAAAAAAATACTACACACCAAGGATTGATGCAAAATATATCAATGTTCACATTATCCAAATATGATAACAGATTTTGTACATCTTAAAACTAAATTTTTATACAATTTAGATAGTGGATGATGGAATAATATAGTAGAATATGAGTGAATCATAATCAATGAATTAAACTTGCTACAAAAGAATATAAAGGAACGATATGAAATTATTTTAATTTATCTCTGCTTTCTTCGTTGTGGGACATGAGTCATTTAATTGTTGAGTTTTTTTTGTCGACAAATGACGATAAGGGTCTTTGATGTGCTAAACCCACTTACCCTAATGCAATTTTTTTCCTTCAGATTTTTAATTTAAAGAATTTGCCTATATAATTTATATTGATAATGAGGAAAAACTAGTTATTATTATTAGATTCTTTAGATGCTGACAAGGTTTGTATTTAATAGTGTCAGTGGATAGGTGGTAAATTTTTAACGGACATATATAAAATTTAGGTGGTTAAAGTAAAAGTAAAAGTAAAAGATCTAGGTGGTTAAAATAAAATTGATACAGGTAGAGTGCTAAAAATTAAATGGCCCTCAACTTTTTCTTAATGATAGAAAATACCCCTAAGCCATAAAATTAAAGAAAATACCCTTTGACCATACCAAGCTTTATTTTTTCTAATGCAATATTTGCTTACGTGGCTTGTGAAAAAGTGGCATGACTTTTATTGTTGTTCCTCATCCTTTATCTGGTTAAAAATTGCATGGCTTAGTTTATTTACATGCTATGTTGAATAAAATGGCATTCATATGATTGATAAATGTTTTATGCGAAGAAATTTAAAATTTAATCCCTACCTAATTATCAAAGGTAATGACATGGGAAAATTAACGTACACCTAATTAGCTAAGCCAATCACTCAAATTATATATACAATAATATTAGTGTTTTTGATTTAAATCCAACTTAGTGTGACTCAAATAAAATTGACTCTATTTTATAAAGTGAACTCATAGTGAGTCCAACCAAAACATTTTGTTGTATCCAAAATACCATTAATCAATTTGACATGAAATTAACTTGGATAACTTATTCCTTTAAATTTTATATATAACTTAACTTTAGAAGTAATATTGTCAGTCTTAAGTTAAAATTTTCTTAATTATATTACGGATGTCAATAATGCAACAATAACTCATTTTACTCATATTGTCCTATCGGCTATAATTGGTAGAGTTTTATGTTCGGATTAGATTGATTTTATGCAAGGTTAAACTCATATTTATAAATATTTCACCTTAGTTGGATCCTAGTCAATGTAGTGACACTACCGCAAGCTCGCGGGTGTTGTAGCTTAGGTTTAATATCGTTCCCACATATGCCAAATGTAATATTGAGTTTTGATCTATTATAAAAGGCTAAGCAAACAAGTTCCAATGGGTTGTTCAAATTACGCTGATAAACCAACTAGGAAACTCAGTTGAATTAAAATATCTGGGGAATTGTTTTGCCTAGTAAAGAATTGGATCAATGGATTAAATGATACACTTAACTTAGATTGGATTATTGAAAGGAATGCAATCGATCTAAAATTCAATATTTTCTTTCGAAATCATTGAATTGCCTAAACTAATCCAATTAACATTCTTTCAAATGTCCTTGTTTTAGTCTAGGTTGTAGATTTTTGATTGGCTAAGTTTCTTTTTAACAAGAAAATCTCTTTTAAGTATTGCTAAATCAAGTCCTATTTTATCGATCAAATAGCAAGTTTCTCCTTTCAGTACTTCACTCAGCTATCTGGTATATGCCAGCAAATTTGGCCAAAATTCACTCACAACACTTCAATCACAAGGTAGAATTCAATCATTCCAATTATAGAATAAGCACAAGCAATGATTCAGAATCCAACATCTATACTTTGGCTAACAAATCCCTAGATTAAATAAACTTCTCACTCATGTTTAAAATTAACAACAATCTAAACAAGAGTTCAAGAAAAATACTATAGGCAGAGAAAGCTTAGAAATAATGGTAATTCCCCAATGGTGTCCCAATCTTCAAACCTCCAAACCCAAAGCTTTTCTTTAATTTCTTCTCTTACTCTAAAATACAAACCAAGAATCCTAATTCTAATAAAAAATATGAGAGAGATGAGTGTAGTGAGATCAATTATCTTCTTTTTCTGCAGCCGAACAGCCCATTTTAAGCATGAAAACCAAGCATTCTCAGTCACAAGACGAAGGAAGACGAAGAGGCAAGCAGTTTTAGGTTAACCACAGATTGTGGCCTTCACCACGAAGCGTCTGTGGCTACCTCTTTCTTGAAATTCTTTGGTCTTCTTTTCCTCCATAGGCATGATGACTTGGCGGCATCTATGTGGGGTCAAATTATACTCAATTGGGGGTCAAAGCCAGGGCAAAAAGGTCCAAAAACTTGCAAAATACAAAAAAGAACTATATCCAAGCATAAAACTGGAATATGAGCGTACATTATAACATACAGTTCATAAATCTCTCTAAAAATGCAACCAAACGACCTCAAAATGAAGTAAACTCTAAGCACTTATCAAGTAGTGCCAAGTTAAGTTAGTCCGCAATTGGTTGTACATCAATCTATCCAGTAAGAAGCATGTAATAAATAAAATTCAGTAAATATGAAGTGAATAATTTTGAGATACTTACTTTAACTTTGGTAAGCACAATGTGAATTCAAGTTGAAATTGATTTGTATTATTTGTACAAGCTAACAAATCCCATTTGTGTTTCGGTTTGTACTATTCGGGTTAATGTTAGTCTTACGCTCATAGTCGTTAACATATATGCCAAGTTTCATTTGTTTTCCACTAGAGAAAAAGTTAGTTAGCTTTATCATATTTATATTAAAATATCTATTATCATTATTATTACTACTACTACTACTACGACTACACATATATAAATTTTTCAAAGTGTATTTGTCATATAAATGGTTATTAATATATATTTCACTTACATAGCTTCTGGGAGTACATATTCTCGGATGTATGACGTAGGTTTTGTAGTTTAGGGGTATCTTCAATAGTTTAAAGGTATTGACTTTACTTGTTGATGAAAGTTTAAGGACACTATATTTTAGGAACTCCAAAAAAAAAAGTAACAAACCCTAATATATTTTAGATTTTAGACGAGAAAAGACAGACAGACGCATAATTTAAAAAATGGAATACCGATAGTGAAAAAATAGGGAGGACTAACTACTGTCTCAGAATCGAACTAAAGATCGCGTGAACCACATCTGAACCCACAAAAAATGACTCCGAGGTACCCCACTTTTCGTGAAAATAATTTTTAGGGATCATGTTATTAGAATGTATTCTGTGGTGGACAACATTGTGAGATAATTATTAAAGGGGTATTTTCCGGTGACAAATGTGCAAGTGCCGATAAGTTTTAGGCGGGAATTGCAATTTAATGTAGTGTTCCAATTATACCCTTCGAAAGGGTGAAGGTATAACAGTAACCTCCATTCTCTCTCCTCTTATATACCTCCAATCTCTCTCCTCCCTATATACCCACAATCTCTCTCCTACCCTAATTTCCTATCTCTCTCCTCCCGCACTCTATTCTTCTCCACCGTTGAAGGACGCCATTGAAGCAGGAGAAGAAGGTAAGTTATTTAATTTTTTTTTTTTTTTGGGTTGTTGGTCTATCTCTCATTCAAAGCACTCTATTATTCTCTGACCTTCAAAGTTTGCTTAGTTTTGCATAACCATAGTTCGATTTGAACTCACTCTGTTTTGATGAGTGAACTCAAATATGAAGGTGAAATGCAAGGATCAACTTCATCTAGAAGAGGTGACCATGAACAAGCAACTGTCATGTGCCCAAGGTGCAATGTTGAAGGAATGAGAAAGGTGTCACATTCAAGCCAAAACCCAGGTAGAATGTATGCCAAGTGTTTGAGATGCGAGAAGGTTTTAGGATGGGTGGATGAAGCAAATCCAAATATAGAGAAAAGATTGTTAAGTTAGATTGAGATAGTGAAGCATGAGCTAAGGGAGTTGAAGATGATGTTGAAAATACTAGAGAAAGGGCAAAGCATTCTTACTATGTTAGAGATTGGTGTAATTGTATTGCTTGCACTTGTTTTAATATTGTAATATGTTAGAAGATGGTTGTTATGTAAGGTTGGCTGTTATGAAGTCCTCATGTTATATTTAGATCTTGTATGTGGGAAAGTACAGTTGTGGTTGGTGTAATTTTTTGGAGTTGATTAGGAAGAAGCACATTGTACTTGAACTTAAGCTGAAAAATGCATGTTTTGAATATAAGTACAGGAAGCTGAATTTGCACTTTGTATCCATGCTTGAACTGAAGCTGCCCATTCATACATGTACTTATCAAGCATAACATGTACTGGTCATACATGCACTAATATCCACAAGGATTACAACTAATTAAGTCTAAAATACATGAAATCTAACTTAAATACAACCACCAAAATGTTACAAGTAGCTTATACAAGAAGATGAAGATGAAGCATCTAAAATACATCAAATCTGACTTAAATTGCTTGGCTAGACTGAGTTGGAACCCCTGATGCTGCTGTTATTGAGGTAGAAGCTTGGCTGACTCTTTGGATCTTTCTTAGCCTCCCAACTGAATTGCCAGTCTTCTTTCGAGGTTTCTTCTTGTATTTAAGTCTACCATTTTCATCGCTTGGCTGGCACATGTGGGGCTGTTATGACCCAGTTGCTTGCACTTCTTGCATCTCTTAGTGCCACTCAATTGTATGGTAGATAGTTGTGGAGGGATGGGAAGTCTGCTTTTCCTTCTTTTGTGCTTCTCTGGCCTTCCCCTCTTCCTATGCTCAAAAGAGGGATCCAAAGTAGGCAATTTACTCTCCCCCCAGAAACATGAGTCAAGAATAGGGTGTATTATTCCATCATAAAGCTTCCTATACCTCTCAACATGAAACCAAAGACAGCAATAATCATCCAACTTGTGGTATAGGCTAAGAATGCACCTGGCAGCATGCTTACAGGGCATGCTATTGACCTGCCACCTTTGATAGTCACAGTAATGGTCTGCCAACTTCACAGTGAAATTTGTGAATCTCTCTCTAACATCAAAGTCCCCCCTCCTAACTAGCACTAAGTTACTGTAGTTTCTGGACTCTAACTCAAGTTGCTTAAACTTTTTCCCCACAAATGGTGTCACTTTACCTTCCCAATCAGCTGACATTTGAAACCTCTTATCAAATCTAGCCCTAATAAGCTTTCTAATCTCTTTTAACATAGTGTAGGTTGGCTTTCCCCTATGCTTGACAATTGCATTATTAAAACTCTTAACAAAGTTGTTTGTATTGTTATCTACCTTTAGGGTTTGGTCAAATATGAACCTTGCCCAATGTTCCAATGGCTCATTGTCTCTGAACCAATGTAAAGTAGAAATATCCTTGTCCTTAATTTTCTCCATGCCCTTTTTGAAAACAAACTTTTAGTATACATTGGCAGTAATGTAAAAGAAGTAATGAAACCATGTACCTTCACCATTTTAAGGAGAGAAGAATAAAAGATATATTAATATTAGGCACAAACAGCAGAGAATTAAGCAAATAATATATGGTCAATATGTACATTCTAGGGTAGTTGGAGGCAAAGTTTTTGTAGAAGTGAAGGACACAGATCCTCTTTGAAGCTTGAGGTATGACATTCTTTAATGCTTTGATTATGCCCTGCATCATAAACAATAAATTAAGCAAGTAATTGACAACTGCACAGAAACAAAAAAGCAATGCAGTTAACTTTTTACCTTGTGCCTGTCAGACATGATTGTGTATTTGGAACTGTCCTCCCTTGCATCTAGTGCAGTTGCTAAACCATGTAGAAAAAAGCTCCATTCCTCTTCATCCTCTTAGGGTGCAACTCCATAAGCTAAGGGATACTGGCCATTGTTGCTATCTAACCCCATGGCAGTGATGAGGATACCCTTATATGGCCCTTTCAAGTGACAGACATCAATGCTAATGAAAGACCTACAGTGCTATTTGAAAGCACTAATGGCTGACCCTATGCAAATATTACATCTGTTGAAAGATGGATTCTTGCTAGGGCCCTCATCCTTCCAATTGATAAAACATAGAGAGTCAGGGTTTTTTCCTTAAACACCCTCATGTAGTCTAGCAGTCCCTTATACCCTTCATCATATCCGCCTTCAACCACATTTTTTCATTAACTTTCTTGCTCTCCAGCAAATGTAATCAGGAATTGCTACCCCAAATCTCCTCATCAGAGTTTTCTGCATTGTCTCCTTATCCATATTAGAGTTATCCTTAAATTCATCCAGCAGCTTAGATGCAACACATCTGGATGATGCATGCTTATTGAACTGTGTATTGGAATACTTGTGACCTTCAGTCAAGGACCTAATCATCCAAGTACACTTATCCACAAGCACAGTTGCATGGATTTTGAATGAGCAGTCATTGTTGATACACCTCTGTGTGTATCTGCTCCTAGTGTTCTTGATTTTCCTTAAGGTAATGCCATGCTGAACACAGTAGTCCTTCATCACATTTAACAAATTCTCTTTACTTGTGAAGATATCACCAATAGTTAAGCTCACATTCCCATCCCTGTTTCCACTCTATAACTTGCCTTGCCTGAATACCTTAGCCATTTTGTTGATAATCAATAAGTTCTCACCCACATCATCATCATCAATGCTACCATGTTCTAAGATCATACGCAACTGAGTGTCATTCTCTAGTTAATATCATCTAATGACTCATTGTCAGCCTTCAAATCATCCTTCTCATCTAATGAGAAGCTGTCAGACTCCTCAAACCCATCTGCTTGCCACTCCCTGAAATCACTATCCTCACTGTCATCATGGTCGCTGTCTTCATCATCTGCTTGCCCAAAATTCTCCTCCGTATCACTATTAAACAATCAATCTCTCCTATTTGTGGTTGGCATAATGAATGCACATCAAAATCATGCAAGCCTGCTAAATCAACCCTCACTATCCCCAAATTAAAGTCCTCCCCTGCTTCTAAAGTTCCAACAGTTGCAGCTTTACTTCTTGAAGGGTTGGGGGTAGCTTGCAATCTAGTGACAGGGCTTTTAGGGCTACAGAATTAGGATGGGCTGTTCTGTGTAGCTACAGGTTGAGAAGGACTGCTTGGAATGGTTGCAGTTGGAGCCTTAGGGGTTGTAAGGGTACTTTGAGATTTTGTCAGTGGCCTTCTGGGGTTGCAGCTTTGCTGAGAGGGGCTGTTTTCTGCAGCTATAGTTGCAGAAGGAGTGCTAGGGAGGTTGCCGTTGGAGAATTAGGATTTTCTTGAGCATTTTGAGATCTAGTGACAGGCCTTCTAAGGCTACTAACAACAGATGCAGCTTGGGAGGTTGGAGAGGCAACAGGTTGGGAAGCCATTATTTTAGCCCGTGAGGCTGGGCTTGGGCTTTTGGCAGTAGGAGTTAAGTTTGGTGAGGAACTACCTTTTAAGAAATAACTGCTTTTGGATTTTATTAAAGTGCAGTGTGAGGCCTCATCAATTTGCAATGGTGTGATAGGCTGCTTTGCTGCCCTTGGTCTAGGTCTCCTAATTGTCAACTTATCAGATCTGTTTGCAGTTACTTTGGGTTGAGATTTTGAAGAGTTTCCACTGGGAATCACTTTCTCAGTTAAAGAAGAAACTATCAAATTGTCAGCCCATGCCCCAACTTCACTAAGGGAAGGCTCATTATCATTTTAGGATTGGGATTGGGCTTGGGCTTGGGGTTAGTTTTGGGTTAGGCCTTGATCTTGGGCTCTCTGTTTGACTTCATTTAACTTGTCCAGACTTTCAACTATCTTCTACAAACTGCTTGCCTCAGGTAGCTCTATGATGTACAGGGGAATAACAACATTCTTTTTCATTTCCCCCCCAGTGACTAGCCAATCCAACCCAGTCACCATCTATGACAAGTGGCCACCTCTGGTTTTCCTTACCAGAAGGATGTTATCTAAACCCAAGAAACTTATGCAATTTCACTCCATTTTCCATAGCTGAAGACCTCACATCCCTAAACAAATCTATACTTTGACACTTATCAATACTAATATCCGGTATTGAAATCATTCTATCTTATAATGAACTACCAAACATCTGTCATCCTGTTAAGCAAATACAGGGCTTGTTACACTCATGCCAGTTACACTAAATTACCACATAATCAACCACAACAACTCATTCAAATACAGGACATGCAATGGAACAGTATGCATTACAATCATTAACTTTGCAAGCATTAAAAAACAGAGCATGGAATACTAAGCATAAAGTACTAATTTGATGAAAAAATTAACACACACAGATAAATTATATGCTCACCCAGCATATATTCAACACAGTCAGCAAGACAATTACCAAAAATGAAACCCTAACTACTTAATTAGGCTTTTCATGCCCAACCAATTTCATAAACCCTAACCCACCAAGTCTAACAAACCAACTAAAATTCTTTATTATATTTGCAGATGTCTCCAATAATCATATCAACAACAAAGAAAGCATGAATTTGTCAAACTATTGATGCAATTAAACATCAAATTACATCAAAGTTAGGGTTTTCGAAACAACATACCATTGCACAACCCTCTGACTTCAACCTGCAGATTACCAAACTCTTCAGTTGCTCTGTCTTCCTTCAACAATGGTGTTTAGATTTTTAACAATGGCTTTTCGATTTGAAGATGGGGATGAAGAAGATCTGAGAGAGAGAGAGAGAGAGAGAGAGAGGAATCGATTTTGAGGGTTTTCACTGTTGAAGAGTTAGGGCCTGTTCTTTTCGCAGGTAAATTGGGGTGGATAAAAGGATGAAGTACGTTGAGGTAGGTTGAAATAGGTTGAGGTGAGTTGAAGTGGGTTGAAATAGGTTGAAGAGGGTTGAATTTTTTTTATGTGATAAATTAAACTTGGTTAAAATAATGGAAGTGGATTGAAGTAGGTTGAAGTAGGTTGAAATAAGTTGAAGTAGGTTGAAATGGGTTGAAGTAAATTAAGGTTGGTACTTTAGAATTGACCCACGAAAAAAACAGGGCCTTAGAGTTAATCACTGCTTTGCTTCCACTTTGCAGGTTTAAATGAAGGATATTTCTGTTATACAATTAACTCTTATCAGTACTTGCATATTTATCACTAGACTAGAAAATATTCCTTAATAATTACCTTATAATATCATGCATCACAAAATATATTCTAATTAGTCCCCCATAAATTATTTTCACATAAAATGGGTGCTTGGGAGTCATTTTTTGTCTGAGGTTGCAGGGAAATTTAACGGCACGCTGCTCCACTGCCATTCTCGGTATTCACTGTTGGGATTTTGGACGGTGAATCTTCCTCCATTCCATGCCTCCACAATTTCGCAATTTTTCGCCGCATTGCTCAAGCCAAATTCATACGGTTCTGTATTTATAATCCATCCCAATATTTCAATTCCCAAATCTCTTCCTTCGTGGGTATGCATCTTGCTCTTTTTTTTTTTTTTTTTTTTCACTTTTAGTTATAATATGGTACTCAAATTATGCACTTCGGCTCTAGATTGTGTTTGCAATATGTGTTTCTGTGATTTTTCCTGTAAAATCTAGTTGGGTCTAAGGAATTTCAGCTGCCGCATTTTGCTTTAATCCCAATTACCCAATTCTTTCTTGAATTTCGAGCTTTCAATTTGCAGAAAAGGGTTTGTTGTTTGGAGTGGTTTGTATAATTTTGCTGTTGACATCTTATGACACTGATGAATCATGCATTTGTTGATAATTTAGAGGGGTTTTGTGTGGTGGGCCGGTAGGTGGATATGAATAGACTCGTTCGGTTCTTTATTTTAATTGCTTGAGTTCCTTATCACAGGTAGTTGAGGTCTTCGAAGTCACATGAAATTCCATGTCGTGCTGTGGAAATCTGGTTGACATCAATAAACTGCCTCAAGACACATCTTGTATTTTCTTGTAATTTAAAGAGATTGTAGAACTGAGATACCAGTGTAAATGGCTTTAGAAGCTGGGATACGTCGCTGCAATCTGGCGTCTTTGTCTATGGCCCCTCTGTGTCCTTGCCCACGGTCTCCTCATTTTGCCAAACGAGTTCAACTTTCGTCTTCGAGGAAGGTGGATATTAACTTGGTGAATGATATTTCACGAGGGATTTACTGGGTTCCCAGCAGTATATTGGCCAACCACCGGACAATTATGGCTGTGGCCCAAGCCGAACCAGGCAATCTTGAGGAAGGCAAGACCGAAGAGGTTGGTGCTTCTACATTTCGATGATAGTGTTGAAGTGTAGGGAATGTTGGATAATTTAATCATTGCTATCACTACGCTGGGTTGAATGGGTTTCCCCTTTTTTTTTTTTGGGGGGGGGGGTGTATAGTAGCTCTGCAAATTACAGTGCTGTAACACCTGCAGAAGTTATAGACTATCATAGTATATCTTTTCTGGAAAAGGGCTCAGTGTAGTGTGTATCACAAATTGAGGGTGCTTGCAAATTGTTTCTGAGTCATGAATGTTGAAAGTTGTTTTAAGAAACTTTAAGGAGAGACACAAATCAGATTTTTCTTTGCTTGACCCTTTCAAATAGAACTTGTGGAAGAGAAATGATTTTAATCTGAAGTGTTTTTATATTTGTGCATTTTTTTTTTTCCTTTGTTGAGAGAACAATATTGGCCTTTGGGAAGTTTTTTCTGCTTTTTGATCAGAATTCATTTCCATTGCAAACATTGAGAGGCTGTGTTGTAGGAAGCAGAAGAAGTTGTTGACTTGGTGAAGAAAGAGGATATACATTCAGAGGGGAAGCATAAAGCTAGTCAGTTGCAGAAAAGAGTTTTGTCTGGAGTTGTCATTGGTGTTACGGTTGGTGGAGTTGTACTGGCTGGAGGATGGGTGTTCACGGTTGCAGTTGCTGCTGCAGCTTTCACTGCTGCACGTGAATACTTTGGATTGGTTAGAAGTTGTGGAATTGCTGCTGGAATGACACCACCTCCTCGATATGTATCACGAGTGTGTTCTGTCATCTGTGCTCTTATGCCTATTGGGACCTTGTAAGATCTGTTATATAACTTTTTGTTTTCTTTCCTTTAGTTATTCTATCACTTGATATTCAACATTGCAAGTTGTTGGTAGCAAGTTCACATAAAGTGACTGGCCCAATTACATTGACCAACTTGAAGGTCCGGTGATGTGCCAGTGACCGTCTAGTTCATTAATAACCATTTGAGGTTCATTAGCTAGTTTTTTCCCTTTCACTTGCTGATTTAATTACTACAACAATTGTTATATAAAGTAGAATGGGTGGCCTAAGTGGATGCAAGTCAAACTTCGAAATGAAAGACCTCAGCTTCATATTAGATAAAATTATGCATGAGAGCTTGAGGACATGATGATTTTTGCACTGGCACACTTTTGCATATGGGTGTCACCCCTTTGGTGTCTCATTAATATATCCTTTTGATTACTGATCCCCCCCCCCCCCAAGAAAAAGAGACCTTGACTTCATACCCACTTCTCCATTGCCCTAGCATGCAACACATTACCTAATCACGATGCTTTGAAATTTTTTTTTTAAATAATCTTTTTTTTTAAAAAAAATTTTGGGAGGGAGGATGTTGGGAAAGACACTTAATCAGGAGGTATCAGCACATAGCTTGGCACATTTATAGTCTCTTTTAAAAGAAGTCTGTTGCTCAATTTTAGGCTGTCACTTGTTAGGAGGAGGAGTATGTCTTGGAGAATTCTTTTTAGGGCTGAAAACGTGAACCACATGGTTGGCTCAAGCAGTTTCATTTTTTGGAAAGGCCCTCCTATTTGGTGTAGGACTTCCGTCTTTGTCATTGGAAGCACTGGTAGCTTTAATTCTGCACTGGAGCAAAATAACTCTTCTTCATTTTTTTGTGTGTGTGTGAGTCTGGCAGCTTATGCTTGAGTTCTGTTTGAGTTTTAGAATTAGTATTTAAGTCAAGTCAACAAAGACTGGGGGCTCAGTGATATGAGAAGCTTATGCATAGAGGTTTACTAAAATTCTATATCTCTATAGACATTGTAAATGTATGCTCTAACTAAATATCCTTCTGTGCATTCGGTTTGAGCTAGGGAAGGCCATGCAGTATGTGTTTGCTCTTGAAAAAGTTATCTCAACAATTATCAGTGTCACATTTCAAGTTCCAAGGAACGAAAGAAATGAAATTTAGTTGAGCTGACTCCAAGTTTGCAACTGCTAGGCTTGACTTGCTTAACAATTGTACTTTGATAGCTGAGTGGGGTAGGCTGCATAAGGGGAAGGGAGATTAGTCCTAGAGTTTCTTGCTGTAATTTTTTGAATGTTTGCCTTGCATTGGTGTCGTGAACTGTGAACTTGACTTCTTAGACTATGTAGATGGTGATGACTGGCAGAACGAGGAAAATTTGCCCCTTTTTTGGGGGAGAAAAGTGCTCCAGTCATCTCATATCTCTTAAAGACTTAGACTATGTAGAATTCCTCTTCTAAGAGCAAGCGTCTTTGAACTTAAAAGGAGCTCCCCTTGGTTTCAGGCTTTCAGCTCCTCCCTTAGAGATGCTAATAATTCACCATTATCAGACATCCTAGACTTTCCAAATTAAGCATAAGTGTCTAAATATTTATCCATCCGCTGCTGCTTGAACATGAGTGTATCTAACTTACAGCAGTTCTAGTGCTATAGACCAAGGATATTGCACCAAACAAACAAGCTCCACTAAGTTTCAGATAAAGGATTCAAAATGTGGTTTCGGTCAAAAATTGCTCTAGTGCGGAAATCGCATTCCATAATGCGGCGAAAATGCGGTTTGGCCAGCTCGAAAACCTTTCCGATGCGGCCGTTTCATTACGGATCGGCCACATTTTGAATCCATGTTTCAGATCACTGTTCATTATGTTCCATGCGGTGTTTTCATTACTCTATTATCATCTTGATGTGATTTGTCACAGTTGTGAAGTAAAATGTTGGAAATTCCCATGACCCATGGTTCCTCTGGATGCTAGCTTTGCACTTCTGTGAGGGTTCTGTGCTAACATTTGAGATAAGGGGATAGGTAAAGGGTGCTTAAAATCAAACTCCCCATTGGTAGAGTAGATGAAGTGTAGCAGCAAATACGCCAACTGATAGGCAGTTTGAAGTACTCATGTTGACATGATGAGGATTCAGGAGTAACCAAACTCTTCTATTCTCTTCATGCTTTCATTAGACATACAACTTCAGCCCCTTAAAGGGGTTCCTGCTAATTTCTCCCTATCTTTTTGTTTGATTCTAGTTTCCTCCCAAAAAAAAAAGAAAGGTTTTGAAACTGAGCTCATTAGTGGAAGCATACTCCCTTGTTGCGTTATGTTTTGAAAGATTACTTGGGGCTCTTCTATTGCGGTCAGCAAATTCAAACCGGTCTGCTCAACTGGATAGCAATTACCCTACCTTGGTGGAGTGGATAGGAATTACCCTGTTTTCCTGGGTATCTCAGCAATGGTGAGAATGGCAAAGTAAGACCCAGGTTGGTTTCCTTAAAAGTCTGCGTTCTGCTGATTTCCTCCTCTATTCACCCTTTGTGACTTGTTTTGGCTACCATCATTGGAGCTTTTGTCTTTCTTGCGGTGAGATATTCGAAGTCACTGTGGTGCTTGATAATTATCCTGTGCCTGCAGTGGTAGACATAATCAGAAAGAGAACATTCTGATGATGTTGAAAATTTTCTATGGAAAATGTGCTCCAATGAGGAAAAACAAAGATCTACTGAAAATACTGGTACAACTGTTTTCTCTCCCTCCATCTCTCCCCTTCGGATCTTCTCCATGCAACCGAACTCTATATGCCCTAGTTCTTGTTCAAAAGGTTATACCGTTGTTATTCTTTTGGTTGGTTTAGTTGTGGTTTATATTTGAATGTTGAGCAACTGCTAAATTTGTACCTTGCTTGTTGGTCTTAATCATAAAGTTCATCTATACCATTGGGAGCCTGTTCTCCTTGATGGGTGTTTTGCTTTGTTCATGATGGAAAATAAATACTTTTCATGGATAGCTCAAGTCAACGCACGCCCAACTACCAGACTGATTTGACTCTAAACTAAACCAGACCCAGGTCTGTTGAATTGATGTGGTTGAAGATGTACCAATGGGAAAATCACTTTTATGAATATTGATTGTATTTTACTGAATTAGTGGACAAACTTACAGCATAATGCCTGTGTATGGCCCAAAGTAAAAATAACCCTGCCACTATGCATAAGGCATAGTTAACCCGGCCCAAACAACCTATTTGCTAAGTCTGAGCATTTTGGAAGCACTTGAACACTATTTTTAGCTGATGGCATTCTGCTTATGTTAGGGATCATCATGCTTAATCTGGAATTGGTGATTTCCGGTCCTTGCATGGTCTGGAACGGAGAGTAGAGTGGATAGAAGTACTAATGTTTTTGGATCTAGTATTAACTGAATAGATATTGCTTAGTAGCACAGCATAAATAATTGGCCTATCGGTTTGGTTGTCTATCGGTTTGGTTGTCTTATAGTAATTTGTGGGTGTGATCTACATTATCTTATCAGCTGGCAGTAAATTGCTACTTCCCAGTTTCTACCATAAATGAAAATACAGCTACACTCAAGGACTCAAAAAACGCGGTTTTGGTCAAGATTTCGGTTTCGGTCACGGTATGACAAAATCGCTCTAATACGGCAATCATGTTCCATATTGTTGCTATTGCGGCATGAAAATGCGGTTCACCAACTCTAAAACCTTTCCAATGCGGCCGTTTCGTTGCGGTTTGGCCACATTTTGAATCCATGGCTACACTTTGGTCACAATGTTCGAAGCATTGTCTTTTATGCTGCTCTGCACTTGTTCTTCTCCCCAGCCCCCAGTGCTAACCAATTGATCACTCTTCCTTTTATTTGCTTTCAGATATTTTGGTCACATTGATATTTCCGTGACATCTGCGGCTTTCATTGTTGCAACAGCACTGCTTTTACAAAGAGGAAACCCACGTTTTGCTCAACTCAGCAGCACAATGTTTGGGTTGTTTTATTGCGGTTATCTACCTTGTTTTTGGGTCATGCTTCGATGTGGTTTGCCTGCTCCAGTTAGCGGTACAGGTACAGGACTGAATTTTATCTTGACAAACCAGTAATGAGATGGATTTATATTCCAAATATATGTGCATGACTATTGCTGCAATATAAGGATGCAGTGTGTGTATGTTTGGTTTCATTTCTGCCTGACCCACATAAGTACTCTTAGGAATCTGTGTTGTTAATACCTAACAGCAACAAGAAGCTTAACCCCTCACCCGAAAAAGAGGATGCTAATTTGGGTCTGGGAGTCAAGATGTGTGGATTCTTGCTTCTATAATGGACTTTGAGATGGCTGCTTTTGAAAGACACTTGTAAATAAGAACGGTACTGGGAAGAATGGTACCAGTGGCAGTACTAAGAAAGTGATGAAGGAGGCATACCATACGAGAAAAAGTGGAAAGAATCAGGATTTACACTGTAGTTTGTTTTATACTCTTATATTTTGCTCAAAAATCGAAGATCAGAGATTTCATATTTCATTTGTCACTTGTTTCCTTCCCTTCAATTAGCAGATGAGAAGAAGAGGGGATAAGGCACGATGAGTGCTACACTTGAGCCACTGTGTCAAAATTGAGTAACTAAGATTTTCCCACCACCAACCCATTGCTGAACCTTGCAAACACCATTTCCCAGCCCAGCACCACCACTCCCGCCCTGGACCCCTGGTGGCTGGCAAACTACTGCTGGAGTTAATCACATGCGAGTCTTTATAATCATGGGCAATCACTACACCCCCCTCCCCCCTGGATGCTTTTCTCTCTCGTCCATTTCACTTTCTCGCTCCTTTCCTCCCCAGCCCACCCTGAAATCCCCTCCATCCTCCCCTTATTGATTACCCTAATCCCCAGAACCGTTCTACTTTTTGTGGTTGTCCCACCAGCCTGGAATGGGCCCTTCTAGGATTTGAGACTGTATGTTGACTATGTTCACTCTTCATATGCAAAATCTTTAGGAATAAGAATCATCTACAATAGAAACCTAAGTTTCTTGATAGTTGGTAAGCAACTGCCGTGAACTAGCATTCAATTTTTTTTCTGTTTTTCGTTTTCGCTGTGCTCTGCAGGCTGTATTGGACAATATGTATTGTTTTATTGAACCATGTGGTGGTTGGATTTTCTTGCATGATTTTTCTTGCATGATTTTTCTCAAGCCACAATACTGTGGTGGGCCAGAGTTTCGGTAGTGCAGCTTTTAGATAATTCCTTGTAACTTCGTGAGCATTAGCTTCGCTCATGCTGAGTGGTGGGAGTAATTATTGATGAGGGAGAGTTTTACAACTGTGATCAAGACATACATAGCTTCCTGTTTGAGACATTTGAGTAACTATTTATGAGGTAGAGCTATCTGACACATGGTTTTATTATGTGATGCTTTGATTTATGAGACTTTATGTTCAATGTGTTGTCATTTGTCACAGGCTAATTGTCTATATAAAAAGTGTCTAATTCTTCAGATGTTGACAGAAATAGGAAGGCTCTGGCCCATTCTTCTTGGCGGTCAAACTCGTTGGACTGTGGGTCTTGTGGCAACCTTGTTATCTATCAGCAGCATAATTGCTGCAGATACATATGCTTTTCTTGGGGGCAAGGTAATAAAGCTTTCAACTTGAGAGTTCTAAATTTCGATGATGATTGAGTGACTCATCATTAAGAATTCCGCCATATTACTTATTTGTTAATCAGGCCTCATACGTCTGCATGGGTCTAACATATGTTTGCATGAGTGTAACTACATCTTAAAGTTGTGACTAAAATTAATGCCTTGTCTGCTACAATGATCCTAACATTCATAAGACTCATAACGATCCTTGTTGGAAACATGTTCACTGCCTATGTTGACTGGTTAGGGTGAGGTGCCTATTCTTAGACTCCCCCTCCTTGTCTGCTGAAGAGTCCAAACCTGATGTTGTAGTGTCTGGTCAATCCATCTCACCCAAGGTCCATTTCCTTTTTTCTTTTCTTTTTTTTTTTTTTGCATGGGTGAAAGTGATATATAAAAGGACGATACATTAACCATCTTGTTCTGCTAAATTTTACCTATGAAGATTTATAACTTTCACTGTATTCTTTTTCTCACCTTTCTTGCATTTCTGTTCTGTCTCACAAATCTCATGTGCTATTTTATGCTATTGGATTTGTAGGACTGTAAATTATATCTAGGTTGCGCTCGCTATTCTACTACTAGATGCAGCAACATGGAACCTTTTGGGTACTTTTGTGCTGAGTCACACAATCATAAGGCTGAAGAATTTGCTCTGTGCTCCTATTCTGCTGCTGAAGTAGCTTGCCTAAAATTTCCCTTGATTCAATTCATGTGCTTTCCTTTCTCTGTCTTCTCTCTTTCTGTCACAGAGGGTTTTGATTTCATATTCCTTTTCATTCACCTGTGGTTCTGCTCAATATTATAGAGTACATTCTACTTCAAGTTTGATTTAGTTCAGCCTACCAACTCATTTCGATTTTCTTTGAGTACATCAGGTTGATGGTCAATTGCTTTTTGTTTGTCAGTGTCTTTGTTTGTGAAATTGATTGTTCTCTGATGCCCTTGACATGTTCTTATAGCATTATGCCTCACATATACTTGGCCATTAAGCTATCTTCATTTGATGTGCCAATGTAGGCAATTGGTCGTACACCACTTATTAATGTTAGCCCAAAGAAGACCTGGGAAGGAGCTCTTGTGGGGTTGGCTGGCTGCATAGCCACTTCTGTCGTATTATCAAAGGTTTTTTCTTGGCCCAAATCCTTGCCAAGGTGCATTTTCTTTTCTGTCCTCTCCATAATTTCTTTTCATCATTGATAATACCATGATTTGTGGTCTAGGACCTCTATATAGGCCATCCTTGTTCTGGATAGCATCAGTTCGTATCTCTTTTCAAGGGTGGGTGGCTGTGACAGCTACTCAATACTTATACTGTCAGTTTGACGTGAGATGGAGAAATGTTAGGTAGTTGAGAAAGGTGAAAGATGGTGGCCAAATTTTTCGTACTGGCTTGGTGATAGAGCATTAGAGAAGCAGCAGATCCGATCTCTGAGGGTCGTACTTCCATACTAATAATACTCTCATGGTAGTGCCATATTACTTTCTGACAATACAGGATTTTGGGTTGGCCAGTTGGTTATTCAAGGAATCAAAATGTGGTTTCAGACCCGGTATTGCAAATCACACTAATGTGGGAGGGCATATCATGATTTTCGTGGGGTACACAGTTAACTTAAAACCCTTCCAATCTGTCTGTTTCGTTGCAGAATGGCCACATTTTGAATCAAATGGGCCACTGTGCCCTGATTTCTCGGGTTGATGTTGTCTTGAGTTTTGACTTTTGACTTTTCATGGTTGTGGGGTTCTTGCACTGGGCTTGTTGGTTCCTGACTTAACCTCTTCAGTCGGTTTTGTGGTCTAGCTATTACACAATTGCTAATATGATCTCAAGTTCAATGTGCAACCTCAATTGGAAAATGTGTTATGAACATTTTATTCATAGTTTAAATTGTCCCATATGTGATTGATTGTTCTTCCCAAGTCCCTAAATTCATATTTCGTTCACTCAGGGCGGTCGTACCTGTCCTGGCTTGCTTGGACAACAGGCCGCAACCCTCTTGCTTGCAAGATAAAATATTTCTTCCCTTCTTTCCTATTGTTGTGGATAGAATCTTTAGTGAGTGGAAACAAGCAACATTTTACTAAAGGGCTAAGGTTTTGGCCATTGGGCAATAAAGAAGCCTGAAATCAAAAAGAAAGAGGAGAATTTGGGCCATGTTTTCCATAGAGCACATGTAACCCACTGCCGGGTTGCTCACATAGGAATTTGGGGGAATTTGCCCTAAAAGTACACATGAAATAAGAGGGCTTTTCTTGTTACATCAGTAATTCTAATTACGTGAGTCATACTCTGTCTACTTAATCTTTCCTGGCCTTTGTATATCATGTTTCTTATTGCAGTTTCAATTAAAAGAAGTTTTGGACTTTTTGGCATCTGAAATGATGGCGCATACTACTTGTATTGAGCTCTGGAAGTCAAATCAAAGTCTGTTGTATGGGAAGAGGGAGCAGTTTGGGGTTTAAGATGACTAATCTTAACAAAGATAGGGCTGATGGGCAAATTTCATGATTAAAAGCATTAAATTGAATTGAATTGTTGTCACCTCTAGGCATTACGAATTGCGGCAATGTTATGTGACCTTTTCCGGTTGACAGAAAGTGCACAGATCGACTGCAACTTTTGCTTGCTTTGGCTGTAGTTTTAGAATTATTCATCTCTTGTTCAGAATTTGTGCATATAGCAATCTTCTGAGGATTATTCATTTTCTTCGTTCCTGATTACTTTATTTTTTCCTATCATCGTTTCATAAATTTCATTATTAGCACTTAGTTCTGGTGCTTGAATCAAATATTGATGTCTTCTTTAATGATATGCAGTGCAGTTGCTTTGGGATTTCTCAATTTCTTTGGGTCTCTTTTTGGCGACCTTACGGAGTCCATGATAAAACGTGATGCAGGTGTGAAGGATTCTGGATCTCTTATACCTGGTCATGGTAAGGCTTATTTTGGATTATTATGTGGTGGCTGGTCCCATTGCTTTCTTTCTTTGTTTACTTTTCCTTTTATTAATTGCTGATGGGTATTGCTTCTCATTGGTTTGTCTGTTATCATCGGCTTCTCTGTTATCATCATCAATGTAATGTTTGGTTGGATGTAAACAACTTTGTAATGCAACCAAACTTGTAATTATGTTTACATTATCTGCTAGATGCCTCTTTTATTATGTTTATTCTGGCTTGTCTTTTGGCTATCTCAAATATTTTTGCTCATATCTATTGTGATTCATGATGGTGACTATGAGTCCTTAGGTGTCTGAAATATAGGAAGTGCTGAGATGATCAAAGTCCCAACAAGAGTTATGCGTTTTTGTCTTTTTCTAGCCTTCTCAGATCGGGTTTTCTACTGTTTTTCTGATTGTTTTGTGTTCAAGAGGAGGTCAAGAATATAAGTTGAATCTAGCAAACACATTAAAACGGAAATAGTGAGCAAAAAGAGGGTTTTTAAATGTCAATTGTCGAGATGGAAAATCGTTGCATTCAGTGTAAGATAAACTAACATATGGCAAGCGTTTAGGGATTATGGCATGGATCTTGTAAACACAAACTAATAGATGAATTCTAAGGACTGGGGATTGGTCTGGTTTTGATGGAAAGTCCACAAGGAAGAATGCAGATTATGGGAAGGGATTATGGCAGGGATCTTGTAAACATATGGCAAGCTGTACTAACACACTGTTGGGATTGAGATAAAGAGGGGGAAGGGAAGGGAAGGTAATGGAGGGGAAGGAAAGGAAATGAAGGTGATTTGTACTTATCTTATTTGGAAATGTTGTAAGAGGGGATGGAGGGGAAGGGGGGAAAACTATTAAAAACCTTACCTTCCCCTCCTTTCCCCCTCATTTTGGGGGTGAATAAAAATGAGGGGAATGGGGGGAATGAGGGTGAAATGTTCCTCCCGGTTCCCCTTCTTTCCCCCTCATTTAATATTCCCAAACAAAGGAAATAAGTGTTTATTAACCTTTATTTCCATCCCCTCCCCTCCCTTTCTCTCCCCTCAATCCAAACAGGCGGTAAAAGTTTTGAGGCTCATTTATAAATTTCAGAGTTCCTTCACAAATTTTTGGCAAATCCAAGCACATTAAATGAGATGAACCGAGCCATTATGCTCTCTTTCCATGTAGCTGACATCACTGCTAGGTCACTTTTTTGACTCAATTACAGTTTTTTTTTTTTTTTTTGGGGGGGGGGGGTGGGATCCTACTGAACTAACCTCACCTTGTATGAAGCAGTAAGCAAGCAAAACTTCATGTCTAGGGGTTTATAGAAACAAGCTCTGTGTCTAACAATATTCCTAGCACTCTGGGGTAATGAAGTTGGATCGGTTTGGTTTGCTTTTGGACGATATTTTGCTAGGTGTCTGGATTCAGGATTTCTTCTTTCATTCGCAGTCTCAGTGGCAACATCTACCTGGTTCTTTCTAATGGATAGGAATAATGCTTATAACTAGTGCTGATTCCACTGATTTATATTGCTACGAATCAATCCTTGGCATGTCATACTCTTTATAAACGGGTAATGGAGTTGGTTCGGTTTGGTTTGCTTTTGGACGATATTTTGCTAGGTGTCTGGATTTATAGTGCTGATTCCACCGATTTATATTGCTACGAATCAATCCTTGGCATGTCATACTCTTTATAAACGGGGAGAGAGTGTAGTAGAATGCCACATGCTTACTGGAAAGGTTGTGCCATTTCATAGAAATGGCGTTACCTTGCGTGCTTTTGGGATGCTTCTAAACAATACTCTGCCATATAGACAAGAAATTTTCAGATTCTGGATACAGGAACTGAAACTAGAAGCCTTGAGGATGTTCATTTGGTTCAAAACTAGGGTAGAAGTAGAGAACAGACGCATTTTGCTTTAGCCCTATATAATGCAAAGCAAACTTTTCAAATCCGGGGGGTAGTTTGTGAATATCTTTCAAGTCTAGGGTCTCTGGGTGAGCCCCCTACGCCCTACCCTGGTTGGGACTTAGAAGTGCAGGGAGTGGTGTGGTTAGGGGACATGGAGTCATTCTTGGTTTTTGAGCGGTGAGTCTGCATTTGATGAAAGTAATGTTGAGACTGAGATAGGCAATTGTTTCCCACTCCGTATTTACCACTGCTAGGGGAAAAGAATTTGCTTCTTTGTTCGTGCCTTTCTGTCTCTTCTCTATCACATTTCTCTCCTGCTATGGTCTTGCACACGTGATTGTCAGAATGCTGCATTGAACTGTGTCAGGGCGTGCGCTTAATTGTTTTGATGCTTCTATTCATTGGAGATAATGTCTTATAATGCAATATAAGGGCATCTCTAGTGAGAGTTTCAAAATTTGGAGCTCTATCCTACCACATCAGCAAAATTTTCATATTTTAAAACTTGCATTCCTTCACTTCTCCAACCATGGAACTCTATTGTGCATCATTAAATAAAATATTTGTCAGGACCCCCATAACATACAATCTTTTTTTTTAACTACCTACATAACATTTTTTAAAAACCAAAAAAACAAATAACCAAAAAAAAATCATTAAAACACTATAAAAAGTGGAACTCGGGGTGGAATGCCAGAGCATTCCGCCACGCGTTCCATGCCATCAAAAATGCCAGTTGCAAGCCTGAAGAGTGGAACTTGGGCCCCACTGGAGGAGTGCAAGTAACAGGCTGCGAATGGCCTAAACCATTGTAAAATATTCTCTCTAGCATTCTGAAAAACTTTCATTTGCTGGTTTCCATCCCCTATTCCGTGGCTAGCAAGTTGGAAGCCATTCAGAGGAGGTTCTTGTGGGGGGTCTTTTGGTGATGATTTTGGATACCACTTGGTGAAATGGATAATTGTTAAGTTACCTTTTCCTGAAGGTGGCTTAGGCATTAGAGACCTAACCATCTTCAATATGTCTCTTCTTGGTAAATATTTGGAGATTTATGAATGAGAGATAAAAACTTTGGAGGAACGTGGTCAAGGCAAAATATGGCACAGAGGGCCTTAATTGGATCCCTAGTAGGCATAGTGGCACTCATGGAATAAGTCTTTGGAAGTCTATTGGCAGTGGTTGGGATTGTTTCTTCTCTCACATTGTTTTTGAGGTTGGCGATGGCTCCTTGATCTTGATCTTTTTTTTTTGGGGGGGGGGGGGGGCATGGCTAATGGTGTGATGGTGTTTGTTTGAGAGATCGCTTCCCTTCACTCTTTGTTCTAGCAGCTGAAGGGATGCCCGGGATGCCCATGTCTGATTATTTGAAGCACAACTCTTCTTTGGTTTTTTGGTCGCCTGTTTTTGTTGGTCAAACTTTCGTAGATGATCACAGAGTTGTTCAGCTTTTCATCATGCTTGATAAGTCTTCTGTGAAGGATTCATCCCGGGATATGGTTAGGTGGAGCCTAACTCCCTCATGGTTATTTACTGTTAAATCTTACTTCTCTTCCCCTTTTGGCAATTCAGTTTCTTCATTTTCACCTTCTGGTTTTCCCTGGAATATCATTTGGAAGGCCCTGGCCCCGTTTAAAGTGTCCCCTTTTTTTTGGTTTTTTTGGGGGGGGGGGGGGGGGGGGAAGCTTCTCTTGGAAAGATCTGAACTTATGACAATCTATAGAAGAGGGGGTAAAAATATGGTCAACAGGTGCTTCATGTGCAAAAATGTTTTGGAAACCATGGACCATTTACTTCTTCATTACCTGATTGCTAGAAAACTTTGGGAGTTGGCTTTAAGTTGCTGGGGTATCCATTAGGTGATGCCAAGTTCTATGAGACGTCAATTATTGGCCAATATTTTCAGAAGGGGCGAGTATAAAGTTTTCCGAGCCATTCCCTATGCAATTGTTTGGTTAGTTGTGGATGGAGAGAAATAAGAGAGCTTTTGATGGGGTTGAAAAATATCAGTTGAGCAGTTAAAGGATAAGTGGCTCAAGACTTACTCTTTTGGGAGGAGGAGGTTTTTTTTTTCCTCCTCGGTTAATGTTGTTGATTTTGTGGATGTCCTTTTCTTGGGTTATAATTAGCTTTGTGGGTTGCCTTTTCAGCATCCGTTCTTAAAATTTTCTCTCATCTATGTTAATATATTACCTTTTCCATTCTCCCCCCCCCCCAAAAAAAAACCCACTGTAAAATATCACTCTTCTATCAATTGCATTGGGTTACATCTGGGCACTTCTCCTACACATAGGCAAGATCGTAGAATATTGGTTTGGTTTTTTCATTGCTTACCACTAATGACGACTCCTAATGTGGGTCCCGCTTTTGCGGGTTTGTGAAGTCAAGATAGGTAGTCTTGCACTTGCAAGCCCTGGTGCAAGCGAAGAGATCGATTCTAAGAAACACACACTAAAATATTAGGCAACACATGTTTGTGGATTCTTTTCATTGCACTTACCAAAATAACATAGAAGGCTTGTGGATTCTTTTCATGTAACATGGGTTTGCTTTGTGACTTATTTTCAGGTGGAATATTAGACAGGGTAGACAGCTACATGTTTACCGGAGCTCTTGCATATTCCTTTGTCAAGACTTTCTTACCACTTTATGGTGTTTAATCTGAGTCTCCTTTGATGAAACAACCAGAAGTGTGACTGTTCGGATTTCCAATGGCTAGCTGCTCAGAAAGAAGTATCAAATGGTTTTGGATGGGAATGATGCAGTCAAAAAGAAAGTGCTTGGAATGTGCAACGAGGAAAATTTGGCTAAGTTATTGCCGGGGATATGGAGTCAAGATGATGGTTCTGCACTTCTAGCCAAACTTTTTCATCTGCTTCGTTGGCTTTTCCTGTGCTGCCCCCTTCGGTTGGGCTGTACAGTTTTTTCAATCATTCCAGTACGTAATTGTTACGAGCATAGAATAAGTTTATGATTCTCAATTCTTCATGCAAGTGTATTATAATATCTCTGCATTCTATTAAGTACAAGCCCCATTATGTATTGAGTTATGTTTTGCATTTTGCTGATAATAAAATGTATTGTCCTGGAGATGTTACAATCTCACGTGCAAGCTGCGAGCTAGACCTCTTTGACATTTGTTCTCATTTGATAAAGGAAGAATTAAACTGTTCATGACAGATTTAAAGCTTACGAAGTACATCATTGTCAGCAAATTATGTAGAATATAGAACTGGCAAAACTGGCGTGAGGTCTTGAACTAAATGATCCTGATGTGTACTCAAACTGTTACCCTAAATGAGGCCAATTGATTTTGACTCATTCATGTGAATTAACTTCACCTTTATTGAACCAATCGCTAAATATGACTTGGCTCAAAGGACCCATACTTGATCCGATCAATTCAAACCCGAGCTAAAATGACCCAACTTGAAGTGAACCGAACACGAGCGATCCAAACTTGAATTGACTCGTACCCAATATTGAACCGATTTGATTCTTACTGGACTTGCCTGCATTCGAATAAAATCTGAACATGAGTATAGCTTATTAGCCAGCTTGGCATTAATCCAACTCGCCAAATGTATCATTATAACACTCTTGTTCGTTCAAACTAGGGGATTACATTGCTAGAATTTGGACTTGACACCTAAGGCTACTTAGATTGAAGGGTACGGATATTTACTAAACGTGATATAGTTTCAGTATAATCTAGGCATCATACTTTAGGCCTTCCACTTACAAGGTGACTATGACTATCCTAAACTAAGGCCTTGTTCTTTTCATTGGTAAATCTCAATTTACCAATCTCAACCAATCTCAACCAACTTCAACCCACTTCACTAACTTCAATAAAAAAATTACATACTTCAACCTACTTCCCACTATTTTAACCAACTTCTACCCATTGGATTTTAAAAAAAAAAATTCAATTTACTTCAACCAACTTCAACCACCTTCAACCTACTTCAACAAAAAAATACCCGCTTTAACCTACTTCAAACTACTTCTACCAATCTCAACCAACTCCACCCATTTATCAACCGATATTCCTAACGAAAAGAATATGCCATAATTGTAACGTAACAAACAATCTTGAGTGTGAACCCGAGTCAAAACTGATCCAAGTTCTAAAGCGGACAACACCCGAAACGAAGTTGACCCAATGCATATCCGACCCAAACTGGCCTAATGTAGAGCCACGTCAAATAGATGCAATCCGACCCGAACTTCAACCAAACAGAACCTATGCCTAACCCAAACATGGTTGACCGGTATTTTCCTATGAAGTTTGTCTAATTTGCAAGATGATTTTATGTGACCTATCATCAACGGACCCAAAGTCAATCCTGCTAGAAAATCACCTCCTTTGAATCCAAACTGAATCGGGGTTTCATCAATCAAAATGCCCAACCCAGCATTAACCAGTTCAGAATCCCAACTAGAAAACCTTTTGCCATGTCTACCAAGTTTATCTCTTGGTTTGCAGACTTCATTTGGAAGCTAAGACCAACTAATTATTTAGTGATCGTCATTGTGACCTTTATGGTTCAACACTCTGGTGTCATATATTAATATCCTACGATTTCCAAGAATCCTGGTTGCTCTTCTATATTCATATTTTTGGTCTCGACTCTCGAGTTATTACTCTCAGATTAGCCATCATTAATGGCTTACGTACAGGCGGTACAGGCAAGTTAATCCAGTCAAAGCTGTGATGAAGATACACGAATAACCAATGGGTGTACAATAAGTTAGGACCACTCAATTATGTTCGATGGTTCAGCTCAAGCTTTTTGCTTCCCCATTGTTTTGTCTATTTCAAGATCCTATTCTCACTCGCTATTGTCGCAGTTGTATGCTTTTTTGATTCATTCAGACGAGCCACAAGAGTTATACAAGTTCATGTTCTTTTTTTTATGATTTAAGCTTAATTCCACGGTGATGAAGGCGAGTCAAAAAAAACAAAGGAATGATTCGTTCATATACAAGGTGTTAAAACGTACCAACTTGCGGAAGATGTCAGTTACTGGTCCAACAAGAAAGAAGTACCTTCAGCAAGGTAAACCTGGAAATTTCTATTAACAAATTGAAATTGAAATTATAATATAGTTAGATGATAAAATATATGTCAATCCTCTTCAACCCCGTGGATCACCCAAGTAGCCTAAGGTACTGTAGATCACCCAAACAAATTGCTGCTAAATTACTCCTAAAAATAGTGGCTGATTATTACTATGGATCATAGTGACCCTCTGTGGTCAAGAACTATATCAATCAAAAGTTTAAACTGATGATTAAAGGTCCAAAAATATGTATATACTTATAATATGCCCCTTGCTTGAATGCCCTTTGAACTTCATGCTTGACTGCTGCAAAGGCCCCCCATACCTTGCGCAATAAATCAATATGGGGGTTGATGAAATTCGAACTCAAGGCCTCTCGGTCAGAAAAACTCGGCTATTATCTTCAAGAATTATCTCAACCAAAACCTTAAGCTGATAGTTGAAGACCTTCGAATAGGTTTATACTCTAATACTGTAACTCATCACAACATCGAGTAAACTTTGGCTTTGATCGTATGCGTGAGTTGCCAGATGAAGTTCTTGAGTGTGACCTCTAAATTAACACTAAGGCTATGTTAAAATTAACTAGGAAAAAATAACAAGGAAAAAAAATAACAAGGAAAAAGAAATTGAAAGAAAGTTTTTTTGTTTTTCTTTTGTTTGGACTCGAGAAAATATGCAAGGGAAAAAAAGTTTAGATCGAAAATTGGATCTCGCGTTTAGCCTTCAATCGCCAACCCATTGACGGGCCCAACCTCCTCCAGCCTGTGAATGCCCCCCACCTTGGGCCCTGCTGGTCCTCTCCGCCTTCTCAACCATTCATCTCGCCTTCTTCTCCGCCACCTCCGACGACATCACCAGCGACCCCATCCTCGTTGGTGACAACCCTCCGCCTCCTCCGGCGAGGTAATTGTCGGGGTTGAATCTTGTTACCGAGTTGTTCATCGTTTTGTTAATTCTTCGAACTCCTCCATGTCGGAAAACTCGCCGATCTTCTTGAACTCTTCTCTTTGTCTTCACCAGCATTCCTCCGCCTTGATCTTCGCACCTCTTCTTTGTTTGCTGGTGTTTCTTGTCGTCAATTCTATGCCTGTTTCCCTCCAATCTAGAAGATAGAGTGAAAATTAGGATTGTGGGTCGTGGCTTAGAAAGAGGGAGAGAAAGAAAGAGTTTATGTAAAAGATAGAGAGAGAAAGATGCGAAAGAGAGTAATGGATTCTACTTTCTACGGTTTCAACACCACGCACGCTGATTTGCGATAAATTTTTCTGATTGTTTTTCCACTTTCCTCACATTTTTGCAAGGAAAATTTTATTGCCTTAATTAGTTGACTTTCCCTCATCTTTTCCATGGAACTTTTTTCTTTCCTATTTTCTCTTCAGTGCAAACAATGACCCAAAAAAAAAAACTACTTTCCTTATTTTTTTCCTTTCCATCTAGTTTTCTTAGGTCCAAACAGGACCAAAGGGATGCTATGAGAACCAGGGTATTATCAACTAGGTGGAACTTAGAAGCATGTTGGAGTTTCATCTCATTCGAAGTTGGTTTTGATTGGATTAATAATTAATATCTTCCAAAACCCTCCAACTTCTGTGATGAAGATCCATCTGATCAATTTTTGGGCTCCATTGAAAGTAGTTGTACTCGTTGCAGAATAAAAGTGTGGACTCCCTCATTTTCCTCAACAAATATATGCCTGCAAATACGATTATGTCTTTCCATGCATGTTTCTTGGTGTTCTAAACTCGCCCTAAATTTAAGAAACTACTCTTGGAAGCTTGCATCCCTGAAGCACCAAGATTAATTAATACCCAGAACTTCAGGTGCTTGGATGTCCTCAAGTTATGTTATGTTTATTTGACAGATTATGACCTTCGAACGTGTTTTCTTGCTTAAAAACGGAGAATATTATCCTTTAGACATTGTCCTCTAGCTGGGGTTGTATCCCTTGTCTCCTTGATTGCCCTAAAGAAATTCTTGGTACTTTACTCTTTCAGCCTGCGCAAAATTCAAACTTTGAACACCAAGATCATAAGCTTTCAATGTGCTTTCCACCAGCACCTAAAGTCCAAATCCCACTACTAGCCAGGGTGTTCTCTAACATTGAGCAATTAGGTTGTGTATGAAACATCATTGTATAATGTATTCACCCGACCTCCAAGATATATGCCTAAGTTGAGACGTTTGGCACTATGTACCATGGGTGATCCTTGGGATAATGGTCTGCCTGGGAACATCATTTCCTTTACTAATGTCACATATCCAAAGATTATTTTTAATGGTGTTTTTGAATTTTTGGACTTATTGAAGATGATTCATGCTCTCAAACCATTTCCGCAACTAAGGATTGTGAGTATCGTGAATGCAAGGGACGAAGCATGCATGAACATGCATATAAACTTCTTGAGGTGATTGGATTTGGTCTATTTTGTGGTACACGAAATGAAATTCAACTTTCCATTTATTTGCTCGAACATGCTCCTTCAAGGAAGAAAATGGTTATAGACCCGAATGTGAACTATAACTTGGCCGAGGATTTTAAACTCAGGGTGAAGCAATGACTTATGGGAAATGAACAACGTTAGGGGGTTAGTGAAAGGCTACATCATTTTCTAGACATGTGAAGATGATCTTTTAGTAAGACCAATATTAAGATATTCTAAATTTGTCTGAATATTTCTCAAGGATATGTCATTCAAAAATATTGAATGCTGCTGTCTTTTGATTCAACAATTATTTCCTTTCGAAATCCTCCCATATTTAAAGCATGATCAATTATGAAAGTTTTATGATATGCATCTTTATTTAATGCTAGTTCCTATATACCTAAAATAAGCAAATTTCAAGGTTTAAATACCTTTTAATTTTTAAAATATTTGCCGTTGTTGGACTTAAGGAGTTGTGCATATAACCCCCATATAAGAATGCAATCTCAAATCTTATAAAATGTTAAGTTCTAAGAGCATCTTAGTAATGATACCACCTAAAAGCCTAGTACCTCGACTAACCAATTAATTATAAATAGCGCACAATTCAGGGTACAAGATATGCGAAATAGAGGGTTCCCTAAAGTGAGATTTATATGCAAACCCTGGAGGGCTACTTATTGAGCTCAACGTGGTTGCTTATATGGGAAATAAGAAACTGTAGGCATTGTTAATGAGGGTGTCAATTATAAAACCCATACTCTTTTGAAGTATTCGGGTTTCATTCCAAAAGTGTGCATGAAGTTTGGGATATGCTCGAATGGTTGGTTGGCGATATTTATAAGTTTGAGAAGGTTGGTTATGCCTCCATAATGTCATTCCTTAACCCATATGCTTTTCATGGTAGATCATATTATGAAGAACCATTTGTGAAATCTTGTGGCCCTCTCCCTTAATCCATCGAATGTGCTTCCCTTGTGTGTAACTGTTGTCAAATATTCGACCATGACACCAACTCTTGTCCTTACGTTACTTCCATGAAGTTTAGACTCGAGCAAATTGAACAAGAAATGAAAAACTATGGGAGTCTATAGAGAACATGACAAGTACACTCATAGAGCAATTCTCAAAGTTGGTTAAAAATCATGTAGAGAGCATTATGCATGTCTTGCATAACAGTGACCTTAAGGTAGGAACTTCCTCACTCGAGGGTTGTTCTTTGGATGATTTTGAGTCATATCCCCTTTTTAGCCCTGAATTTCGAATTGATACCCCTATGTATGACTTTGAGGGTAAGAATGAGATCTCTTTACCTTCTTTTGCATGTGCATCTTCCCTTAAGACTAGCATATCCTTGGACATTCCCAAGGATGTCCGGTTATCCCTGACCCACTTCTTCCTCCAGACTCCCTAGGTGAGCTCATGGAGAGTGAGGAACGCGAGATTGATGCTAGTGTGTATGCTCATGAGTGTGATGAATGGAATGAATCTAATGTTGATGAGGAGGAGTGTATAGTTGAGGAGACCCCCTTAGAAGAGTTATGTCAAGATATTGTGCATAAGGAGCCTCTTCCTTCTCTTGATCTTATTGATGGTGTGTTCCACGAACCCCTTGACTTGACCCCCCACTTCCCCTATTAATTCACCACCCTCCCATCCCCTTAGACATGACTTTGTGAGGCCCTTTGACTACTTTGTGAGTAATGTTGTTAATGTAGATTTGGGCTATATAGACCACTTACTTGATATACTTGGGGGTAATGTGGTTGATGTTGTTAGGTCCCTAGGTACATTTGAAGATTATGATGCTCCCCTGAGCCCTTATCATGATTGCCTAGAGGATTTTCTAAGAAAATTAATACACTTATGCCTATGTTCTCTTTCTTACATGCTTCTTGCATACTCAAACATTCAATAAGCTTCTTTGAGCTTTGATAGGATTCCTATGGATGTCCTTGATTTTGACTATAAAGGAGTGACTGATGCATCATAAGTCTCACAGTAGCACCATCTTAGGAAACTTAGTTTGGGTACATTCCGTACCCAACCTAATATGAGCATTCCACGCCTTCTCTACTCTCCTTTTTCTTTCTATCTTTCTTTCGTTTGTAGTTGTGGATATGCTAGAAATGTGATCATATGAAGGTGATCAATTTGAGGTGAAATTTGGGATTTCTTGAGCCGAGATGGCTATGATTACCCTTATTTGTTTTGTATGTTTTGTTTATGTGTGGTTGTTGGTGGTGTAATTTGTTTTATAAATATTTGTTAGTATTTATTTTATAAATACTATCATCTAGAAACAACATTAGAACAGAGTAACCCATTTGCAGTTAATTTGATGCCTATTTGGACACCCATTTCATCAATCTTTTTATATCATGGCATCCCTTCTGCCTCTTTTGTCGATATGCCATGCCCAGTATTTGAAAGCTACTCATCATCAATCAATTATCATTACAATAAGTTTTAATTATGTTGGGGTTTTTGGCCTTTGATTTATTTTTTTATAGGTCTCGAAGCAACCTTTTAGAGTTCCCTGGATTTATGAGTTTATGTGAATTTCAGTAGGAACCAAATATCCGCATGATATGGATAAATTATATCCTAAGAGGATTATGAGATCTTCAAAATAGAGTCCTATTTCTAGTAATTGACCTTTTATCACTAGGTTTCAATTTTACCATCTATAAATTCTGCTCCAATCCTTTTTATCATCTCAGTTCCATCACTTTTTTATTTATTAACAAGTTGTGTTCCTCACCCCCTCTCAAGATCCAACAGGTACGCATGAGACACAAAATAAAATTTTATCTATAAAATCGTCAAGTTTGAAAACCCTTCATTCTTGGTTCTATTCACTTTTCCATAAGGTCTTTATTATTTTTTTAAAACAGAGGACCTTCTTTCCCACTTTTTTTAATTTGTATCTTGAGACAGAGAGTTGGGCCATGGAATTAGCATGTAGATGAGACATTCTCTGTCCCCATTTTTTTAATTTGATGTTCAATAATACCTGAGATCGAACAAAACAACAAAAAAGAAATCCCTTGGCTTATAGTGACAGGATTCGGGATCCGACATGATCCATGGACTTCATGATTCCGGTAGGAGTCGGGATCCGGCAGGATCAAACTTTGGGTTGAGTGGTCGATAGCTCTTGAATTTGGACTCGAACTTGCTGTCATAGCATCTTCTTCTTAATCTCTTGGTTGCAGATTGGCTCAACTCTTTATTGAAATCAGCCGTAGATGAATAGTGTAACGTGACGAAGTGGTCATATGTCTCGTGAACCTAACCAAATTGGTAAGGAGTTTACCGTTTATGACAAGCCAAGTGAACAATCTAATCCTTTGCGATACCCTAGGCTGCCACACCCACCACCACCGGGCATCCGATGCAACAGCTTGTTCATCACAGATGATGGTTAAAGCATATTTGATAGTGAATTTGCCTGATTTATTGGCCACCCAAGTGAGATTGTCGCCCACCTCTTCCCTAACGAGAACAAACAAGGCATTCCATTGAAGAACTGCATTGGGTAAATAGCCTAAGAATTGGTCCCAATCGCATCCTCTTTCATGGCACCAATGATCACAGACCAGGCGACTTCGGCGGTCATTAGGTGCTTCTCTGATACCTTGAGATATCAATTCCTTACCATCGATCCATTTGTGGACCAGAGCTTGGTCAACCTTCCATCTCCAATTGCACATCCCACACCCTTCTTCGTTAAGCATCGGAAATATTTTGCTGCCTAGCGATTGAGGGTTTCAATATCCTTTCCTTTGCAATATTTCACCCTTAAAACCCTAGCCCATAAAGCCTTGGGCTCCGTTGCCAACCTTTAGCACAACGTCATTAGGAATGTTGAGTTTAGTTGTCTCATACTCTACAAGCTGAGCCCACCTTTCTCCTTCTCGCTAGTCACAGTACCCTATGCTACTGAGTGGGTCTTTTTTTCCTATTGTGGTCCCCCCATAGGAAGATCCTGATTTTCTATCAAGTTCATCACATATTGGCCTAGGTATTCTGGTTGTTTCCATTGAGTAGCCTAGAATAGCATTTACTACAGCCTGCATGAGTGTAGTACGACCTGCAACCAAGAGGCATTTGGCTTTCCAACCTGCGAGCTTCCGGTCCACTCTGGCTATCACCTCTTTATATGTAGCTTTTGTTACCCTCCCATTGATGGTGGGGACACCCAAATATTTACCGAAATCCTTGATTCATGGCATTCCTAATGTGTTGCATACTTCCCTTATGATCGTTTTTGTAGTGTTCGGTGACAAGTAGATGGTTGATTTTTGAGCGCTTGCTTTCTGTACTAATGAAAGACAGAATCAGGCGAGGTAAGCATTAGTCAATTAGGCTTGCTCCCAAGATGCTTCAGCAAAGAGAACTCCATCATCAGCAAACATGAGATTGGAGATTTTCGGTCCCCTCTTGCAGAGCTTTTAAACACCCCACTCGACCTTCTTCCTCAATGAGATGAGATAATCGCTCCATACAAGCCACAAATATGTACAACGAAAAGGGGTCTTCTTGCTATATTAATCGAATGGGTTGAAATGTTTTAGTTAGTTACCCATTCACAATATGTTTAAGGAGCAAATGGAGATGCAATTCATGATAACTTGTGTCATATTCACTAGAAATCTCATGCTTGTAAGGGTGACTTGTATGAAACCCCAATGCAGCCTGTCGTAGGCTTTTTCTAAGTACAACTTGATAGCCATCCACCCCTTAGCATCTGTCTTCTTCCTCATTAAATGTAAAAGTTCTTGCATAATTATTATATTATCACTAATTTTCAGCCCCAGGACGCAACTTGATTGCATTGGTGATGTAAGATCTGGCAAGACTTGCTTGAGTCTATTGACAATATACTTGGTGATCAATTTATATGCCACATTACAGAGGCCAATTAGTCTGAACTATGTCAATGATTTAAGATTAGGAACCTTGGGTATTAATGTGATGAACGTGTCGTTAAGGCCTTCAGGTAATAACTCACCTTTTAGGGCCTTTAGAACATCACAAACCTTGGTGCCAACAAAATTCCAGTACCGTTGGAAGAAAAAAGCATGAAAACCATTAGGTCTAGGCCTTGAGTGTCCCTATTTGCTTAAGGGCATCGTGTATTTCCTTAGTAGTAGAGGCTGCCATCAGTTGTTCTTTACTAGGCTTGGCAAATGGGTTAATCAGTTCAAGTACAGGTCAGGTTAAGTTTGGGTCATGTCATGTTTCGGGTTAGGTGATATTTCGGGTCGATTAGATTTGGGTCGGGGGAACTTTGGTTCAGGTTGATTTCTGGTTAACCGATTTTCGAACCAATATGCTTGTTATGCAAAAATAAGCAACTTTGTAAGAAATTTTGGGCTGAACATGGTTCGTTTCGAGTTAATTTAGGTTTCCGTTCCACTTTTGGGTGAGCATATTTTAGATGTCGGGTCGGATATGGTTCTGGGTTGTTCGGTTTAGGTTTCGTGTCGCGGCTCAATTTAGGTATATGTCTATTCTTTACTCTTCACATCGGGCATAGGGAAGCGATCGATGAGCCTCTCTAGGAGTCGCCCTTCCAAACTATTTTCAGAAAAAAGAGACTTGAAGTGGTTGACCACAATCCCCTTAACCTGTTTGTGTTCATTGCACCAAGCATTACCTGGGCCTTTCAATGACTTAATGTGATTGAACCTCCGTCTGATAACAGTAGATGTATGGAAATACCTTGTGTTTCGGTCTCCATCACGAATTAATTCTGCTCAGGATTTTTGACACCAAGTGTCTCAATTTGATTCAATGTCTCATCCAATTCTTTCCAAAGTTTCCTATCCAGCTTCAAGAGGTGTCTAGGGATCCCCTGTGTAATTATTCGTTGAATGTCTTCAATACGGGCCTATAATTTTTGCTTTCTTCAGAATAAATTGCCAAACACCTCCTTGTTCCATCTAGCAAGCTCATTTGCTAAGTTGTTTAAATTGGGCGTAAGTGGGTAGTGCGAGCACCATTTCTCTTGTAAGAAGCCCTCTAAACTATCAGGCAAAATCTTGGCAACTTCAAACCTAAAAGGTTTCCCGCTATGAGCAAGCTGAGCGAAACCAACATTAGAGATTAACAAAAGTGTATGATCTGAATGGGAGTAAATTAGATACTTGGCCGCACCTTCATGGAATTTTAATCTCCATTCTGCATTGCATAAGACCCTATCAAGATGGCCTTTCTTTTCATGGTATCCTAATTCTGTCCCCTAGCCCAAGTTATGTTTGGCCCAGAGAAATCTACATCAATTAATCTGTTGTGTTTCTATTCAATGTTTGAATCTAGTGCACCTCCTTAGCATCTCAGGTCCTCCATGATTCCTTTCATGAAGGCTAATTGTTCATTAAAATCCCCATCCAAAATCCAAGGTTTTTTACACTGAGTGACGAATTGTTGTAACTCAGGCCATGTTTTGCAAAATTAGCAGTTCAGGTAGCGGATAACAGTTTAGATAGCAGATAGCTGTTTAGGTAGCAAATAGCATTTAATTTAGCTGTTAGCGGATAGCCATTTAGATGAGTAGTTAAAACAAATGTGTTCGGTAAATTTAGCTATTAAGTCAGCTGATTAATGCAAATTGACATAAAGGGATAGATAATTTTCAAAGATAAAATTTCCAAAAGATATTTTTTGGCCAAAAAAATATAAAATGCTACTTTTGAATGCCAAAAGCTAATACTATTAGCTTTTCAAAAACATTGCTTAAACCGCTAAACACTACTTAAAATGCCAGTTAAAACACTAGGTTATTGAACACTAAAAGTATCTGATTAGTGTATTGGCTTGGTTAAGATGCTAAATGCTACCCAGAACGTTATTGCCAAATACACCCTCAGCCATAAAATATCCCTCATCTATACATGTGGACTTGCATATACCATTGTTAGTAGCCGTGCAACATGCCTTTGGTGCTTGACTTCCATTATTTTGTATTCAGCATGAGAATGGATTACTCTAACGTCTAAATCTTCTGCCTTCTTGACAACCCAGATTCTACTTTAGAAACCCTAGGCTTCTACCCGGAAACACCCACCAAAACCAACCTTATCAACTTGACTGAGCCTTGGCACCAGCTATGTGTGTCTCCACCAATGCTAAAAAGCTGGGTCTTTGCATGCGAATATGTTCCTTTAGGGCATTTAAAAATTTCGGGCTGCCATCCCCTTGAACATTCCATACCATTATATTTATTAGATGGCCATTCATCTCTTCTTGATCTAATTGAGATCCCT